>VZRU01004518.1:88936-143514 GCA_013398155.1 Pedionomus torquatus | reverse complement strand
AGTTTAGCTAGTTAGAAGAGGCCTAGCTAAGAAAGTAAAACTGTAAAACAGAAAATTAGTTCGTTTTACATCAAACCAGGACAGACAGACAAATGATAAGGCTGGGTACTGTATCTGGCTTTCATTTCAAGCATATCATTGGAGACACTCTTGTGAAGAAGGTAAGTTCAGCTGGTGATTCTGTCTTGCCTGATGAGCTGTTTACCCATATTGCAAATATGCTTTTATAAAGATGAAAGCTGTGGATACAGATCATCTAAACTTGAACATTACAAAACACACACTCTTTTTTTTTTTCCCATGGAGATTGTGGTTTCAAATCTGTAACTAAAGCTTCAGTTAAGATCTATTAAGTTCATCAAAGTGGCTATAGTTTGAAGACACATTGTCAGCAAGACAGGAGTATTTTTGCAATCTCAATTTTTTTTTGGAAATCAGGAAAAATAGGAGGAGCCAATATTAGCACAAACATTTTCTTTCTTTTTACATACTGATTGCTGCAGTTGTTACCTGGCTGTTCAAATAATTTCAAGGACTCCTGTCAGATAACGTTTCACTAATGCATTTAGTGTCTGTTTTTTTTTTTTTTTTAAAAAAAAAAAAAGGAAATGAAAGTACATGATCCTATGTTAGTTATATAACAACATTACTTTTTATTTGATTATTTAGTACTGTCTAGCACCAGTCATTTTTTCAGTGTGGTGGATGGTGTGCACTGATTTCCCTGGATTTCCACTTAGAGGCTGTTCCGGCTTGCAGTGGTGACTCATCAAATGAAGGCAGTGGAGTTACTCACTGGTACAGGAATCCAGAGCATTTCTCTAGCTTTTATAAAATTATTTTTAGTTAAATCATATTAATGGCTTTTAAATTGCACTATAGATACCGCATAATACCAAACACATTTCATACATGCCATCCCTTCCAGGCATTATGTAATATAAATAGTTTTGCTTTTGAATACTAACTTTGTAACTGGGTTGGGTTTTTGAAAGGTTTTTCTTTTTAAAGGTTAACATACATTAAAATTTGCATTAATTAATCTAAGAAGCTAATTGGGAACGTTGTCTGCTGTATTATTTGCACTTTCTTATTTGCACCAAAAGCTGCTTGCAAATGTTTTTATGCCACTGTCATGTATTCTGCACCTGATTTAGCCATTTCTATTCAACTTTCTCCAGCAATGTGCACAAATGGGACAACAAACACTGGCTTGGTCACTTGGAGGTTGTTAGCTGCTGTTCCTCGACTGATATGTTTTTAGCTGGCCAGTAAAAGGGGACTAGTGAAAGATCTCTTTCAATGGCTTGGAGGAATGCAGGGAAATGTGCAACTGAACTCTGCACAGATGTGAGTTATAAGGTAATGCATGAAAGGCAAAGGGTTAAGAAAGGGGTGATATGCCGCACACGAGGGAAGATTCAGAATGATGAGTTAATGTGCAGGCAGGCAGAGGCTGGCTGAGGACACTGTGGGCCTGGTGGGAGCTTCTGATGGGCTTTAGGCTGCCACACTGACCCCTGTGCCCGGCTGGGTCTCACCTTGAAGCCAGCTCTCTAGACAGCTGCTCCTGCAAATGGAGAGAATGAAGTCTGAGTGCTTTCTAGGACAATGTTCGGAGGTCTTACATGATAACAGCTCAGAACTATGTTAAAGTATAATTCTAAATCCGTGGTAATAAGACTGGTCCCATGGCTCCCATCCCCAGGAATTTCCAACCAATTATTTTTGCGAGGTGCATTTCTTTATCATTCATGGTACATTGCCCAACTCAGAGGCGCAGCAAAAAACAAAGCATCTGATTCAGCATAAATGCTTAATATCAAACGGCAGCCAGTATACTTCAAAGGTCTAGCCTGAACATCAAGTCAATACCATTTAGTTTAATGTACCATGCAAATCCACTTAAGGGGAAAATATTAGAGAAAGTTTGAAGCAGCTCCATCTCTTCACCTCCTTCTCTCCTTAAGAGAAACTGGGTGCTCTTTAAAGGACCTTTGTTCTTTAAGGAACCTCTAAATCTTGGATTTTTGCAAAGAAAATCATCACAGAAATGTTCTTAAGAGAGACCACAGAATTATTAAGAAACCCCTTTCAAGCAACTTTTAAGCATGAGAATATAGCCTCAGTAATTAAGACCTGTCAGATTTACAAGTGACTGAAAATCATAACAAGAAGCATTACACAAATAAATATGGGAATTGTTACCAATGACATAAATGATAATTATTAGCATCCAGTCTAACAGTTTGGTTTGTATTTTATTGTGCAAGTGCAGCTCCCTGAAGTCACTGGGGCCTTTTGTAGCCTTGGGTGACTCTGAAAGAGTGGGAGTATTTGGTCAGGAAAATCCTTCAGTTATGCGTGGAACACAGCTTCAGTCACATTCATGGTCGTGACTTCTGGAGTTGCTATGAAGTACCCTGCAGCTGAAGGAGCGAATCATATGGCAGGTGAGTTGTTTTGCTTAGGATAAAGAAGGGATGAGATACTGTCAACATCAATAACATATAGCATGAAAAAATTACTTCCAGTAATTCTTGTTTACTGACCCTTTGTTTATTTTCTGTGTCCCCTCCCAAAACTGAACCTCTTTGGAAACATTGAAAAAATCCAGGCTTATGGTGGCAGGTTGCTAAGGTAACAGTTTGCTATTTCATTGAAGAGCTGTCTCCTCAGTCTCATCTCAGTATTCATATAATTTCTGTATGTACATTATGAAAGCTTTCTTGCAGATTTGTTCTGGAAAAGGCTGTGAACTTAGGAAATTTGAAAAGAAATGAGTACTGTTTTTCTAGGCAAGTACAGGCCAAGTATGGACATCTGCCATTTAGAGAAATTTAGTGGAGCAGCTGGACCCAGAAACAAAAAAGGGACCATTTAAAATAATATTGTCTCTCTACTTCTTTAGCATGTCAGGATGAGACACTATTTCAAATTGAACTTGAAAATCTATGTATGCTTCCTTCTTCCATGATGAAATGTAAAGAATGTTTATAGTGATTCATCTATAATCAATTAGTGTTGTTCTTCTGACACAAGGCAAACTGTCCTGGATGTTTGATGCTTTTTTTTTTTTTTCTTGTTTGTTTCCTGAATTTTTTTTTAGATCCCATAAAAGTAGAAAAGTATTCCCCTACTTCAACCTCTAATCAGCTTTCAGAATAATTCATACTAGCAAAGTCTGACGGTGGACCTTCTTGCTTATTTCAAAGATCTGAAACATAAACTTGAAAGAAAAATAATCACACGATTGAATCATTGTTCTTCAATGCCGTCAGCATAATCCTTGCCCTACACTGTAAGCATCCTTGTATTTCCAGCACCCTTGGGAAGGACTGCTTTTTGAAGTATATAAAGTATATAAAAAAGTATATATATCCTCAAAAACTGAGCTTTTTTGAGGATCTGTAGAAAATACAAAGTGGAGGTTCACATGTCAGAGATCTGATTACAGTCTATCCCCAGGAAAGAGGGCTTGAGAGGAAGTCTGTGTTCTTAAAAACATCAGAATTGTAATTACTTCCATTTCCCCAGCTCAGTAACTAGCATTTGATCTCTCATAAAACCTTTAGTTATTATTTACCATGGTGGGTTAAAGAAAATTGCTTGGATTTAATTCTATATATGTTTGGTGTCTTCATATAATTGAGTGAAAAATCTATAAAGGAATATTTATAATCTGTAAGCAGTACCTAATTAACAACTAAAGTTCTTGTCAAGATAATCACCAGGGGGTTATCAAACTGTTATGATACTCCTTGGAAATATAAATAAATCAGGGAAAATGGCAACAAACAAAAGCAAGTATGTTGTGCTTTGTCAATATTATTTGGGCTTCAAACATAATCATGTTTACTTTTAATACAAAGACTGGAGAGAAAACCAAAACCAAACAGAAGCACAATAAAAAGCACACTGAGTATGTTACACCAAGTCATTGCTCTGTTTAGTCTAACATCTTGACCCCAAGAGGAGAAGAGATAGTGGAAATGCCTATATAAATAATTTAAGGGATCTATTATTCATGAGAAAGATTTTCTGGAACTATTTCTGTATGAAACATTGCCCAGCAGAAGATAAGATCAGTGAATTTAGAGGTACAGCTAGGGAAGTTCAGATGAAAATGTAAAGGTACAGTGGGAGAGAGGGAGTTCCATACAGGAAACTCAAGATTTTCTGGCCTCCTTGCCTAACTCAGGGCTCCCTGATGTGAGAGACAATGCCTTGATGATTGTGACTGAATGAAACAGTGGGAGAGGTTGCCTTCAGGAGAAAACATGAAACTGAGGAATGGTATGACCCATAAGGAAGCAAGAATGAAGAAAAGGTTGACAAGGGCGAAGCAAAGGAAAGCTGTTCCCCTCCATCGCAAGCACTGGTGGGAGTCAGGAGGCACAGTCTCAAGGGGTGGTGAGGCAGAGTAGGAGACAGATGTCTGTACACGGCTCTGCAGATTGCAGCAGACGAAATGGGAGATTGGTATCATTCCTGATTATTTGACTAGGAACAACTTAAAAATGATGTCTGGCAGACTAGAGTTATGAAACATAAAGGTGAGTCATTTCCTGGGCACAAAGACAGAAGAAATGAGTATGGCACTTTTCCTTATCACAGCTGATGACAGCCACAGTGCCCGCTTCTAGAAATGCCTTGTTTTCCCAGCCCAGACAACACTCAGTTTGCAACACGCACATGAAGTGCTGAAGGAGCCATCGTCCTTGATTCCCCTCAGATGAACGGTGCTTATCAGTAGTGAAAGGGTTAGATTTTCAGTATGGTAGAATATTCCACAGTATCAGGACTCCCAGGGAAAAAAGAAATATTTGGGCCCTTCCTTGTCCTTGAGAATATTTGCTCTCCTCCCCTCTTCTTCAGCTTTCTTGGGGAATTACCTTGACATCTTGGGATCTGGGGTGGCTCATGCACTTTGGGAAGGGGCAGTGGCAGAGGGCGGTGCTGACCTAGAGCACAAAAGAAATGGTGCAATCTGGGAAAAAGCTGTGGGACAAGGAGGGGAATAAAAGTTTGGTTTGACGTTGAAAGTTGGTATGATTAATGGCATTACTGAGCTGGCTGTGTGTCAGGATATTTCCTTCTCATTACCCCTTTTGGATGAAGAGAGGGATAAAAAGTTTGGAAAGAGGGGTATTTTGCAAAGTGAAAACAATTTCCCAAAGGTAATTCAAGCCTTTACTTATTACATACAGCAAGAAATCCCCACAGTACTAACTCTTCCCTCCAGCTCTAATAACATGGCAAAAAAACCCCAAGCAAATGCTGCATGATTTGCTGTCGACAGAGCAGTAACTGGGCTGTAAAACATCATTATGCTGTATTCTATACCAAAAGTACTGTGAAGTACACACACCATTATTTTTAACCAGAAAAGCAGTGAAAGGGACATATAAAGGCAGAGTTGCAGTTAATACATTCCTTGTGTTTGTTGCGATGCGTTCTCCTTCAGGGTGTGGAGGAGGCAGGTGCAGTATAACCACAGCATTTCCTGGGTATCGTCATGTGAAGTCTTAATTGCCCACATCACTTCAAAGGCTGTTTTGAGGCTGCATTTAGAACTGTCTCTCTCCTGTTCTCCTCTTGTCTCCCTTGAGTAGTGGAAGCTGTTTTCCTATCCGTATTGGTTTCATCAAAACTGAACTGCTATTCTTCCTTTTGTGCAGATGAGCGTACATGGCTGGTAGCTGTAAACACTCTTCTGACATCCTTAATGTCTCTCTTTGTACTTTATTGCCTCTTCAGCCTGACAGGTGGCATCTCCACTAATATGATTGGCAGTGTGAGAGCAGGATTTGCGTGAGTTAAGCAAAAGAGGGTTTCTTCACTTCTGCTGTTAAGTTTTCTGTTCCTTCTGTAAACAAATTTGTGGTTTGGTGTTTTCTTTTAGCTTTTAGGCATAGTCTTATTATTTAGGAGAAAGTGACATGTATTAGATCCATGTTTCCTTTTTAATTGTATCTTTAGGAAAGAAAACAAAATTATGGTGGCTGATCTATGCAGACACAAAACAACATCAAGGTCACTGTACCAAAGGGCTTGTAATCTAAATCTCAGCTGCCAGACGGTGACAATGGCAGCCTTTCTGTCTATAGGAATCAACTTGCAATCCAGCTCCAAGTGCCTTATGTCACTGCAAAAATGCTGAGGGGCATTCGAAAATGATCTCAAGGTTACCTAAAAGATAATCTCGCCTCAAAAGAGGTTAATATATAACAACATTCAATGTATGTTTTTCTTTCTTTATTTCTTGATATAAAAGAGAAAGAAATTACCTCAGTAGTGGCATAGCTATTTTTCCCCCACAATGTTTTGTTTTTTTTTTTTTTTTCCCTTATATTCTGTAGCTAGCTGGGTGTGCTGCAGTAATGGGAAATGTTTACCAGGTATTCCGGCTCTTTATTTCGATCAGCTTATGTCTCTTTCTATGAGACTCTCATATCCTAATGTGGCAAGAAGCATCTTTCGCTGTGATTTCAGCCTCTCCCTCTGGTGTAATAGGAAGAGATGGGGGATACCTTTGGTATGGTTCTTAGTGTTTTCTAGAGGAATAGTGAGAATACTCACCCAATCAAAAAACCCCACAGTAAGAGTAGGCTTAAAAAAGTAAAAAATCTGCCCCAAAATAAGAACTAAAAAAGACTGGTTTAGTTCCCCCATCCCCCCCCTTACAACTTTGCATTATATATCTTACATTAGAGATTTTTTTCTGAGTTTTTTTTTTTTTTTTTTTTTTCCTAAAGCTACACTGATATCCTTCTCCTTCCTCCCCTCCCCTTTTATACTCTAAAATACAATTTTCTGGGTAGAAGAGCATGAAGAAATGATTTTTCTGGCTTAAGGTATTGGGCGTATCAGAAATGCAATGGTAACAGAGAAGATGCTCATTAACATGTATGTTGTTTCTGTAAATTCCTAATTGCAATGGGACATCTCTAGGTTACATTATCTTCCCTTGGCTTCCCTTGGGCCCTTTCTGTGCCTAATTATTTCTCATAAAGAACCTATATTGTAACAGAAAGTTCTCTTCGTATATACCCACAGGAAAAGCCAAACAAAACACTTCACAGCTCTCTGGCAATGTGGTTGTGAGTAATAGAGCAAGAACTTCCTTTCATGCTGAATGGAAACTTTCCCCTGGTTGCACTGCCCTACCATGGGAGCCCACCTGGCACTCAGCCACGATTTTTGGAGTGTGCTGGTGAATCGTTGGCACTGTCAGGTAAACCTCTGAGGAGAGCAGAAAGGGACTGCAAGAAGCGATAGTGGTTGGGCAGGAGGTTTGTCTTCCCCACAAGAAACTATCAGAAACCTCTTTACAGAGATTAAAACAAGGCTTCTTTCTTAGAGGGGCCTTATGTTTTGAGGCAGAGTATCAGAAAGGATCAACATCATCTTGTTCTTTCTTCTTTAATTGCAAAACTCAACTGAATTACGCATATAATAAAGCAAGCAGTTTTTACTGTGTTCCTGGATGTGCTATACATGACCTTCAGCCTCTCATAGAAATATATACACCTACCCTCAACCACCTCTTGAGAAGTCCCCGTATTAATAACACAGCATAACTGTCTCTTATAGGCTTCCTTCTCAATTTACCTGTCTTATAAAATAGCAGAAACAAAACTAAAAAAGAAAATCTGAATGAAACAAATCTAGAAAAAGCATTCTTTTTTTAGGCCATAGCTTGTCATGGAGTTATTTTCTCTCACCTTTTTGGCTACTGAAAGTATATAATTTTTTTCATCCATAATGCTTCTTTTGACACCGTGTTCTGTTCTTAGACCTGTCCGAATGCTAGCGGTGATTCCCATTTCTCTGTCAGGGATGGCAGAAAAGGCAGTCTTGCACTCTTACTAGCAATCTTGTTTTCCAGTTCAAGTGTCCATTTGCATGGTGGCTAATACCCAGCTGACGAACCGTGATGACAAGAAGCACAAACTCGCACCTTGCTGTACTATTGTCAGAAACTGATTCTCTCAACCTCAGGATTCACCTCAGAACTCCATGAATAGAACTAGGGAGTAGGAAGGATACCAAATATATCACTTGTAGAGCACTACAAGTTCTGCGTGTTCCTTGTTAAAATACTATGATTATGTCAAATTAGTATGCTTGGCAAGAACATTTTCTGTATTTAAATCTTTATTTTGGTCATGGCTCTCCACAGAAAGTGTTCAATAAATATAAACAAAGTCTGAGAGCCAAGATAATCACCAATAATTTCTCCTGATGGAGCTCTTTTCAGGTAAGGCCAATCTGAAGAGGGAGAGGACTGACTGATTGGAGCCTACCAAATGGATTCCGTAGGATTACTAGCACCTACCCGTTCTGGGTTTGGCTGAGATAAAGTTAATTTGCTTGATAGTAGCTAGTATGGGGCTATGTTTTAGATTTGTGCGGAAAAGAGTGTTGATAATTTGGAGATGTTTTCATTATTGCTGAGCAGCACTTACACAGAGCCAAGGTTTTTTCTGCTTCTCACACCACCCTGCCAATGAGCAGGCTGAGGGGTGCACAGCAAGTTGTGAGGGGACATTGCTGGGATAGCTGACCCAAACTGGCCAAAGGGCTATACCATACCATAGGATGTCATGCTCAGTATATAAAGCTAAGAGAAGAAGAAGGGAGTGGGGGATGTTTGAAGTTATGGAGTTTGTCTTCCCAAGTAACCATTGTGTGTGATGGACCCCTGCTTTCTTGAGGATGACTGAACACCTGCCTTTCATGGGAATTAGGGAGTGAAATCTTTATTTTGTTTTGTTTGTGGGAGTGGCTTTTACTTTACCTATTAAACTGCCTTTATCTCAACCATGAATTCTTTCACTTTTACTTTTTCCATTCTCTCCTCCATCCCACCATCAAGTGAGTGAGTGGCTGCGTGGGGCTTAATTGCTGGCTGAGGTTAAGCCACGACACCACCCCATGCCTTTCATGCATATGTTGCCTGTGCTGATCTTAAAGCAACGTGTGTTTATTAACAGAAAGCCTTTGTGTATAACTATTGAAACATGAAACCAAATACCATCCCTCAACAAATATCTCTTGGAAAATATAAGAAAGAAGACAAAGCTGGCAGCTGTCACTCAAGTCGCTCCGTGCACTCTTTAAAGGGACTCAATAATACCATGACCATGCTACAAGAAACTATGTGTAAAAGACACAGGTACACAAACCATGAAAAAGTCATACATCCAATTTTCTCATCTTCAAATGAAGCATAGTCAGAGTACAGAGTGAATGACAAAGAAAAAAACCAAAAACCCTCAAAGCATCTATATACCCTAAAAATACTGTAGAAAAATACTTGTTATATTCATGAAAGTCCAGGACTGTGCTCAGACTAACCCTATAATTTCATGCAGTGAAGGCTTTTCTTGTCTGAAAGCAAAAGCTGGGATAAAACCACCCACCTCTGTAAATTGCTTAGACAGATTTAGTTTTTAATTTCTGATCGGATATGCTATTTTCTGTCACATTAGATGCTGTTGTTTATGTTTCATGTGATACAGTCACCCTAGAGGCCCAGCTGATACTCAGTAATGCATCATTCAGTTTGCAGCCTGAGGGTGAGCAGAGATTTCACTTCTTCTCCAGCTCTCACCCTCCATATTACAATGGCAGCTTTGGCTGTGGGCATGAAGAGGGTAAATTTGTTCCCCATTCCACCTTATTTGGTAAATTATGCAAGATGCAAATCTTAGGTGAGATCACAAGGACCCAATGGTTGGGAGGGAGGCAGCAAGGAGAGAAGGGTACAGGGTAGAAATTCAGTTCTCCTATTTCTGGTCCTATTCATCATGCATGTGGAGCAGAGATTATTCCTTTTGACTCTGCAGCAGCCTTTTATGCTTTTATCGTGCCTTTTCCTGTTATTTTTTTTCTGTGGTTTTTTTTTTTCTTTCTGAGAAAAAATACCTCCAATTCTTTCAGTCTTTATATATAATTGTTAAACTGTCTGCTCTTATGACTCTGTTATGCTAAAGGAGAATAAACCTCCCAATCAGCCCTCTGTACCTAACTCAGGGAACAGCAATGGAGAGCTGCTCAACAGTATATTGGTGCATAAAATACTGCGAGAAGTCCAAAATATAAATGCTGCTGCTGCTGTAGGAATAGATTCTTCTGTTCCTTTGTCTAATTTGATAATATGATTTAACAATTTTTTGATGTCTTTTTCAGCTAAAATATGTAAGGTAAAAGTAGTCAGCGTAGGATGTGAGAATGTTCCTTAATAAGTGCATTTCCCAGGTCTGCACTAAAATTTCAGAAGCAGAAACTAAACCTCCATATTATTTGCTTATTCTTTTAGGGGCAAAGTGAACTTTTAATACATAACTATTAGTACTAATAATATCTAAAGAGAGAAAGAGATTTGGTGAAGCACGCTGTAATAATGCAGTGAATTATTAGAATGATAATGTAAATACATGCCTCTTGTTAAATGTCCTCTGTTCCTTGCTTTGCTCATTTATTCACCCTGCGTGTCATGAGGTGAGCTGTCAGGAAAGGAGCTTCTTTTCTGCTGCTGTTCACAGAGCATCTGGTGTGATGAAATGGGTATTGATCCCTGTTTGGTAGCCTAAGTACCACTGCAGGTGAAGTAAAAAACAACAGCAGCTCTGTTGAATAGATTTCTGTTTCCTGCCTTATGACAGAAAGACCTAGTCGGTATGATATTGTTGAAAATGTCAGTTCTGAAAGAATGAAGACTAAAATACATCTGGATGAACACACAGAAGAGATGATAAGTGACAATTTTGAAAGTATAGCTATTTAATGAAAGAATAAAATTTTCAGCGAGGTGTTGTCTTAAGCTTTATTACTTTCTCCTACACTAGTGCAAATAATCACTATTCTGCTGTTGTTATGGCATAATCAGTATGTAGCATTTATTGTATAAATATTAAGGGGGATTCTTAGCATTTGATCCCATTTTCAGGTTTTGAAACAAATTTATTGTACAAAAGTTCTTAGAGAAGAAGATTTGCAATTAATGGAGATTTCTATATTTTGAAATATTATCATAGGAGCAGCTCCTTAAGATGGCTATGGGTTGATATTTTCAGGGACCTTTCAGTAAAAAATTTGCTGAGAGCTTGAACTATCAATTTTCCATGAGTAAAAACTATAGTATTCTACATCCCTTTTTTTACCTTAATGAATGAATTTAACGATGTGACAGAAAACCACACACTATCCTAAGAGTCGGTGCATGGCAGGTCTTCTGCAATAATGATCCTGTCGTTTGGTATTACAGAAACCTGTGTTAGAGGGTTCAGACATGAAACTGTGCTCAATTTTCTCATAGTGCTTTACCTGGTCACCACTGTTCCTATTTAGGAGTCCTAAGCTCCTAAGCTCTGTATGCTAAACATGCTGGCAGTGTTCTTTCTAAACTAGTATATGGGCACATATATGCTCTTGTGCTTTCTTGTCCACATTCCGTCCTACATTTTTTTCAGTCTTAATTAATCTTTCCCCAGCGATCATAACCAGAACTTCACATGGTTTCCTAGATGACATCTCACTACAAGCTATACTCATCTGTGAGTACTATTCGTCTTTCTGTTCTGCAGTGGAAATGTTTTCCCACCATAGCCTGGGATTTAGTTTGTCTTGTTCATTGCCACATCCCACTAATGGTCGTACACATCCTGTGATCAACAGATGCACAGCTATTTTCCCCTCAGAGTTGCTCTTAACTGACAAGGTCTCTATTCCTATATCCTATGTTTTATGTTATTATTTCATTACTCAGCCATTCTTACTCTGAGTATTCTCATCTACTTTTCTCCAAATGAATGATATCCCAATCATCCTCTACATTAACAACAAACCTTTTCTGAATTTTATGTTATCCATTAATTTAACTAGCATTTTCTGCCAATGCCATTATGGAAGCAGTTGACTCTTTCCCAAGATACTTCCTTGAAGAAGTCCACTAATAAATGGGCTTCAGCTCAACAGTTCCTCTGTCAGTATAATGTGTTGTCTCCATCTACATACATTCCACAACCATTTCAGAATTTTTCAGATAAACTCCAGCTTTTCTGGTAAAACATACAGCATCCTTTTGGTTATCATATCAAATATTTCACCTAAGCATAGTGATGGAGTAGCCTATAATGACATTTATTTTATTGAAGTTTAAACTGGCACAAATGAACATTTTCAGACCCATCATGCATTTTTTTTTCATTTTCCATTCACATTGCAGACTAAGTTTCCTGCAAATCATTGCTTATCATTGAGGTAAGACTAATGGACTCTAGTTTTGCAGATGGTTTTGTTACACAAATATAAGCACAATTTTTGTGATTTTCCCATTTGTTTGGTTCTTCCTGTCTGACTTCTATTTGCAAACTTTGCTCATGAATCAGCAGTCCGTATTCTGATATTATTTCACAGTTCTGGAAGAAGGTTTAGCTAAACTAACTGAATGCACTTTGAGTACTAGCATCTATTTTCAATATTTATGCATTCTTCCACAATACATACTCAGCTATCCCACTTAAGCACCTAATGTGTGTGAGTGTGATTCTGACACTCTTTCCTAGATAATGGAACAGATTTATTTTTTCTTTTTAAATACATTTTTTTCAGAACTATACTGAGGGTGGTCTTATCCGGTGTATGAGAATGTGCAACACTGCTGTGTTATACAACTCTTCTCAATTCACTGCTCATGCACAGAGTGTATTAGTTGGATACCATGTATCTCTTCCCCCATGTGAAAGCAGGATTCAGCTTTCATCAAGATGATGAACGAACCAAGGTAATGTTCCTCTACCTACAAAGCCAAAGATACCTTTGTGCCTCATTCTGAACAGTAACTCACTTTTTTCTAAATTGCTGCTATTTCTAATTGCCTGTCTAAAATTCTGTTTGCTTAATTTTCTTTGCAGGAACTAATTCAAATGGATTTTTTGGCAATTATTCACTTTTTCCTTACACTGGCTGGCTTTCAAGATAGAGCTTTCATCACTGACTAGTCATTTTAGAACCAGAACTCCCTCATTAAATACTACACAGGCTGAAAGGACTCTATAGTACTCATGTAACAGCATGAAAACAAGGAGGAGAACCTTTGTAATGAGAAATAGGGGTCTCCATGGAAATGAGGTCATGGAAACAGGATGAAAAATAATTCCCTAGAGTCAGGAGACTGCTAATATTCCTCAGATGTATCTCATGACTAATGACAAATGCTACAAGTGTTGTAAGAACTGAGCTACAGTATTAGATCATCTGTGGGAATACCCTCTTTTCACAAAACAAACAAAACAAAGAGTCAGTCTCTTGCCAAGAGAGTCTAGAGTTATATGAATCACCTCCACAGCTGACTTCACAGCACAAACCAGAAGAAGACACAAACTGTTATGCAGTTAGCTAGAAACTAGATAATTATAAGTTGTTGTTCTTGACAACACTAATGATATGAGGAAGCCTTTTTTTTTTTCCTTGAAAATATATGGTTAACAAACTTTCATAGAATCTACAAAATTTCAGATTTTTATTAGCTTAAAGGAACTATGCCATTATAAATATGGCAATTCTTTGTGAAGCATATTCAGTCAGGACTGTAGTCTAAATTCTGGTGCAGATACGGTATGTCTAAATATTAGTCTAGGTCAAACAGCCATTATCTTACGAGTCTCTGTGTTAGTGGAATCTTCCGGAATCTAGGAAGGCTACTGGAGAGAAGCTGAATCTGGCAAAGCGCCAATTGTAGCTACAGAACATTGCAGTAGGAGATTCACTAAGGTCTATTTCTAAAGGGATTCAAGATACTGCATACTACAGGATCCTATATATTAAGTAGGTCTTCTAGGAAAAACTTCAGATTATAGAAATTTTGGGTTTTTTTAAATGACATTTATCACCACAGAAAATAAAAAAAGGTAAAAATAAGAAAACATGGTAGAATTGGAAATTTAGATCTCTGTCCAAATTTGAGGTTCCTCTGAGAACAACATATCACTACCTTGTTTTTGAGAACTTCAACCCTTTGATGTGTAGCTAATTCTACTGTAGATTAGTACATACTAAATAGATGAACATTTTTAATGAACATTTTGTTCTGTGGGTATACATATGAATGAACAGGTTTTAAGTAGTTGCTAGAAAAATGCTCCTTATGATGCACTGCAAATTATGCTTTGTCTATGTGTCTGTAGTTAAATCACAGGGAAAACTGTACCCTGACAGCCCTGTGGGATGTGAAGATGTCTGACAGATACATATATTAGTAAAATCCTCCTCAATCTAGTCTCTGCTTTGCAGAGGCAAAGGCTTGACTTTCTGGCAGCAATCCTTTCAGTTAGGTGGGACAGGTCCCCACTTCACAAGAAGGTCAAAGCACCCTTGAAGGATTCCCTTATAGTGGCTTGTGTTTCCTTGTTTACAGTTTGCCAAGTAGCATTTAGTCCACAAATTCTCACTCTCAGTTTTTTGGGACTGTGTTTGTAACTTGTTTTTACTATGTCCATGCTTCTGCTTGCTAAGCCCTTCTTCCTACTTCTCTCATACCAATGATTTCTACTGGACAATATCTTACCAGGGACTTGATAGGCTTTTTGGCATTCATGGTCTAGCATCTTTTCAGTGTTGCCTTACCAAACAGACTGTCATTCATCTGCTTCGTTGGACAGTTCAAATTGTTATCATGCAATTGCTAAGTCCACCAGTTTCAAGGACCTTGGCCCCCAGTGATAGCTGGAAGGATCAAAGACAGGCATAAAACCAGCCTGTTTTGTGTGATAAAGCATGATGCCAAAACTAGATTTCCTTCAGTCCTGGGCTATGTGATACTATTTTTACCAGCTTTGCAGGTGACAGCTGTTAGGAAGAAAGGATGAGACCTGATCAGCTGTGCATTTTCTTCTTAAGTCTTCTATCGCTGGCTCTTTTTGCTTCCCAAGTCCTTGGGATGCTGAGAACAGGCTGAGCTGCAGCCAAAAGAACAGGTCATCCACAGCCACAACCTGTGTTTTCCAGGAGAAGAATCTTTTTCGGGTCGGTGCAGAAAAACGCATTCACGCAAAACAACCAAGATCTATGTCCTTGTAATGTTAATACGGGTACAGCATGGTTTATAGACTTAAATGGTTTTCAAGAATTCAGGAAACAATTTTCTATTTACTATACCCAGAGTAACACTTTTGCTTTTTCTGCAGAAACGAAGAGAAAATGGATCTCTGCTGTATCTTGCCTGAAGACCAGACATGTATCACTGGAGATCTGGGGAACAGATGACACACACTAGCATCAGGCAGGATTTACGGACAGCTGCTCCTGTGACAGTCATCTCCTTCATGACCTCTTGTCCCTTCTAAGGCTGCTTTCTATCATTCTCTGGAAGGACTTCTCATGCAGAGGTGTTGCCTACATTATGAGAAAAAATTGTATACTCATAAGGCAGATGGATGTGCTAATTTCTCCACAAGGAGATAATTAAAAGTGCTCTCTCCTCTCCCAGAGGTGATGGCATGAAGCAAATTCTATCATTTGTTATCTAAAATCAGATTTTTATAACAACCGACTTTTATTTAAGTAAAGCACCTATTTCCTATGCATATGCTGCATAGTATTTTTAAAAAACCTTTGCAACAAATGCATAGTCAGCAACAAAATGTCGTTGATACATTGTTTTTAGAAGGTACCTATGTTCATTTTACAGGCCGTAAAGTAAAACTTATCAACTCTGACTGGCAGAATAATTTTTAAAAAATCATAAAAAGAGACAAATACACACACATGCACTCCCCCCATCAGACTGGACGAAACATGACATTTTATGGAAGAAAAAATGAAGTAATTAATCTGTGTTATTTGTGCAGTAGATGTTAATGACATTCTGGGTTTAAAAAGATGAAACTAAGAAATCAATTTGTATGTTTTTTAAAGACTAATCCTTTATTGTTATGGAGTTGTTAGTACATTGAATATACTGCAACTATTAGTCTAAACCGATTTCTTCTCAACATGTTAATCTGGGATCAGCACAATTTTTCAGTAAAAACTTGATGGTCAGAAAGAAAGTTACTTTAGCATTAGTGTAAGATCAAGGTACTGCCTCTTAAACCCAGACAAATCGGACTTGTGAGGAACTGCTTGGACTGTAAAAGAGGCACTGTCAGTCCAGCCCCAAATTTCTTCTTTACAAATGCCTCATTCAGCCAAGAAGGAACTCCTGTTTGCCATACTTCCAGCTGAACAAAAGTGCTTTACTTCAAAATGAATTTAATGCAGAAAGACCTATACTCTGTTATACAGGAAATCAGATTAGTGTACCAGAATGGTTTTCTATGCCTTCAAAATCTTCAAATTATGCTCAAGAGCGTAGCCAGGATTAATAGCACTAGATTGTTCTGCTGATTGCAAAGTACCATTGATGTGGCTGTTCCCCTGATGCTCCCCGTCCATTAACCACACTTACAGAAGCTTCCTCTCCATCCAAAAAGCTGTGATCAACAAGGCAAAACTGTTGCACCGTGAGGGAAATGCTTGCTGGTTCCTGTATAACTTCAGCTGGAGGAAATGTGCCAGAGCCAGCTGTTTTCTCAGGGAGAGGGAGAACACAGCTGGCTTGAGACAGTGCTGCCTGTCAAGATGAAGGTGGGCAGGAAGAGGTGGGAACATCACAACCCCCCCTTGCTGCCACAAGGGATTTCTTCTGGAGATCCACATGACTAATCTCTGCAGGGCTTTTCCTGCAGTGGAGACCTCTCTTTTCATCCTATAAATATAACTGTAATAAATCTCTCTGAAAAGCCCGCAGCACAACTGCCCGCTATATCCCCTACAATAACTGCCATGAAACATTCCTACTGCCATGGTGCAATAGAGCTCCGATGGGGCATGGGGCCAGGGGGATCAGTAATTCCTGTAATACTTTAACCTAACACTGACATTTTCAGAGCTGTCCAAGACTGTAACTGAGCAGATTTGTGTGACTTAACTTTCAGAGAAAATGAATGGCCAAATCACTTCACAATTCTGAACACGTCTGAGCTACAAAGATCCCCAAGTTTTGTTTTCTTTTGTGGATTTATTAAAAAAGTTAAATACCTATCAGCAGGCTAACAATGAATATATTTTGCAATGAACATTAAGGTCTCCCGATGTCCTAGCAATCCACAATCAATGTTTCCCTGTATTCAATTGCTAAACAGTATCACTTGTATTATATATAAAAGATAAGTGTGATTTAGAAGGCCATGATGACCATTTTGGACCCTTGCTCCATGTAGCAAACACATGAAGAAACAGACAAAACGTTATCTTCACCTATAGGACTATACGATCCCCATGTAAAGGCTTTCTCAGGTGGTGCCAAATTATTGAGTACAGACAAAGGAAAAACCACACTGCTAGAGCAGAGATGCTCTGCTGGCACTGTTCATCAGGTATTCTTCCAAGCAGAAAGATGTATTCCAACCCTGATGCTGCTCCATCTACATTCTGCAGGTATCTGGGTTTTAGGCTGTAAGCTAGCAGCTCTCATCATCAGGACAATCAGGCACATGTCTCCCTCCCAAAATGTTTACTTTACCACTTTCTCAAACCTTTCTGCTTGGGCATAAGGATGTCAGGCAGGGTATCAAAGCCCCAGGGTAAGGCTTCAGCTGGTACACAACAATCTGTGAGTGGACACAAAGTCAAACTTGGGTAAGTGACACATGCAGGGACTATGGTCCTTTTCATCTCAGATACTTTCCTGTTTCTTGGAAATGTCCAAGTTTGTATGAATTTCTTAGACCACCATGGGGCTCATGCTTTTGATAGGGACAGATTTTGCCCAGAAGCTGTTTCAAGTCACTTCTGCAAACCATCCCATTGCAGTGGGACCCTCTAGACAGAAACCTCATTCCAGTAGGCTAAACACATGCCACTTGATTCCGCATATCCAGCATCTAATAAATAGTTCATACATATTCATTTTTAAGTCTGACTGAATGGGCTGATTTAAAAAATGGGGTTACATTTAAATTAGTCTTCTGCACAATAAACTGTTTTAAAAGGCTTCAAATTATGAATATTTATACTGCTATTAATTTGTGGTGCTACTAGTATTTTTCTGTAATGGTTAATTATCACAACTAATGTGTTGGAATTATTCTAGAAATCTTTCTATTATTTTTTCTTTAAATATTCATTCCTGCACTTACTCCTTCTTATTTGATGCTGAAGCTGAAGTGAAACATAATTAGAGACTTTTAAAGAAAAAATACCTCAAACCCAACATTCTGTCTCTCCAAGTACCAGCTTTTTTTTTTTTAAATCAGTTTAACACTAAATGATACTTAGGTTTTCCACCCTGTAAGTAGATTTTGGTATGGGTCATGCATTCAAAGATCTGCTGGCAGATAACAAAAAGAGCCAGACTGTGCACTAGAAAATTCCATAAGGCACACAAAAATAAGCAATGCTTTACAAAGGCCGCTTTCTAGCAGCTCTTCCAGCTTCAAGGACACTACTGGACAGCTACCACTGCTATCACCAAGGGTTTGCTCTTAGTTCATTTAGTTAAAGATAGAGCATGAGTTTAATACAGCTAATCCTAAAAACAATAAATAAACAAATTCCCATGGGAACACTCTTATTCCCAAAGTATAAACACTTTCAAACTTCTCTTTCTGGTAAGTTTAAATCTCATTGAAGCTGATGGCTGCAACCACCATTTTTAAAGTACATGTAAGAAATTATTGTGTTCTCTTCCCAGAAGCTGAATTATCGTTTTCCATCTTTGGCCTTTCCACCTGTGTGTGAAATCTCAAAGTTTTAGTAACCATTTTATGACAAATGAATGGCCATAATGCTCAACAAATGATAGGAAGATAACATCTTTATACTCTAGTCATATTTGAAGTCGAAGAATGTCACATGTACCAGTTCCAAATTACAGTACAGGAAAATGAACAGAAATGAATGTATGAGTGAGATGACAGGAAAAAACCCTTCTGTCAAAACCAGAGTCCCTTGGGATGTTTAGCATTCACAGAATGCAGACCAGACTTGATATGTCAAAGAGACAAAAATCCCTCTTGTGCTAGAACCATCCAAAACCTCAATATATAGTGATAACTATTGGTTTTTGAATACCAAATCTGGGATAGTGCCAGCAATTTATACAGTCTTGCACATCAAAACACTCATGGAAAAAAAAAAAAATGAGATTTTATTCATGCCTTTATACTCTGCTTGCTTTCCTCAGTCTGGACACTCTTTTACCTGCATTTCCCAGTCTTCACCACTGGGGACCAGTTCTGGACTGGCATCCCAATACAAGTCAGCGCTTTCCCTGTGTGTTGGTGAAGGACTAGAAAGCTGCTTTGGGTAAGAAGTGGTTAAGCAGGCATGGTTTGCCATGTCTATTTGCCTGTCTTATTGGCAGCTAACTAAACCTGGAAAAAACCTAATTGTATTAGCATTGTGAGAAGTGATTCGGGAAAGAGAGCCAGGCTACTGTGTACAGGAAGGAATAAAGTATTTTGGAAAACAATGTACAGGGTTTAAGTTGCAGTAAGGGAGAACCTAATTAGACATTAGGAAAACTTTCCAGCTGTAAAATTAGAGATGAGGACTAGAATAGGCTGCCTAAGTATGTCATTAAAATATAATTGATCTTACTTTTAAGCGAAATGTTGAGTTAGCTGTCTCATGAGGTGTGTTTAAAATATGGGACTCAGTAATGTATCCCTATATGAGGCTCAGAGATGCTGTATGAGCCCTGCAGTCGAGGGCAGGGAAGCAGAGGTTTCCATCACATCCCTGCTCCAGATGAGCAGGAGATGGGGACTGTGGCACCCTGACATTTAAATGCTAGTCATGATCCTATCTTTCAGTATTGTTTTCTGTAGACCTATACCACTGAAAGGCAGAATCGCAAAGAAAAGTAATTTGCAAGGCTTTCAAAGGAGAATTGACTAGAAAGAAAGCAATAAAACATTTATTGTTCAAATCAACAATAGTGTAGGATCATTTCTAACAGACCTAACGATCCTTAGCTAAATATTCATCAGAATATTTAAGCTTAATTTTGAAGTGACCTGAAACATATCTGAGTCTTGATCTCCAGTTTAGATTTTGGTGTTAATTTAATATCCTAGGGGGAAAATGAAATACTTGCACATAAAACTGTGTCAAAAAGCTTTTCCTCACTCAGATAAAGTTGTCAAGATTGAAAAAAAAAGTAAAATTCTATCCCACTTTGGGACGAACCTCTAAAAGCTTTTGGTAAGGAAAAAAAAAAAAAAAGACAAAGGCAGAAAGTCTGATTCTGATTCTTGTATCATTTTAGAATTGTCAGCTGAGACCAAAGCTCACTGCAGGGTCTCACACATCACAGACAAATGCCTGAGCGTAAGAGTTTGACTCTTTTGGCCTGACCTTCCCAGGCTCCCCTTTATACAGAGGAAGACTGATTGAGTACAACCAACTAATATGGGAAACCCAAGTACAAACCTATTTGAAACAGAAGACCAAAGACTTGAACCTTGGTCTGCCATGCCTCAGATGAATGTCTCTTCCATTAGGCTTTTGTGGATTCAGGGTTGAGTTGGATTGCCCACTCTGGCAGTCATCATTTTTGCTTTCCCCTTGTCTTCCCCCGTGTGTGCCTATCTTTTATCTACCTCGTTCTGCTGAAACTGGTACCTACATTCTGCAGTAGGTTTGTTTATAACAAGTTCACTTTTCTTATAGGGAAAAAAAAGAGTCTTTCAGAATTCCAGTTACCTGTATCTGTATCCTAGCAATGTGACAACTTCACCTGTTTAGATATATTTAAATAGATGGACAGATAGCTCTGCAGTGTGTGATACCCACACTCTCTCTGCATGCCTTCTGCTGTTGCAACACAGTGACCGCTGCTGGGTAGACCTAGGTCAAAGTCATCTCATCAATCACCTTAAAAGCTATGAAAACTAATTTCTAAACTAAAGCATTTTCAATTCATCTTTCATGTGTCATCAAGATACTCTAAGCTGAAATTTCTTATTATCTGTCTCTTACCTCCCACCTCTGCAATCACAGCACTCGTCATTCAGAGAGAGAGTGCTGCAGAAGGCTACATTTTCATAAAGCTATTTGGGATTTTTTTCAAGATTGCTCTCATTAAGAAGTCAATAGAAGAGACACAGCAGAAGCCATGGCAAAACAGTTTGAAAATCCAGCCCTGTGTGTGAATTCTACCTTATAAATGAAAACACTAAGGAAATAGTGTTGGAACAGCAGTA
This sequence comes from Pedionomus torquatus, assembly GCA_013398155.1. Classification (NCBI taxonomy): domain Eukaryota; kingdom Metazoa; phylum Chordata; class Aves; order Charadriiformes; family Pedionomidae; genus Pedionomus; species Pedionomus torquatus. Next base: position 122,257 of record VZRU01004518.1, on the reverse strand, counting down.
AGATGGAGGCGAAGGTAAAAAAATATGTCTTGTTTTCAATTGTGTATTTCCATAATATTTTAATAAGCAGTATATGCCTTATAAGGAGCAGATTTTCTAGCTGACCTATCAACTTCTTCACAGTATACTGTAGAAAACACTTTTTTTTTCTGTATGACAATAAAAAACTTCAAAATACTTTGAAGTCAATGCAAAAGGATAATCTCTTAATGCTGAAATCATATCAGTTAAAACTGCTCAGAGAGTATGCCTTCTTTTAATTTTATTTACCCAATGAAATAAATGAATAAAATAAATAAATGAAATGACAGAAAATCTGGTTGTTGATCACGCAGCTCTATAAAAGTGACACATTCAAGCTTTTAGCCTCTGGAAGACTAGATCTGGGTCAAAGCTTTACAGCTCTGCAAGGTATCCCTGTTTATTGAGACTACTCATGCTTTCACATTACCCCTGAGTTTTACACAGTATATAAAGAAGGCCAAGACTGTAAAAGAACAGATTTTTTTTTTGTTTGTCAATATTATGAGGTATTTTGAAGGACAGGGTATTCTTTCACACCTTGCAATTTTGTTATCCTTCCTGATTGCACTAAATTATTGTTTTCAGTTCTCTCATGTCATGATACATCAAAGCATTCTAACTTGGTATTTCAGACCAAATAGCATCTATTTCATATCTAACAAGAATGGAATATGCTTGATAACACAAAGTTTGATAACCTTTCAGTAAGAAATCAAGAGCAAACCAGAGACAGGTTAATCCTGACTACAGAGAAGTCTGAACTACAGAATTTTAAAGCTGACCTAGTTCTGCAAAATGATACTATTTTATAAGAGTGATGATAAGTGAGATAATTCAAATATACTTAAAAGTTAAAAAGACACACTGGCTTCTTTTTGCATTTTATGTGTCACCCTCTGGTAGGCTGAAAGTTGTTATCCTCTCTTCTAAGACATATACTTTTAATTCAGAAATTCTCATGTTCTTCATAGATAAACCCAATCCCCCACAGATGCAATTATTTCAACTAATAGTCCAACTGAGCAGCCTGTGCTGATTCTCAACATTGACCTGTCCTTTGTCTGGCAGAAAATCTTACTTCTTTCTCCACAGACAGAGCTAAAGCAATTTTTCACAGGGATCAATATTTAATTTTTGGTTTCTGGTTTATTTTATCTGTTGGGTTTTTTTTTGGTTCTTTGTTTTCTGGGTTGGTTTTTTTCCTCCATAAGTTGAGCTGAACAGCAAGAAGAAGGGAAAACCAGGAAGAGAAGATCTAGAAGATTTCAGTTGAACATTGGTGTGTTATCTACCACAGTTTTCAAAGTCTTCCTCTCCCTTTTCTGGCAAATACATACTTTTGCAGTTGAAAAAATATGGAGCTGAACATGACCCTAAAGTATTTCTGGGCAAAATGTGTGTGGTATGAGTGTATGTTATTAGGAGCAATAATGCTGTTAAAATTTCTGGCAGTGCTCCATAAAATGAATTGCCTGTCAAAAAGAATGATTTTTGAAAATGACTTTCCCAGATTCCCCTAACTAAGGAAAACCTACTCCCCAGTATAAACTAGAAAACCCTGTATTGATATACAGTGGAGACTGTAAGGAGAAATATAATGTAACATAATGTAATGCAACGTAATATAACGTAACATAACACAATCTATTATAATATAACATAGATTTATGATGTTCATACTTAGAAAAAAAACAGTTCAAAAAAAGACCACAAAAAAGGCCACATGAACCAATTTATTTTCTAAAGATATTCCTAAAGTTTCCTTTATTAACTTTACATTTGTCCCCCCACTAATGATTTTAAAATTGTATTTCATCACTTAATTTTGGATTAGATTTTTAAGAAGGCCAAATTTTATCATTTTGTGTGCATTTGCTCTCTTGTGCTATGCAGGAAGATAGAAAAGAATATATACTTTGGATTTATTAAACAGTACAACCCCTACAGTGGATAGTATCTGACATTGAAATAATCCTGCAAGACATCTGATATAACCCAGTGTGATACAGGCACTTCTGTAAAAAGGAGAGTGAGAATTATTACTCGTCCATTAATGGGCCTATATATTTTTTTTCTGAAATAAAAATCAATACATCTTGCTGCTCACAAGATATTGCAGCTCATGGGGAACAAAAAGTTCTTTAGCCTCCTCCCTGCCATCTCCCCTAAAATCCAGCATGGACTATTAAGCTACAAGCGCTCCTGGATGCCATCAAGAGAGCTCCTGCTTTTTGGACAACTGCAGACTGCACTGAAGTTTGCTGACATGGCAGCTGATGCTATGGGAGGCTGGCAGTGAAGACATGAAACTCCCTGATGCACCTATCACTGTGGTGTAAGGAGAAAAAAAGTTTAGCAGATTGGCTTCAGAGTCTCCTGCCTCCCACCTTGGCAAGGTAATGGCAGCTGATGTGGCAGGCAGGCCATGAGATGCTTTGTGGATTTCCCAGAGGGGAAAGAAAAAGGCAGGTTCAGGGATATTATTTTAAATCAGCTGAAGTCACTCAGTGGCATTCGTGGCTTGGCTGGGTCACCCCAGAAGAAGTGGTGGTGCTAAGCAGCATGGGGAGGGACAAGGGGAGGGAGATGGGAAGGTTTTCAGTCAGCATCTCTTCAGATATCTGGGTGTTTTTCTCTTTGAACCATGGTCTAAGTGAAACCGGACCTGTTTGATCTGAAGAATTTTTATTGAATTTGACTGCAGTGAGTACAGGGACTCTCTGCTATCAGCTCCTGTGAGCCTGGTCTTGGAAACTACACGTTAATTAACTTTTTAATTCTGCTGGTTTCTACTAGGTTCAAGAAAACAAAGTTTGTAACCGGCTTTCAAACAATCAGGGTGTTCACAGATGTGATACTTTCCTTCTGGATATGTCCCATTGCTCCTCAGCAGCACCTGAGGTCTCTAGGCCCTGCAAGAAGCCCAGCCAACTCTTCCCAACCCGAGTGCAGGTCTTTCTAGGTGGCCACAGAAGGTGGGTACTGAGCTCTTTCCAAGCTCTTTCCAATCTCATTTCCTCCAGAGATGAGATCTGTTTAACACTCTTTAGCAGCGTAATTTACCTCATCCCTGTCTCATTTTTACCCAGGTTTTTTCTATTCAGGGCAGTGTTGTGACTGACAGCCATAATGTTATTGACAGGGTACATAGTAGGGTCTAGCTACTCAAACTGAGCTGTGCCTCTCTTTTATTGGAATGCCATCAGTGCTGTATACAGTATACTATACATTCTCTATTGGCTATCGTCTTTTATCATGCACATTTTAACTTGCTAATTACCCTATCCATATGTTACACATGCTCCTAAGCTTCAATTAGTAACAGCACCTGTTTGGTTCCTGCTGTATACTTTTTAATATTATATTTGGACATTCCTGGGTGGGGGTGGGATTCAGTTCCAGACTAAGACACATTTGGGGTCTACTTGTGTCCAGGTTCATGCTATACTAAGAAAAGATACGGGCAATGAAAACTAATGGATAGATTCAATTCACCATAAAATAGATATCCAGAGAGAAATTATGTTGCCTGAGCAAAGAATTTTGCTGTTTGAGCTGCCCTGAAATGTCTAAGTGCCAGCATTTTAATTTGGATAAAATTTGAGGACAATTTCCTCCCCTTTTCCCCTTTCCAGCATTTGGTTCACATCCTGGAGCAGTCTTGGAGCCCCAGCAACAAGATTTTTTTTTCAAAAAGGACTCAGCCAGACCATGAGCCCCAGGAGCACTCCTGCTGAGCTTTGATCATTAATGGATGAAATCCTCATATCCTTACTAGAGCTCATCAGAGCTTTACTCCCGAGAAGTGTACAGTTCACATAGCTGGGTTGCCAGCACAACTTTTTCAACCCACAAGTCTGCTGTATTATATGGTGCTACTTGCCTTGGCCTGAGAGTGGGAGTGCAAGACCAGGTGGCGTTCCCTAGGGTGCAGATAAGGATGCTTGGCATCTGCTTTGGGAGAGCTGAGTCTTGGTGCTGCTGGATATTGTCAGTGGAACCACGAGTTCAACTCTGCAGTCTAAATTGTGAACTTAGATGCCAACACATAAACCCTTTAAGTTCAGAGTCTCAGTTATGAACTAAATTCCTCCTTTTCCATTTTGCATTTTTCCTTTATACAACAGCACCTGAGTGGATGTTTGCAAGACCTCTGATGGGTCACAACGTGATGCTCTTTTATTTACTTCTATGTGTTTTTCAGTGATAATCTCACTCAGATGCACTACTTCCATATTTTGAATAAGTGGTTTAGGCCTTCATAACATTGTATCAGATGGTGAGAGTAACATATTTCCAGTTTACTTCACTTAGTACAAAAGCCTCACCTTTCAACAGCCTAACTAAGGACTGAAAGACCCTGACTAAATGGGTAAAAATAAGAAAAAAGGATTTTTTTTTCCATTTGGTTTTCCTATGGTCCCTTGACTAAGTGGCAGGTTTTGAATGGTATCCCGCATATAGGAAAATCATATTCCTGTGCAGTTTAATTATGTGTTTTCAGTTTATTTTCCCTGACTCTCCAAAGGCAATTGCATGCTTGTGTGTTGTTACATAATACCCAGCCATGTGGAAAAGCCACAGACACACCTTTGGCAAGTGCCTGCCTAAATCTCCAAGGTTTTCACCCATGTTTTCACAGATGTCCTCTTAGAACCCATCTAATCCCCCACATCAAGGTTTTATAGATTATTTGCACTCATTGGGACTGGTGTAGTATAGAGCCAAGTATGCAAAGACTGCCAGCTGGCCAGAATATTTGATAAATGTGAGAACAAAAAAAATCCCACTCATAGCAGCAAAGCGATCTATTCCTGGAACACCAGCTGGATTGCTGTAATAAGCTATTAAACCAGTGTAGTCAAATGAGACCCAGATTCACTATGCAGATTATATAGCAGATCTATTTCCTTGCACAGCGTGGTTTCGTTGCTTTAATTTTAGATTATTGGTCACTTGCAATGACTAAAAAGGTATGCAATAAATTGGCCTTTGCATTCACAGTTTTTGAACTACAATGCTCCAAATGTACAACTTTTGCACAGGACTGTGCCCTTGGCACCCTTAAATATTTGTTTCCATTTCAAATGACTTGGTGAGACAGACTCTGGCAGACTTATTTACTAAGAAACTGTATCTCAGACCTGGAACTGAGATAAGTGGTTACAAAAGACCATCTGAGAAAAACAAAATCTCAAATGCACACTAATGTAACACAGCATTTCTTCTAGCAGTAAAGAATGACTAAAAAGTGATGAGAATTGATCTTCATGTCCATGTGTAATAGCACCATCTTGTGATCCCTGCCAAAAAAAAATAAAAATAAATATTTCAACTGGAAGCCGTGCTTTCTGATAACTCAGTCTTTTCATTTGTGACTCTAAGTAGCTTGGGAGTGATATATGACAATAAACTGAACATTCTGCCATAGACAATACAGTAATTGAACTTTGCATTAAAGAACTGGCAAGGTGGAGATGTGTGATTTTTATTATTGTTATCTTTCTTGCTGGTGACAAAGAAAAACACCAAAGAGGTCCTAGTCCTACTACCATACAAGAAAAAGTAGGTGGCTTTTTTAGTTGGACATATTATTTCTTCTCATAAAATGACATTGCAAAGGACATCTCAGGCATTGCAACCGAACAGGAATCACTACCAGTAAAACAGTCATCTGGCCTGTTAGCTCAATTTTAGTTTTGCACAATGTGAACTTTGATATTTTGGTACTCTGGGGACTGAGAAAACTGTAGGAGTGGCAAACAGAAGAATGCTGTCCGGTCTGTTGATTATTACTGCTGTCTGAACTCCAGATGAAATAGGGGGAGAACAGACATCTGAGGTTAACAACAGAAAACAAAACCCACATCAGGCTGACAAAGCACTACGTTTCCCAACCAGAAACATATAGCGTAACAAAGGTCAGTTGCAGGTATATCTGTTCCAAGCTACTTTGGACTACATACTCGCATGTCTCAGATGATACAACCTCTGGTAAATTTAAGCTGTGGTTACAGGAGGTAATGAACATCACCAACGGGAAAAGCAAACAGGATATAGATGATTTCCTTACTACATACAAATACCTTTCAGAGTATGGGGAGCGGAAACAAGACAGCAGCCAGCAGAATCTTCCTTTAAGGGTGGATATAGCTAGGGGTGATCTGTCTGGTACCTTTGCTTTGTAATGATGCCAGTCTTTAGGGTTGTTATAGGCAGTGTTTCATATGAGCCTTAACCTGGCAATCAAGGCAATTTTTAGTTAAGTCCAATGGATTTGAGAAGGCTCAATATTTGCCAAAACCCAGCTGGTAAAAGCTGTAAGAATTAAAGAACATCTCTCCAGCTTTTGTCTCCCATGTGAGATTTTGGTGAGACTAGAAATAAGGCAGGCTGAATTTTGAGTAAAATTTTTCTGCTTGACATTTCAAACATAGTCGATATTTAAACAAATACTGTCAGGGATTTAGTTATTATGCTCTCTGGTTTCCCCAGTGAGTGATATATGACACCTTTACTAACAGATACGGAAACTATCCATCGTTTTTGGTGGGGCCAGACACAGGTCCTCTGCTTTATGGATCTGATACAGAGTTCACATAAGCCTTGCTAAGCCATCTCAGTTGCAGCGGCAAGGAAAGAATTTATTTTTTTGTTAAAAAAATGCTGGTTTTCTAGCTTGATAAATTAAAGTCATTCATCTGTTACAGCTGCCTATAATATAAATCAAAAGCATTATTTATATGCATTAACCTGGGGACCTTACCAGCCAGGAGACCATGCTTTGTAGAGATGGCATTTATCCCTGTAGAAGCTTTCCCTCCAGTTGAAACAGGCTATGTTTAGCACAGGTTAACAAGATTTCAGTTTTACCTGGTGCAAAGAGATTTGGGAAGGGGTGGGGGAAGTTTGTTGAAACTACCTTATCATGAACTTCTGAAGAGGCAAATCATGTCTTTGAGAAATACAGGGTTCACTATATGTTTCTTTGTGTTGCAAAATTTCAATTAAGTTGTGAGTCACTTCTTTAATGTTGTTGAGGTGTTTGTTGCAATTGCAGCTACTAAATGTGTTCCTGCTCTGGTCTTCAGAGCAGGTGGCCTCTGTTTTGTTAGTACTTACAAATAATTAACTAAGTGTTTAAAAAATGTTTTTGAAAATAAAATTTTGTAATTAACAAAGAAAGAAAAAAGCAGATTGTCACATCACCAGGTTTAATGTGTGTTTTAATATGGTTAGTGTTCACATACGTAAGACAAACATTAATATACAGCATTTATTTTTTTTCCCTAGCTACCTCTCATTCCCACAGATCGTTTGTTTTAAGTCTTGAGGTTATTAAATTAGGTTTTAGTGCACTTACCTGTGCATAAATAGATACATAAAACTTGAAAGCAACAAGAAAAACCACATCAGAAAACAGAAACATGAATTTCTGCTGCCCTGGGTTATGATTGTCAGCACCACTATGGCAGTGTGCACCTCAACCGATTGCCTGGCAGGGCGTACTTCGTGACACTCAACAGAAGTTACTGAGATGAACGAAGATACTGGAAAGGTAAATCATGCTCACACTTAGGTTTAGAATTTATTGACAGCTATTTTGGCTCACTGGTGCTTGGCATCCTTTCTGTTTCTGATCTGGCATGGCCTGAGCTAGCTCAAGTCCCAAAGCACTGCTGCCATGGGTTAGCTCTGGCTCGATGCTAACAAGCTCTGCTATTTAGCTTTGCTGTTTCTTGACCAGAGGACAATCCCTTGTGGAAATACTAGCTTGGGTTGATGCTAATTTGAGAATTTCTGCACTTCTGCCTCATTATAGACTGCGGGTAAGCTTGAAAAATAGTGAAAACTTTGGGAGCAGATAAAGCAACGTAAAACTCATTAGCAAAGTGTAGGAGCAGTTGTGCTAGTTGAGGCTCATGACAGCAAAATCCACAAAGCTCAAATAATAATTTGTGGTGCATCTTGAAGAATGAAAAAAGAAAGTGCTTACAAATAGGCACAGGCATATGATGCCCTCTAGCAACTTGCAAAGATTCAATCCAGATAATTGACTTAACCTAAAGGTTACCAATATGCAGATTAAATTCTGGTGTTGTCATTTTTCAAGACTTATGAGTTTAAAAACCAAGTTGGCCAGCATTACTTGGCATGTTTTAAGTCCGTTGGCTGATTTAAGATCAGCCAGTACCAGCAAATGCTGTTTTCCTTTCCTGGATATGTCCCCTTCAGGGAAAGCTCTCATTTTTCTGGCTTTTTGTGTTTGTTTGAAACAGAGGTCCGCAGAAAGCCTGCCTGTAGAGTTAGCGAATATGTTTCAGTGTACAAGTGTCTCAAAGTAATCTTATGTATTCATCAGACTGGCATCGATGGCTGGCAGTGGCTTATGGCACATATGTCAGTTCAGTTTACAGCTTCTAGATTCCTACTGTGAGCAAATTGAAGGTGAATGAATTTTATGACAACACGTAAAATAACCACATTATTTCACAATTTTGTTTGAAGATGTAGAGTAGAAGAGTCAGCCACTTTCATAAAGAATCTTACAAACTGTCATTTTTTATTTTTATAGCCATTCTTATGGCAAGGCAATAAGGAAAGAAAACCCTACAAAATGATCGTTATCGCTATTAGAAGTAGAAGTTAATTGCCCAGGGAGATTATAATAAACCTGTGTTTGAATTTCAGACAGACATATGCAGAAAAAAAAAAATAGAAGCCAATAAGAAAATGCCATACAACCCTTGAGACAGGAATTGGTTGAAAGGCATCTGGTAATGAACACTGAAAATTTTATTTGATCTGACCTATTTACCATGTGCTTCTACCATTATTTCAGTTGATTACTGCAATTATTCACTGAAAAACATATTCATTTACTATTTTCCATAAATAAAATCATGCTAAGCTTATTTTCTAATCACTGATCATTGTTTTTAGACTTGCAGGGTGGAGATGAATACATTAAATATCAGTACGCTATGTTTATCAGGCTATACTTATCATTTAAGCTTGGTGTCACATTATAAAATTAAATCAGCCACTATCACAAGCCTAGAAAAGAATCAAGAATTGGAAATATGCAAAACAGTTCAGAGGGATAGAGACAACTAAATAATTTCTGGTTAGATACCGATAGCTGTTAAAATACTTAAGCTACCGGACTACACAAAGAGATTTTAATAGCAGAGTTGGGAAACAAGCTGAAAGTTGGGCTCTTCTGGAACAGAATTACCCCTGACTTAATGGCCAAAGCCAGCAGATCTGTGTCTTCTCTAACACTGTTACTGGCAGAAGCAAAATTAAAAGAGCATGAGATAGCTTGTTACTTGTCTGCTAGTACAAGCACTCATATGGAGCACAATTAGTGTGAGTCCACTGTTTCTGATAGCGTAGTTGTTATGGTTTGAGGAACTCACAATAATTTGTTGTTGTTCAGGCAATTATTCTATCACCCAGTGACCCCTCACCACTCAGGAAGGGGAATTGGGAAAAGCAAGGAAACCTGAGGATTGAAGTATAAACTGATTTAATTGAATAAGACTAGATAATTAACACTAATAACACTAAAGAACCAATACTGATCCTGATACCAATATAAAATATGCAGGGATTATATTCAACCAATTCTATTAATAGGAAGCTGTGCACTCCCTCAGTGGACAGTAAATGTGAGACACTGCAAGCACTATGGCTTTGAAAGGAATGGAAGGGCTCAGGGGTTCTGGCACCAGGCAAAAAGTTCTCAGGATCACAGCCATCATAGGAGAGAGAGACCTCCTCATCAAATTTGCTAGTTTATGTGATGTTCATGGTATGAAACAATTCTGTTGACCAGCATGGGTCAAGTGCCCAGGTCTCCCTCGTCATCCCTGCACCTGGCTAACTTGAAAACACCGAGACGTTGAAACGCACATAGCATAGCTGGCTATCAAGTAAATATTTTCACAAATCCAGACAATAGAGTCTTCTAAAAGTGCAGTTTCCCCAGGCATTAGAAGATAAATTAGTCCTGTGTTGTTCAAACCAGGACAGCAGTTTTTTCTTTTTATTGTTAGCAAAGCTAACATCATTCACTAAGAAGTGGTGTGTATAAATACTTTCTATAGGAAGGGAATTACCTGTCCTGAGAGTTTAGAAGGCAGGCCTCCTAGGCCTTGCTCTTCTGGAGAATAGCAGCCTACTTATTTTTTTCAAGTGCTGAAAATAAAGTGCTGAAAATAAAGTCTAGCAAAATCATTCAACACTGTATAGTGGTCAGCTGAAGATGTCTCTATATTGTCACATTCTTAGGACTCATTTGACCAAAATTGGGGATATTGCAGGCTACTGCGGGAAAAAAATAATGACTTTGCAGTAGTGTGTTCCTGAAAGTCTTCTGTTTCATTTAGAAGAACATGTAAGGTTCTGCCATTTCACGGGAAAAATAAAGACACCAGCAACAGTTCCAGCTGCAAATATGTGGCTGACATCATGAGCTGAAAGCTGACTCCCATGGCTCCTCTTTTCATTGAGTCACACAGGTGTTGGGTTGAATTTCATTTGCAGGCATGTTTCCTCTGTATTTTCGAACATCCTTTCTCAGATCCCAGCCAAAAAACCACCCTTGCGTCTGCCTGGAGAGCATTTAAAATGCTGAGAAATATTACATGCACATGTAGGGAGATGGAAAAAAAAGGAGTAGAAATATATGTTGACCAGCCTTAGAAAATGATCCTAAATGGCAGACAGCAGCTAAGCTCCATCTCAGAGAGGCACAATACAAGCCAGATTAGTTCTCTATTTTGGGAGAGCATTGGATAGAAGGAGTTGTTCCACACCAGCCCTGGTCCAAGTCTTCTCTCTTGTAGGAGACAAATGGGTTGAGGTGGTACCAACGAAAGCCATTTCACAGAATATTTTTTCCCTACATTATTGTCCCCCCTGTTTGGTAATTGACTGGCAATTCTGACATGGTAAGTTTACATGATGCTACATGAACGGGCATGAACTGTACTCTACCTTTTTGTGCTATTCTCTTTCTTTACAAGGTTTCAATCCCATATTACCCTTATGGAAGCCTTTCTGTGTCCCCTGCTCAGTTAGTTCATTGTTCAGCATTGCGTTTAGAAGCAGATGCCATGTTTTTGTGACAGTGCAGGTGAAAGGGCTGTTACTGTATTGATTGAAAGTCCATCTAAAGAAGTACCATAAAGAGTGATGGGCATTTAATCAATTGTTTAGATCCAGAGAATATGTTCTGCTTGCCAAAGAAAGAAGGAAAAGCCTCTCACCACAGCTTTTCCTTATTCCAGATGAAATTGCTCTGGTGATTAGAAGAAGCTCTTATTACATTCTGTGCAATTCACAGAATTAAAGCAGGTCTCGGTGAAGGATTGAGTTCAGAATATGGTTTGCACAGATTGATTGTATATGATGGAGGAATTACTTAGGGTAATATGGAACAGTTTTGTACTTACTAAGAATTCAAGTGATTCTTACTTGCAACTTGCTATCTGTATGCGTGTATGTGCACAGTACTGTAGGTAGGCATTCTAGATAAATGTACCTTTTACATATACATGTAGAAATTCTAAAAGTGCTAGTGAGGCTCAGTGTACCTGAAGCGTATGAAAACTGTAAGTAAATGCTTTCTTCATCCCATCAGCTTTGATATACAGCATTCAGAGGAAGTGGCGGGAGGAATGTGATGGCCAGTTGTAGAAGAGCTTTCTCAGACATTTTAATGATTATGTGTGCATCTCAAGGGATACATTTTCACTTCATAATGCAAATAGTACTTACCCAAACCTCCCATGGGCCACAGTTTAGAGAAATAGCCACTAGATAGAGATTGTAAATGTTATCACTGGAATCACTCAGCCTGTAACACAGATGATGGACTTTGAATTAATCAATGTTCACAATGTAAAGAAAACTAAAAATCCAGTATAGAGATAAGAAATACTGCTGCTGCAGAGTTTTCAAAAAGTTGGTAAATCACTTTTGCTTTTGCTTGTAAAATATGATAGACAGGTGAACAAAGTTCCATCCACAGGGAATGCTGTCGCCCCTTAATCTGCTCTTTAAAATGATTAAATAAAATAATGTGCTTTTCTGATGAGTTTCCTAGTTTTGGTTCTCCTCTGTGAATTGCCTTCATTGATACTTTTCTGAACAGTAGATATCATGTCAGGGTACAGCAATTCAGTAGTAATACCACTGTCAACTGGTATGTATTATTTCCCAAGTAGACTGGATAATTATGGTGGAAATGATGTGGACTTTAAAAATCTATAGAATTCGCAGGTTGCATGCTCAAGAAATATAAATTAGAAATTTGTACTTGTTTCTGTATTTTTTTCATTTGTAACATCCAACAAAAACTCGTGCTGAGAAATCTGTATTATGATGCTACCACTGGTAAATTCTGTGTATGGTATATGTATGATGAGGATTGTGCTGCACATATGATCTTTTTGTTTGCTACATTCCCATAGAATATATATAGAAGCAGAAATTACTATACACATACATACAAACAAAGGCAGCAATAGGAAAGAGTGTCCTTAGTTATCTAAATACTGGAATGGTAAACAAAAATGTGAACTTGGGAAGCACAGAAATGCTGCAAACTTTGGTAGGGGTGAAGGATCTCTGAAAAGTTCATATAACCTTACATTAACTGTGATTTAATTTGAATGCCGAATTGCTTGACTGGAATCTAACAAAGCCCTTCTAAAATGTCAAATGCAGCTGATTCTCTGGGAGTACAAAGCAACACATTTTTGTTTAACACACACTGAGAGCATTTAAATAACTTATGAAGTGTACCTGTTAGTCATATTTTAAATTTATGTAAATCCTTTTAATTCTTTTCAGGTTTCTTTTTTTAAATCAGTGAGAGAATAAAATTTGGCATTTGAAAGAAGCTATTATAATGAACAAGGCAGAAAATTCAACTATTCAAATCTAATGATATTTTTATCCTCATTTTTTCTTTTGTAATTTTATGGAAACATAAAATTTCATAATAATTGACCTTACTGATGTAGTTTCCTCTGTTGGAGGGTAGATAATATTCATAGATAATTTGCAAAGTGATTACTGACCTCTTGGGTTGCCTGTCGAAAGAGAGTAACTCTTTTGCCTGCAGTTCCTTAGTGTTTCTTATTATGTGTGTACTTCATACAGGTAAAAAGCATACAGGGCAATCAACAGAGATACTAATAGGAGACACTTTGCTAGCCTAAAGAGGCTGCCAGCTTTCTACCCCATTACATTAGTAAATACCTCTACAACGATCTACTCCTAACTAGAGAAAAATGGGAAGAACATGAAGTGAGAGCTAACAGCGGCAGATAACAGTGGAAACTTATTTCAGCAGGTGAGAATCAGAAATTTTTTCTAAGTGTATGTCATTTTTGAGGCGATTTCTCAGATAAATTAGAACATAACATTTCAAAGAAGTTTTGTGGTATTTACTACTATTCACCCTAGGGCAACTTTGCAAGAATGAGTCAGACTCCACTTATGCACTAAACAAAATTATTTCCTGAAGGTACATTGATTGGCCCTTGACCTGAAAGGCTTTACAAAGAAAAGCTGGTGGAATGGACATGATTGCAAGTTAACAGTAGGATGTGGAAGGAAATCACCTAACTCAATTTTCAGATTGCTAATTTTTTAGAATACTGCAACAAATACATATTTTCAGACGAATTCCCAAGACAGAAAAAACTACAAAACATATTATTATGTGGTGCTGTTTTTTTCCACAGAACAGAATTTTTGAATAGTCATATTAGGTATAAACCAAGCAGGATGGCACTTCTAGAAATTAATTCAGGTAAACCAAATCCAGTGTAGATATTAGTGAATAAGTGTGAATCCAGCAAGACTCTACTCAACAAAATAATAAATTGACCGATAGTACAAAATTCTAGAAAGCAAGAAATACCATCTAGTATAGACTGATACATCTAGTATCATGTTTCAAAATAAGATTTCTTTCAGGCTAAAATACTAACTACATCATCAGCTAAACTGAACTCCATCACCATCTCATTAGCTAAATTAGGTTCACTAGATATAGATAAATTTCTTTAATGTTTGCATTTGAATAATGATGATCACATTCAAAATAATTTGTTAGCCAATGAAAGGACCTAGTCCCTTTGGAGTTAATGTTACTAACTTCAACAGATACAGAATATTACCCTCCCTTTTAAGAAAATGAAACTTATGACAAAGCTTCCTTTTAAGAAAATATAAAGCAGGATAAATTTATTGGTGGGGTATTTTGTTACAACCCACAAACCTTATGTGTCAATTTCCACCCCACTCCCCCGACCCTTCTTCCAGACATCCGTACCTTCATTTATCCTTTCCTAATATTTACTTTGTTTCACTCAATTTTTTAAAATCCCTCTGACTCACTGTTTCCTGATATTGATATTCACTTAGGCTTCAAATAACTACACAAATTAACCACAAAGACCCTCAAGATGACTAATTCTTAGGATGGACTACATAGTGGTATTAATTGGCATTTTTTCCACCCTTCTTCCTAAGTCATGTTTTCTTTTCCCCTTGCATTCTTTACTAAACTGTGGTACTATGAGATTTAACATATATTTTTCAGAGAAAACTCTTTTTATTTTCTTTCTCCTATCCATTTTTCTTTCTCTTCCTGTCCTCAGTGTTAATATTGGTAATTCACTTTTAATTATATGTCTGATTACTTTCCCTGGCTTGAAAGTTTTTACGTGGAGATATTTCATATTTATAAAATGGAAGATTGCCGAAAACCCAGAGCTCTCAGATCAGTAGAAACCTTTAAAGCTCCTGCATGTATCTATGCCTTAAGTATTCTTTAGTAGCCTTTGCAAGTGTGTATGGTTTAGGATATAAGGCAGCAAAGACAGAATAAAGATTGAATGGGGAAATATGGGAAAAAAAAATCCTGTTGAAAAATACATTTGATCTGGATGTTATAAGCATCAGTGTTGAAGAGCATGCAACAGGATGCAGGGACACTGGCTGCAAGATTCATCCAAATCTGCAGAACACCTTGTCTTTGCCAGCTTTGTGTTTTCTGAAATAGATGATTGATCTACACTGCAGACACTTGACATTGAAGAAGCTGAACATCCATTTAGATACTGTGGTGAATAGCGAGGGGTATCAAGAATAGTACAGAGAAAAATCAGTAAATATGATCAGTCCACGCACTTAGTAGACAGCAGATGTGCTGTTATGTGTAAATTTCACTTTTTTTTTTTTAATATATTTTATTTTCCAAGTTTCTAGTCAGAAACTAACTAATACAGTTAATTTAGAAATACTGACAAGAGATAGTAAGTCACATTATTTTAATCTAGGAGAGATGTAGCTTTGATAATCTTAGGAACATTATTCATGGTGGGAAATGAAAACAACAGATTTAATTAAAGCACTTAATCCTTATATGAAATCTGATTCTGCACATATTTTCCAACCTCCAGTCCAAGATAGACCTGTGAAGAATTTCTCTAAATCAGCATGTTGATGTATGGTCCATAATGTTCTGAGTGACTATGATTAGAAAGACATTAACACAAGACCTCTTACATGAGCTGTACAATCTGAATTGTACCTTTTTACATATATTGTTAAAAAAGACGTTA
The DNA here is from genome assembly GCA_013398155.1 of Pedionomus torquatus. Taxonomy (NCBI): domain Eukaryota; kingdom Metazoa; phylum Chordata; class Aves; order Charadriiformes; family Pedionomidae; genus Pedionomus; species Pedionomus torquatus. The sequence goes on along the minus strand of VZRU01004518.1, from coordinate 106,583 downwards.
GCTACTTTTAAATAAAGGATTAAAACAAGTAAAATTCTCTCCCCTCCAACCCACAGGTTTCTGTTCTCCTCAGAAAATGAAAACAGTTTACAAATTCTCTACATATGCTTGATTCCTTTTGGCTTCCCAAAATACTGCTGCTTCACTTCTGCAAAATAAGACCTTGTAGAGGTTGCTGAGGTGTTGCACTTGTTTTTAAGCATTCAAAGAGCAGCAATAACAGAATGAATCTTTTCCTAGGGGGCACCTTGAGCAATGGATGACAAGCAGTATAATCAGTTGCTACCGCCAATCAGTCCATTGTGCTAGTATCTGTTGCTACATTTTGCTTGTGTCCAAGGCATTTTTCATCAGCATAATCCCACAGGAAACTTAATGAAAATATGGGAACATCTTTCCATCTTGTAAATAAATATGAGTCATTACCTTGTTTCATCTCGTTGGACCCATATTAGGAGAATGTAGTTGACTTTTCTGAATGGGTTTCACGTTTCACACTGATCTGACAAGGTCTTTTAAATTTCATTAGAAGATAAAAATGAAAGCTTGATGTTCACACAGGAAATAATTTACTTTAGAACAGGGTTCTCTTAACATCTGCAGAGGACTAAATGTGAACTTGATTTGTAAAGCTGAACATACAACAACAGCTCAGGAGTCTACAAAAAAAGTCATCATTACATCAAATGCGAAGTCTTAGAAACTGCAAACAACTTGGTGACAGGGTGGAACTTTTTTTGATATAAACTCAACAAGCCAACTAGTTATTCTGTCTTCCTGCAGCTATAATCTCTGACACACACATTTTAGTAACCTTTTGTATAAACCATAGGGGAACAGTATATCTGAAATGAAAATATCAGTCATAATTATGTGCTTTTCATCCTTTAAAATGATGCAGAAAGTCCATTATAATCTATTCTTCTTACTAACATAATAAATTAATTGCCTGTAACAGCCAATTACACTGTTTTTGAGCCATCATTCAAGATATCCCTTGTGATGGGCTGCACTCTGCTACTTCTACTCCCTTCATATATAAAAGTGAAAGAACTCAGAAACTTATACAAATTTTCAATTTCTTGGAGACCAAGTAGGATATGTAACACAGATATTTAACACTGTCTATCCATTTGGCTATCTTTCCATGAAATAAGGCATTATTTAATACAAATAAGAGAACTTGTTCATAAGATGGTTTCATTCTTCATATTAAGTTTGAGGCCATCAAATAACCGTGGACAGCCAAACAAAATTGTCCTTAAGACATCTCAGGAGGACACTTAGGTCAAAACTTCCTAAATATTACTATTGAAAAAGATAAAACCCAGGTCTTAAGGTGTTTGTTGTGAGTTTTCTTTTTCCATTTTGTAATTTTTTTTTTAAATTTTTTTTAAGCAGATGACTTAAGTTATTGAAAGACAATGAGTGATTATCTGTAGTTAAGTCCATTCAGTAGCTCTTGAAGCAAACAGAATCACAGATGCATTCATATGAAAGAAAAAGCCATATTCTGTGGAGAAAGAAAATAAAAAGTAAGGAAAAATCACTGCAGTTCATGTATTCCATTTCAGGTACTTTATAGTTTTGTTTCTGTTATATTTAAAACCAGCTTATATAATTTTTTCCGTTGCCAAAATTTAAATCTCACAGGCCATCATACATTTTTTTTTGAGACAGAGACAATACATAAATAAAATGCCATGGTACAGCCTTGTAACTTTTTTCTTTTCTTCTCTACTGTGCTAGTTTATTGGCTGTTACAGTAAACCATAAACTTATGTACTCACTGTTTTAATAATGCAAAAGATTTATTTTGTAGTGTAGCTATTAATATACATCATCAGTTAGTTTTCAAGAACATGACTAATACATCAACAATAGTGGGTTTTATAACCTTGTCATTCACAGTGAGCCAATATTCAAAGAAACCTAACTTGCCAGAGACTCACCTTTACAGAAATGATTAAGGGCTTTCAAAATCCTGAGTGGCTGTCAGTATATAGAAATTACTGCTGCAGAAGATCAGCGGGGGAAAAAAACAACATCCAGGCACAATTTTTTTTCAGAGCTGAATATCTCCATTATAACTGTAATGCTGTATTGTCAAAGTATGGGTAAACAAATATGCTCCAAAGTATAGATTAGTGAACAGAGAACCATAAAGGCATTCCTTACTCACCAACCACATTAACTGCCTAGGTAGTTTCTTCTGAAGCGAGGTGTGTCCAAGTGTGCCCTTCTTTGTATCATCATGTGTTGGACAAACCCAGGGCACATGATACAGAACATGGACAGGATGATAGGATGACACTTGTCATTCTTAGAGAAACCCAGTATTATCTATTTTTTTTTTTTAATGTTTGAAACCCTTATTTGTTACTTGCTAACTTCAAAATGGTGCTCTGAGATAAAGAAAAATGGTTCTAAAGTGGGACCATGATACTGTTATTTCCTGTAGAATCTAGGAATTGTGAGCAAAGACTAGATTTTACTGTACTCCCATCCACCTGCAAATCTAGAGAGCCACCCTGCGTTAGATGTGTTACTGATGCTGAGGCATAAGAGATAAGATAAAAACAAGTATGGGTTGGAGTGACTGTATTTTTAGAGACACAACCTAGAAAGAGCTATTCCTAACAGGTGAAAAAAAAAGAGCTTTTGCAGAATGTCATTCATCATTTTCATATGATAAGATTTCACATTTCATCAGGAATACAAATGAATAATGAGTGCTTTGGTTCTTGTCCTGGTTTCCTGGATAGGGTTAATTTTCTTTCTAGTGGCTGCTGCGTTTTGGATTTAGTATGAAAGTAATGTCAATAGCACATATTGTTTTAGTTGTTGCTAAGTAATGTTTACATTCTCAAGGACTTTTACAGGTTCCCATAGAAGTTGAGAGGGAGCATAGACAGAAGTTGACTGAAGTAATAGACCATATCATAGACTTCAGTATATATGTTGAAGTTGGCCAGGGGGCAGGAATCCTTGATCACTGCTTGGGACAGGCTGGCCAACCAGCCACTTTGTGATGAGAGAGGCTAGAGTCTTGTATTGCTTTATTTTGTATATTCTTTTTTTTTATTCTTATTCTTATTCTTATTCTTATTCTTATTCTTATTCTTATTCTTATTCTTACTATTATTATTATTTCCTTTTCTATTACTATTCTATTAAATTGCCTTTTTCTCAACCCATTCGTTGTTTTTTCCCTTTTGCCTTCCTTTTCTCCCTGTTCTCTCTGCCCTTCTGGGGAGGAAGAGGGAAGCGAGTGAGTGGCTGCATGGTCCTAGTTGCTGGCTGGAGCTGAACCATGACAGTTCTGTATCTAAATGGAGAAAATTGATGGGGAAGGGATGAAAAAAGCAAATTGTTCAAAAAGAAGATTAAGGTTTGATGAGATACAAAAGTTGTAAAAATCTTATTATGGAGTTTGAACCCTCTTTCCTTTCTTTAACTTAAAATAATTATTTAAATTGAAATATCTTTAATTTAACTTAAAATAGACACTTTCAAAAGAAGAATGTCACTTTCAAATAGAAAACTGAAAGAAGACGTTGTAGAATTGGAGCTTGTTTTATGTAAAGGTATCTTCCCAAGGAGAATTCCCTGCAACATTTAACAACAGGCACACTTGTAAGAGATGACTAGTATGCTCCATTTCCTTCCTAGGGTATGTAGAGACTTTTTCTCATCACATGATAAGAAGTGATAAAATTAATCTTTTTATGTTCCTACAAATCAGTCTTCAGTGGTGAAAAGAGAATTAAACACATCGGCTCCACAAAATTTGTGGTGTTTTGCCCTGTGACTTGATTATCCTGCAGCAATGCCATTGTGATAGACACTAGTTCATGAGGCACAAAGACAGATTTCCATATAGGAATATACTGTTTTGTTCACTTAAGGGAAAAGCATTACTTAAAGACACAGTAAGCAAAGGGATTTTTCCACACTGCAGATAGTCAGGAGAGGGAAAGGAAGGAGATATAGGGGGTTTTGCAGACGTAGTTTGTAACGATAATGACTTTCTAGAAGCCAATGTGCCGATACTAAGGCTGACTGTTTAGGAAACCTAGCACTATAACCCATGGCTTTGAAAATATAAATTGCAATCTATCTCTCTGTACTCTCCAGAAATTGAAGGCAGCAGGAAATCTTGGCAACTGATGTGAAATAAATATCTTCTTGAGGACTGGAAGACATAGAAGAAAAGCAAAGAGGCTACTTAAAATTTCAAATGTAGGCATTTTACTATAAATATATTTTCAAAAGATCACAGGGAAGGATAATCTTGCTCAAGGAGGCAACTTTCTCTGAGCCAAACCTTCAAAATAACAGCTTTGTTTTTCTGCCTTATCATCCACCAGCTCATCTCTTTAAGCAATTCAAAGTCTGAGATGGGCTTATAATATGTTAAAAGGAAAAAGGCAGCATGAAAGGTTTCCCCCAGCGACAGGGATATAATATTTAAAAGCTGTCACACCTGAAACCAGAGTGACAAAAACATAGGGTGGTGAATCTGAAGTTATTATATAAAACTTTATCTCCAGAGGTAACCAGCTCATGAGTAGAAGGTAGCTGCTGAGTTATCTACTGCTATGTCTTCATTCCACCACCCCACTGCAGCGATGTGATAGCTGCTCATGCTTGACAATTCCTACGATATAGTACTAAGCACGTGTATCATTGTAACCAGGACAACACTATGGTTGCTAGGGGAATTAAAAGAAACCAAAAAAACTCACAAATACCAAATTTGGACTCCACTGAAAAGGCCCCTGCAAAATCAGAAACAAAAAGGGATGATGATGGACCATGTACATATTCTCCAACTCATCATTATTTATGCTGCTGTGTTATTCACATGACAATGCAAAAATCAACAAAGCAAAACCCCCCTCTGCCCACCTCAACTTTCAGTGTTTGATATGTGCTTTAGAAGTACACATACGACATAATTTGTCTTCCTAGCTTTTTTTTTTTTTTCAATAACATTGTTCTTTAATGCTGAACTTCCTAAATTCACAACACAGTTTTTGAGTCATTAAAGTCTTATACTGAGTAAAATGGGAGTATGAGAACACCATAGGAAATATTGCTTTGAAAGATCCTGGTCTCCCATGGGTGCACTTCTATTAGCGTTTTTGATCAGACCAGATAGGACCTTCAGAAGAAAATCTCCCAGCTGTCTCCACTGAGCATGCTTTAGTTCATATTATGGAGTAGTCTGTTGTGCACAGACCTGAGTCCTTTCAGTTGAATTTGGATGAGAATATGCACCCAATACCTATCACCCTTCAGACACTAGCAGGAGTTCAGTCCATGGGACCAAAAGAGAACAAATGTAAAATAAAATCTCCTGACATGCCTCCATTGTACAGGATACATCCTTGGCAACAACTGCTTTTCTTAGCAGATCTCTCCTCCTGGTGTTCTCTACCTGCTGATGTAGCTAAACTCTAGACAACCTTGACACATCAGTAGTATTTCAGATGGCATAACCTTTAATGCTGTCGTGGTTTAACCCCAGACAACAACTAGGACCATGACCATGCAGCCTAGTTGTGCTGTAGTAAAATCATCATCCAGCTTCTGTGGCCTATGATGAAGCTGTGTGACAATAACTACCCACACCCTAATCATAAAAATTTTGTAAAGAGGTAACATTGCTTGATCTTTAGTGTGATAGAGACAATCTCTAAGTGGAAATCCCATGGCTTTTAAAATCAGCCAAAAGAGAATGAAGATAGCAAAGCACAGAGACAATAAGGTAGCCAGATAGATATATATGCTTTATTCTTTCTTGTAGGAAGGCTATGTAATAGAATTATGACTTTCTGCCCTTTCTGTTATCACTTGAAATATATGGAATTAAACATTAGCCCAGTGGACTTTTATCTCAGAAAGTCTCTTATTCCTTTTAATTCCACAAATGATCCCAAGACATAAAGCCAAAGAGAATTTTGATAATTTTTATTTTGAGAAACTGAAAGTTCAAAATGAAAATGGCTACTTCCTATGTGGGTTTCTGTTTCAATAGAAACTACTTTCTATTATAGGCTAGACAGATATTTTTTTTTTGATTGGCTGCTGTTGTAATGTAGATTTTTCATTAAATCTGAAGTTATTTACTCAGAGAGGAATGGCAATCTGGCTGCCATCCAGTGATGGAGAAATACTATTCAAGCAATCAAATGCCACAGAGATGTGTCTGGTCTAAGAATAAAACAGAGGAGCTGGGGAAAAAAAAAAGTATCAGTCTCCTTACAAGACAGGGCCCTAAATGGAAGAAGTCCTAACCTAAATAGGTGTGCATGACAGAGGTTATCACCACAGGTGGGTGGATTTCTTACAAAGTAATTCAGTTCAAAACTCCATATTTTCTTAACAATATGTCTCTGTGTGTGTGTACATAAAAAAGAAATCTCAGAATCAAAGACCAAGAAATATTTTAGTTTTCTAGTTAGCTAATGGGAACACTTCAGGCCATTTGGAAAGGAAATTCATATGAAATGTTTCTTTGTCTCTGTTAATGGTATGGGACCTCTTATGTCAGCTGCAATCAGTTTGAAAAGCTCTCTTAACTTCATGGGGGTTTGCGGAGCAGATGTCTAGGAATAACATATTTTTCTGGCTCCATTCTTGGAGAAGTACACTTAGAGGTTTAGGAAAGGGGCAGGGGATGTCTGTCAAAATACTTTCTCTCAGAGATCCTATTTAGACTTTTACATCTTTTATGAGGGGGTGTTTTTCAGTGCAGTGTGCAAGAAAAGGAAGGTCTCCTGCACTGGTTGGGTCAGTGAAATAATTTTAGATTCCATTCAAAATGGAGTGCTTCATGAAAATTATCCCTGAGAAGTAACTTGTAGTCAGCAGTAAAAATGCAGTATTGGAGCACAGCATAAAGACATTCTCACTCGCAGCAACTGGAAAGATTTTTATTATGGGGAATACAACTTACCTGTTATTGCAAGAGTCTTATGGATGAAAAAAAAATCAGCATTCCACCTTTCATCTTATAGTTTGCTTGGAAAAAGGTGTGTTGGGACAAAAATGTTGATTTATTTTGTAGACATTGTAACATAGGATTTTTTTTGCCTTACAGCTGAGCTGAACGCATGCTCACAAATCACTGCTTCAGAACTGGCCAACAAGAAGAGATGCTAAACAAAGTGACTGTGGCCATCTCCTTCTCCTAGGTTCAACCATGTCTTTCATTTTCTTACAAGATGGAGTCTGTTTCAATTTCATATAAGGCCAGTGAACCTCAATCATCGATGCAAAAGTGAAGCTGTCCATAGATCTCATCATGATGCAGGGAAGTTGAGCCAAAGAGAGACAGTGCTGCTATCTTGCCTGCTATTTCATGTAATGGACATTCAATTTTGTGTTTAGGGGATGAAATATGGGGAAGATGTGGAAGGCAACTTTACAATTGCTTACACTGAAAGAAACCCAAACAGTGCTCAATTCTAAACCAGAGTTAATACTCTACCAGTCTTCCCTCATCTGGCCCTTTCCAACCTTCGGGGTGCTAATAGCATGAAGAGGTCCTGAGAAGCATCAGAAGATTTTATTTTTCAGTCAAGTTCAGAAATTGTGACTCTCTTCACTTTGACTTGAGGGTGATACCATAAGATGTGAGCTATTCTATTTTATTTTAAAAATACCTCACATACTCAAGTAACGTGGAGTTCTTTTTTTATTGTTCAAGAGTAATGAGTTGTCAGCTTCCTTCCCATTCTGAAGAGAATGAGATACATACATCATCTTTCAAAAGAAGCAGTGCTGCTGTGACATTTAGAAAATGTTGTTCTAGGGTATGTGTATGCATTTTCAAAGGGATTACAATTTATGAAGTAAGGTTGCTTAAGCAATATGAACAAAGCTTATTTCTTTATGCATGCTTTATACAGCAACTGTGATACATGTAAAGGCTGTACTCCATTTCACTATAACGGGCAGACCGTAAAAAGGATAGTCTGTTTTCACCACCGGCGCTGGCTGGAGTTACTTTTCCCAGTCACATGGAGGAATACTGTACCTCAGTGCCAAGAGGCCATCTTAAAATCTTGGTGTACAGTCATGGTATGGAGAGCAGACTCATAGCGGGGTGAGTGCATGGGGAGGGTATTTGGAAACTGAAAGGAGAGGACTGTCAACTTCTTACATACAGTGGGACAAAGTCTAAACAACTTGTTGCACAGTAGTATGCAAGTCAGCAGGATAAGAAGGGACAGCAGTGGCCCAACAAAGAAACTGGAAGGAGCTGGTTTTGAGCAATGACTCTGAAAGCCCCTGATGCACCCACCAGGGTAAATGGGGACAGGTGCAAGCCAGAGGATCAGTTCTTTTGGTGGGGCAGCTCTGGAAGGAGATGATGACTTTAAGAGACAAATAACTTTCCTCCAGATCAAGGATGATGAAAGAGTGCCTCTGCACTTGCCAGGCTGATGCACTGTAGGCTTGAATTTGGAACCAAATGACATTACATTTTAGGCAGCTGCTTTGCATCATGGGCTTAAATTCCTCTCTGCCAAATTCAGAACTGAAGGATATGGCTGGAAATTGGTCTGCTCCCACACAGGATCCAGAGCACCACCTGACACCCAATTTTCTTCTCCTTGTACCTGCAGAACAAAGTTTCTTAAAAAAATAAAATGACACCCCCTGCACATCCACTGTACACATACCTCAGCATTAAATGATGCAAATAAACCTATCTGTTTACATTGCAAATATAGCTGAACTGGTAGGGCAATAGGGAATTAATTGAAGAACTTACTCGACAATGAAGACCCTTATGAAAAGGAACTCAACCATTAAATTACTTGCAAAAGAGAACAGAAATTGGTGATTGGAGCCTTGCTGAAAATAAAGGCCAAATGAGATCGAATGAATAATTCCCAGGATTTATGTACAGATTTTCTGGCATAACTAAACCAACTTAAAGGGAAAAAGAATTACAAAAGGGAATAATGTGCTAAAAAAAAAAGAGTGAAAAAGATATAAACATCTCTGAGGAAGATAAAAGCAGGAATGACAGCAGCAAACCAAACAGCATTCCTCATGGCTATTGCTGCTTAAATCCCTGACAGCTCAAATATATCACACCTTATCTCTGAACCTAAAACTTTTACTCTCCTCCATACAGATAAATTTTACTATCTGCCATTTCATGGGAGAAGAAACTAGAGTAAAGGAGGAAAGCTGAGTAGTCCAGTGTTGCTCACTTCTTTGGATGTGAACCCTTAAGAAAATACAAGCATCTTGACTGTCTAGAAAAGGTGCTCAGATCATGCTACTCTGATTTGTTAATGGAGAGGAGTGAATAGAGAATAAGAAAAAACCTCCTGCATTTAGATTCTTGTCTAGGAAGATCCATGGGACTGGTGTGGTTGTGTGGTTTGGGGCTGCTTACAGGATGCAGAGAGTCTGTGTTTCCACTGTGTTGCTTCTTGACAGGGTACCACAGTTTGCTCCTGGCTTGAAGGAGGGATGGTTGCATGTAAATGTGGTTGGAATAGCCAAACACCCTTGCAGAGAAAGGAGGAAAGCCCCTCTGAAGTCACAAAAAGAAGAGGTTTGCAGATTGCTGATATTCCCCCACCTTTTCTCAGCACTAGCAGTACAAATCCCTGGAAACAGGGAAAAACGTAGAAAGGAAACTTCTCTACTCTGAATCTCACAAAATAAGGTGCTTGGGGGCAAACACAAAAGAAAAACAGTTTTTGCCCCTCATGTCTGAACATTAGAAATATACAATACTTAGTAAGGTATTCAGAAAGTCAGGGTTTGCCTGGGGCTTTCATTAAAACATTGCTTGAGGGAAGGATGAACAAGAGGAATAATTAACACATCTAGATGTTGCTTTGGCTTAAGAGCATTGCTCTACATAATAGATGTTTGACAGCATGAATTCCATCAGATATTCAGAATGCAAGTATTGTCACTTGGCTGAAATGAGCTTATTTGCTGGAGCTGGTTTAGCTTACAAATACTAGGAGTATTTGTTTGCAGAAAAAAAACCCTAGAAGGAAACATGGGATGATCAGTTAGTACTCCATGTGCTTGTGATTTTTCAGCTGGGATTACACACACACGCATACATATACCTACATATCTTTCTGAATAATGTTATAGAAAGAGTTGTCAGAAACCCAATTCCTTGTACAGAGACTGTGGAACTACATTTTAACCATGTTTATGCTAAAGTTTGTTCTGTGCCAGACCTTTCTAATATACAGCAGCAATTGCTGCCTAATATTTCTTCTTGAGAGAAAGCCTCTCACAGCACATGGCTTGTCTTGAGCTCTTGTCTAAGTACTGAAAAGTTAAGACACTGAGACCAGGCTGGATGGGGCTTTGAGCAACCTGGTCTAGTGGGAGATGTCCCTGCCCATGGCAAGGGAGTTGGAACTCAATGATCCTTAATGTCCCTTCCAACGCAAACAATTCTATGATGAGAAATGAGATCAAAGAGGAGGATCTCAATCTCTATTCACTAAATAGGTAAGAAAATAAAATCTGTCATGCTGAACCAAATCAACATATGTCTTTTCCCTGAAGGTGTCCAAAGATAATGTTGGGAATGACAGGCATAAGCCTTCCAGTCAGTGACACTTTAGGGACTTGGGACAAAGATTGTATATCGTGATCAGTAGCACCTTGGAGACCCTACCCATTCTGAATTTGCCCAGTCTCTTTTAAAACTCACTTATTTTATGGGCCTCTCAAATATCCTGTGGCAATAATTTCCACAGATTTCTCTCTACATACTGTGAAAACACAATTATTTTTTGTCATCTTACTGCCTGGTAAGAGAGAGAGCCTCAAACGAATTGAATGAATTCTCTAAGTTTCTTATTTTATAGACTGCTGCCACTATAAATTGCATTCCACTCAACTGTTTTCCAAGCTAATGAGCTAATCTTGCTTAGTTTGTCCTCATAGTGGAAACTGCCACAATCTTCGGATCACACCTGTTGTGCACAAGTTATCCTCTGTAGCTCCAGGGCACTTCCCAGCAGTAAAGCAGAACTACACACATACCATTCATGATGTGGGAGCATGATGCATGTAATGTATGTTGTAATGATACTTTTCTTTTTTTGCTGTTATTTCTATCAAGCCCCAAAATATCTTTTGATCACCATTGTCCTGAAGGAACCAGTAGTCCTGACTGTCCTTGCTTATCCCCTCCCTGGGTCTCCTCTCACACTGCCTACAGCCCAGGACCCCATTTCATCCCCTTTCAAGTCTGCCCTCTTCATTCCCACAGGGAACAGATCTGAGAACCGATTCTTTTGGAGATTATCCACAATTACTCCAAAAACTTTTTCTAGAGTGGTAGCACCCAACTTAGTGACCACGATCGTACTTAGAGTTATTCCCTCTACCCCTTATATGTTGTTCTGCCTGGGTCTTCAATAATTTACCAGGTCTTAAATTGTTTTTCCCAAATTTCTTTTTGGTCAAATCATAAACATTTGATTATTTTAGCAACCCAAATCATTCACAACTTCACTGCTTCTCTTATGGTTCTGCAGTCAGCCATAAAAATAGACTAAATAATTTTGTACCAGCCACCATCTCCAACATCTCATTGGCTTCTTCATTTCCTGATTCTGTCTTATCTGTTTAGTTCTTTTCTTACAGAAAGAATGTCAGTTGTCCTGTGGAGCATGAAAAGATTATCAATATTAAGAAAAAGTAATAAAATTAGATCTGAGGTACTCCATTTTGTGACTGAGAAGTACTTCAGTACTTCTCAATACGAGAGCAACTCCATCTAAACTTCGGAAAACATTCCCCTCCCTCCAGCATTTAAAGACTATTACTTGACGTTACTTCTCACCTTTCTGTGCACAGGACTTGTAGAAACTAAATTACTTCAGCTGAGTAAGAATGAACAATAACATCACACAAAAAGTCTATTGAAAACAAAATCCTTTTATAGAGCACACAACAGGAAATTGGGTTTCTGCATTCAAGAGGGAGATAACATCCTCTGATTGCTTATACAATCTTCTATTTGAAGAAACCAAATTGTGTCCAATAGGAACTTACTCATTTTATATACATAAGCATATATATGTAGAGACACATACATATAGATAAGTGGCCAAAAGCATCTTGAAAATGTTTTCTCAAAGGATTTAAAGAGTTGAGTCTGTATTTTTGCACCAGCACTCCAACTCTGAAGCATAACATGGAGCACAGAAACACTGAACAGAGGAGTGATTCAAGAACACAAAGATACAAGCCGTGGGAAAAAAAAAAAAAGTCATACAAGCAGTTATTTTTTAGAGTAGGAGATCTATGAAAGCCTAAGATGAAAATAAGGTCTCTGCTTTTTTGTTTAGCTCCAAGATATTATGGTAGATGAACAAAAGAAGGATCTTGCCTAGCAGCTATGGAACCCAGTAACCTCATCCAATCATTTTTTGAAATATAAAGGTAAAAAATCCACCAAAGATAATGACATTAAAATTAGGCTAAACTATGTTGAAAATCAAACAAAAAATGATGCAGGTACAAAAGCCTGAGTGAAAGGAGTGGTAAAATGGAGAAGAGATGGGGAAAGATCAGTTTTCAGGTGGAAATTTAGTCTATAGATTATCAGTAAGTCTAGGTTGGATCTTTGAATGATACATTTCCTTGTGTACAAACTCCCTTACAGTGTAGAGTAAAATTAAGGGGGCAAGGGGAGAGTAGGGGTCATTTTGTTACTGGGTCCTCCTCCCTGATGTTTGCTGGAGAAACAGCAAAAGAAAGAATCAGTGGAGTCCCCACAGTGATTCCTGTCAATGGACTAAAGAGAATGTATGGAATAAACTGAAAATCTGTGTTGGGATGGGTTAAATTGAAATAGCTGAAGGCTGGAAGGGCATTTTCACCTGTCTTGTCCTTCACTGCTTGCAGTATTCCCATATCAACTTTGCTGATTCATCTCCTAATACAATATAATATCAGCTCTAACCTACAAAAGATCGATGTAATGATATGCAAGACAATGAATGAGAGGTTAACAGACATAAATATCATACCTTTTGGTCACTTTGGCTTCTAAAGTCACATCAATACTTTAAACATGACTTTTTTTGTTTAAAAATCTATGAAAACATATCACAAAACAATGTAACTGACCTGACAAGATATTCTAGGATTGTGCAGATACTTGTATGTGTGTGCTCCTCTACCTGCCCAGCAGCCCAGCACTCCTTGTTCAGCTAGCTGCCCCTCAGAGTGAGGAAGAGCTAGTTGCTGGCTGCTGTCACTTCATGAGGACCACAGCTACAGGACTGTCCTCTGCTTGGCTGGGGATGCAACAGCTTCCTCCTAATTTGGTTAAAATTGACAGGGGCTTAATCATAGAATGGTTAGGGTGGAAAGGACCTTAAAGATCATCAAGTTCCAAGCCTCCTGCCATTGGTGGGAACACTTCCCACTAGATCAGGTTGCTCAAAGCCCCATCCAACCTGACCTTGAGCACTTCCAGGAATGGGGCACCCACAACTTCTCTGGGCAACCTGTTCCAGTGTCTCACCACCCTCACACTAAAGAATTTCTTCCTAATATCTAAACTAAATCTCCCCTCTTTCAATTTAAAACCATTGCCCCTTGTTCTATCGTTAAACTCCCTGATAAAGACTCCCTCTCCAGCTTTCCTGTAGTTCCTCTTTAGGTACTAGAAGGCCAGTATAAGGTCTTCCCAGAGCCTTTTCTACAGGCTGAACAACCGCAACTCTCAGCTTGTCTTCACAGAAGTGCTCCAGCCCTCTGATCTTTTTCATGGCCCTCCACTGGACTCATTCCAGGTGAGTCCTGCTGTCCATGTCCTTCCTGTGTTGAGGGCTCCAAAGCTGAACAAAGTGCTCCAGGTGAGGTCTCGTGAGAGCAGAATAGAGGGGCAGAATCACCTTCCTGGACCTGCTGCCTATTGATACATCTCAGGATGCAGTTGGCTTTCTTAGCTGCCGACACACATTGCTAGCTCCTGCTGAGTTTCTCATCCACCAACACTCCCAAGTACTTCTCCTCAGGGCTGCTCTCAATCCATTCTCCATGTCTAATGTCACTGGATAGAAAAGACCTACTGGCATGCAACCTGAACAGCTAGAAAATGGATTCATTGGGCCATTCAGCTTTGCAGTTTCTTTAGTCCTGGAGTAGCTGGTTGCAGGTAAATTAATGGTTTAGTTCGAGTCAGTCAAAGTGAATTTGTCATTTTTCCCCCTGTCCTAATTTGCGCTGTGGCATGATCTTGATCATGCTGAGTAGTGGTTTCATTTTTGGATGAAACAAAACATGGAGATACACTCAAGATTGTATCCTGAGCACTGTCTGCTAAAAAGAGGTGCATTGGATCACAGGGGAGACTAGAGCTCACCCAAAGTAAAAGTCTCACAAACCTGTACACTGTCGACTTCAGGTCCACCAAAGTACTGTCTGGCTTTCCTGATAGGTTTCTGCTGGGCCACACTACTTGATAGTGAAAACATAGCTATTGCAAACCACCAAGCAACTAAGCTGCCCAGCTGCCAGTCCAGTTAGCCTAGAATATGGAAAAAAATAAGGTTAAAATGCAACACTTTTTCTCTCCATTAAGCCTTCAGGCAACAGAGAAAAATTAGGATAGGAAAGCTTGAAAACAGATGTTCTCCGGCCCCTCATTTATGCCTTTTATAGAGTCCTGTTTACTCCTAATAGCCCTGCTCATGCACGTCAGCTTACTGTAAGCAATTAAATCATATTATGTATTTTAAATTAAATTGAGCCATGACAATCATTCGTTTTGGTATCCAGTGCTAATCACCTCTTAGAGAGTTTACACTGCCAATGGATGGAAAATATGTGTGTAATTTTGATAACAGTTTTGCTGACAAAGTCGTTTAACTGATGGCAGTGAAATCTAAGATTGGAAGCGAACCATGCCAGACAAAATAATTATTGAATGCTGTATTTCCCCCGAAGGCCACCTGCATTATTTATATGATCTATTAAACCGTGCACATTTTTAAAGAGCTTAGTTACATATTCAGAGTGACCTATTCAAATCAAAACATCATTTTTCTAATTCTGGATTATAAATGTCATATAAAATGTATTTTTATAATTTAAAATGAAAACTATGAATGGCAGTCACCTAAATTGAAAGAAGGGAAACAGATACACTGGGACTTAAAGGGCTCTGTTCTGACTTGTCTTGATTATTCTTGTGTTTGACTTGGAAGGTTTGCCTCACTTAAGGGGTACATTTCAGCAGGTTTTTTAGGTTAGGTTTCCTTGATGAACTTTTAGGCAGTATGGTTTTGACACACAGTTTTATAGACTGTCATCTGAGAAGTGCTGCTTTGCATCAATACACAGTCTTGCTCACTTAACTCAAGTTTAGTTTTACAGGGATGTGGGGTTATTCAATGTAAGGTACTCTGCAGAGGCTTCCTCTGCAAGGACAATTACTAAGTGGACAGTAATAAAAAGTGAAAGTGAGTATTCAGATCCTGCCATGAGCTTTCGCTGGCATTCCTCACAATATTTAAAATGTCTGTTTTCTATTCTCCTTAGAGCATATTCGTTGAGTTGTTTCAAATTTGGCTTCTGTTTTTGATCTGAGACAGATTGTTCATGCCATTTCTTTGTACTGATGATGTCTCAGATGTTATTCCCATAGAAACTTCAGCAATAAAAATTCTTCTGTAAGCAACAGGTGCAATACTAAATTTTAGTTGCAGCAGATACAATAACTGCATATCAAAGAGACCATTTTTGATGGTAATACTTACATAGCTGTGGTATAGAACTATTAAAATTTGTGTCTGCCATTTTCAAACATCTTTCTCAAAAATGATGCCTCTAAATCTCATTGATACTATTCTCAGTCTAAATGTTTTTTGTTGCAGTGGCTTTAATGCAACCTAGAGCTGCTCAGCAGTTTTGGAACAAACACCCGTAGCTAAAAATAGCTTTCAGAATCTTGTGGAAGCATCAGAGACCCTCTCTTCCCTTATAGGTTATTTTATATGTTATACAGTTAGGTAAAAGGAAAGCCTTGGATATAAGGACAATTCAGTGAATATTGCAACCAAGCCGAATCTGTCAACATATATAAGAGAATATTTCCATTTTCATGGTTTAGATCATTGGACACTGGAAAATTGATATGGGAAAGCAAGTGGGACACTGCCTGGTTAAAGAGGTATGCATCAGGAAAAACAAAGAAAAACTGATGATCTTCATTTATTTAATTAAATAGAGATTTTTTTTTTTTCTAAGGGTGTATGATGCTCTAAACAGTGTGAGTTTTAAAGTGTTAAATTCAAATGAAATTATTTCAAAACTGAAATCACCTGCATTGGTGCCTTGCCTACCACTGAAATCCTGGAACAAACTTATAGGTATTTGTGAACTGAACATGTGAAGAACAATGTTCTCTGTGTGACTGGGGAAACTCAGCCCAGCAGTAGTGAACAATAAAGCTATGAAGTACAACGAAGTACTCATGAGTCACTACTACAAAGATTAAGACATAATATTTTTTTAATTTTATTTTTTTTTTAATCAGAGACATTTGTCCTCTACCTCTGAAATTCAAGTGTTTTTGTAATCTTACACCTTGTCTATGTTCAGGTTCGTGCCTACTGGAGAGCTCTAAATCTTTCTGCATGGGTTATGATGCCTCTTTGGGAATAAGAATCTAACTAAAATCTAACCAGCTTGTTGACTTTGGACTTCTACTTTTGGTAAAAATCAAAACATGTGACACGGCTGTTCAGGGATATTTTATATTTCCTGTTCAGTCAATTTTATGGATCATTCAGCTTAGCCATACAGTTTTCTATCTCATCATCTTTCTAATGCGAATTGGCCATTAATGTCTTCTTTTAATTTCCTTACTCTCGGGCTAGCTATTTTTTTCATAATAGAAATTATCTGTGACCTGATGATTACCAATTTTCCCTAATATCTCTTTGAAGAACTTGTAAAAAAAGCACAACAGCTTCAAAAGGTTAAAAAAGGACTAGTTTGACCTCATACACTGGTTACCTTAAAAAGAATTTTAAGGGAAGTTGGAGAACAGCAGAAAACCACAAAGATGATTAGAGACCTGGAGAATCTCTCTTATGAAGATTGGCTGAGGGCTTGGGTCTTTTCAGTTTGGAGAAAAGAAGACTGAGGGGAAATCTGATCAACACCTATAAATACTAAAACGGTGTGTGTAAAGAGGAAGGGGCCAGTCTTTTATCAGTGGTGCCCATTGAGAAAGCAAGAAGTAATGGGCACAAACTTGAACATAAGAAGTTCCATCTAAACATGAGGAGGAACTCCTTCACTTTGAAGGTGGCAGAGCACTGGAACAGGCTGCCCAGAGAGGTGTAGGAGTCTCTGGAGACATTCAAAACCTGCCTGGACAAGTTCCTGTGCAACCTGCTCTAGGAGGACCTGCTTTGGCAGAGAAGTTGGACTAGATGATCTCCAGAGGTGCCTTCCAACCCTATATCATTCTGTGGTTCTGTAAGTCAGTTTTGCATAATTTATGCAGCAGGATGACATGAATTCAGGATGGAAGTCTTCCTTTTAACTTTTTTGTCCCTTTGAGTTAAAACTTTTAACATGACTTTTCTTTTTCTTTTTTTTTTTT
>VZRU01004518.1:24119-88912 GCA_013398155.1 Pedionomus torquatus | reverse complement strand
TGGTGTTCAGAAAACTGAGAAGAGGAGAAGCAACTCATTGTGTTACTGCAATATATATAATGGAAAAAAATAACTTTATCCTTGACCTAAAAGCTGTTTAACATATTGTAAGAAAAGGACAGTTATCATCTTTTCCATTCCTTTCTTAGCACTATATAAGTATTTTTAGATACTCAGACTCATTCATAGTGTAAATGAATTTGGAACACTGAGGCTGTGCTTGAAGACTTGAAAAATAACATTACTGTAGTCTTTATTTTCAATAAAACTAGTCAGACAAGAAGACAATTAGCATTTGCAAATAGTAATGAGGCGGTGAATTAATTTTATGAAGGTACAATGGACTAAGCTGTTTGAAAATTATGATTATCAGCACTGTGTATGGCTGTTCTTAATCTATATTTTGAATATATCTTTATTTTACCAAGATAACAAAGCTGCCTAAAATTCCTTTTGACATAGAACATAACGAGATAGCAATCTCTGCAAAACTCATAATTCTCAGGGAAATTGTTAACCAATTATAAACAAAACACAAAATACCAATGGCTATGATGTATTTTAAACACAATTATGATAATAAGGAATAATCAAATATGTGCAAGCAGCAGTAATTACTAGTGCATATCATTAAGCCATCTGCTAATTAATCCAAAGCAATAATATGGTTTATTTAATAAGTTCCAGCATTTCTCTTTGAAGATGTGTACAGAAATATAAGTGCTTTTTGTCTGATGAAGCAGGAAATGATTCTATGAGACTAGAGCATTGTGTAACAATTTGGAACCTCTCTGCTATTTTTATTTAATTGTCGTCACTAGTGCAATAATTTTAAATATCAGTAGGCTGCTGGGAGCAACACCTGCAAGGGGAGAATAAGAATGCAGGAGCTGCCTTTGAGTACAAACCAGCTCATAACAGCCAACAAATTGATCACAGAAAAGAAGAGGTCATCTCCAAAGTCTGAGATGATAGGGGAAACTACTATTGATTTCAGCATATGGGATGGGAACACTCAGTACCAACACATCTAAACTTGTTTAGCTTTACTAGAGAATTCAGTAGATTTATGTAACTGCTCCATCTGCCTAAATACCTTGTTGATAGTGTCTGGTATTTTAAGTATGTATCAAACATTTTTCCCTGTCATCCTAGAATGTGCTGCTGAACATACAGAATGGCTTCTGCTCTTATCCTCTCATGTGGATATCTCTTATCAGTTTCCTTATTTCCTCTGTGAAAAAGTCCATTCCGCCAAGTACAAAGGCCTATCCTGATGTAATGAAATAAAATATTTAAAGTATATTAAACTATAAGTGTAACATTCCCTAAAGATTTAGGAAACATCCTTCAAGCTGCACATTAATACACACCATGCCAAGTCTTTTGACACAGCTTCATTTTCCTCTTAAAGAAGGAAAGATATTACAACTTAATGCTTTATGAATTTTGTAGTGTTTGAATTGCTACTTCCATAAATGCTAAATTAACAGTATTTGTTTCAAAAGGGGCCATCTTGTTCAAACCTTAGAGAGAAGGAGGATTAAGTGATATCTCCACCAACAAAGATGACAGCGCTTTTCTGGAGAAGGAAAGGGGGACTGTTGGAAGACAAGGGGGGGGAGCAAGAGCCAACTTCCATTTCTCTCAAAGGAAATGCTTGAGGGATGTATCAGTTGGAGAGCCAAATACAGAAAATATATGATAAAAGATTGTGGTCTGATCCACCAAATCCTCTGAAACTCTACAGAAGAAAAGATGGCACAAAGAGAGTAATTTCAGATTTAAACTTCTGTAGGGCTAGAAGCATTTTGTATGGATTTTATCTGACATCAGGATTAAATCAAGTAAGCTAAAAAAAAAAAAAAAAGAGGAGGTTTTATGGTCCTTAATTTTTCAAATAAAGGAAAAACATGAACTTGCATATTTTCTTCTTTTGGACAAGAAGGCTAGAACAGTCAGGGTTACAGGCTAAATTTTAAAGGAGAACATTTTTCAGTAGAAAGGGAGCTGATTTTGCATTCCTGACAGTGATGCATCCTTCTGGTGCCTTTCAGGCAGGTTGTACAGTGTCCAGCTTGTTACTTGCCACTGATAGCTTCTGTGAAGTGTATCAGTCTTACTTACTATATGAGTCCAGCTGCTATTTTTAAGCCCACTTGATCTGATCACAGGTGTAAAGCAATCTTGATGGTGGTAAGGTTGCTGTGGTCTCACTGCGGTGGCCTGGGCTGTCATATCAGACGTGAAGGAGACTTAGGCTGAGCTAAGCTCCTGTGATTGGTTCCACAGAACTTGCACGAAACAGGTAGGAATCTTGGATTCATCTTCTCATCTCTCTCAGCAACCTGGCTGCCACGTGAAATTTCTTTCAACAGTTAGTCAGGAACTGAGACCAACATATAGGTCTCTTCTGGATGTGCAAGACAACAATCAGGATACGGGAGACATTGTCCAAGCCAGATCCTTCATGGGTGGCAATCTGGAGACAGCTCCTGGTTCGGTTTGCAAGAGTAGCCTCTATGTACTTCCACTCAGTTCCCTGCTCTCCCCCTCCTTCCTCAACAGGCAATGACTCACCTCCCGTAGTAGGCAAAATAGCTATGCAGCAGTGTGCTCTGGGTAGTACAACAAATTTCCCCCTTTTTTCCTCTTTGTGAGCTAATAATATTAATCCACTTCATTTCTCTGATGTCCCACACGAGATGATAAAGGGCAATCACAGGCAGAACACGTGCTGTTCATGGACATGACTTACTCTTAGACAACATGGCAGATCTTTATTCTTGTTACTTAAACAAAATTTTCTGTCTGATCTTGAATCCTTCATAGTTATGTAAAATCATATTTAACAAAAATTAAGAGAGAACTCAAAGAGCTTTGGGATGTCAAATAAGCCCACCACAGAAGAGTCAATGTAAGCTAGCAATTAAAGTAGGAAAAAAGAATGCTTTATACAAATAAAAAGAAAAGGCATTTGTCTTTGTGAGTAATAGAGGTCTAGGAACAATAACAATAAAAAAACCTCAATCATTTGATGTCTCAGTCAGCATAAATGACACCATTAAAGATACGATTTTAGTGCTGTCTGGGACTTTAAAAGACCTCAGCTCCCACAGTTCCGAGGGAAAATTACAGGTTGCTAGAGTAGAACAAAATATTGCTATTGGCACTTCATGAAAATTAAAAAAAAAAAAAAAAAAAAAAGTGCTTTATTCAGTAAATAAAGCTAAAACAGACAAATTATTAAATGCAGCTACTATACAGTCATAGTCCTTCATGGCAAAACTCTACAGACTCATATAATTATTCTATACAGGGGAACTTTGACAAGAATTTCAAGTAACAGAAAGATTTTTGAGGGGGGTGAGGTGGAGAAAAAAATCTTTTGTGTCATGAGCTGTTATTCAGATTTGAAAGCTTACAAGCTTGACAGTTTTCAAAGCCCAGGATATTACGCTTATCCAATGCTTCCACTCCTCTCCTAGTCCCTTCGCAGTTTTCTGCACCTAAATAAATAGCTCAGACAAGTCAGATACAATATGCTGTCAGCCAGTCTCCAAAGTAAATATATGGATAAATAAGTGTTTGGGTTTCTTGGTTCCGTAATAGATGTAGACACATGTAGGACTACAGCGTTTTGTCTTAATTTCCCACAGAAGTTCAAAAGAAATCTCCTTGTGAACAGTGAAGACAATTCTTGGGAGCTGTTACTCTGCTGTAGAGACAAGCCTATGTTCAAATCTGGCTTTAGAGGCTCAGACATTTGGGGCACATTTGGAGCTTGTAAGCAGGTTTTGTACATTCCAAAGGGAACTCAAGAATTTGGGTTTAAGTTTGGGCTTAGGTGCCAAGCCATACTCGGAGGGGGAAGGGAATGGTCTCTCTGTGTAGATGATTACACTGATTACAGTGATAGTATGGTTATGAAAGAAGTTTTCATGCCTCCCTTCAGCTTTTCTCTGCCCTCCTTTCCCAATTTCTCTTCTACTTTTAAAACATAACAGCGGACAAATTGAATACATTTTTTTTTTAAATTCTCCATAGAGCCAAATATGCAAACAACCACTTTTATATGCAGATCGATTATATTCAATATGCTGCGTGCTATCTCCAAAACCCTATCAGAAATGAAGTATTTATGCCTCAGCAGGTAATACTCAGTTAAATATTCCATTGAGTTTTGTATTATGACTGAAGTGAATTATGGAGAATTGTTGAGGGTGAGAAATGACCTTTAAGCCCATTAAGTACATTAGAGGCTGATTGTTGCACAGTTTTCCAGGATAGTAACTAATTGCTTCCAAAGTAACCCTAGAGCTTCTGCATTTTTATTTTTTTTTGTTAATCTTGTCATTTTATGAGTTCCTTATTCTTTGATTAAAACTTTTGTTCCCTTTTTCAATTAACATTCTTTTTTCATGTTCCATGTTTCTGCTTTAGTACTATCATCTGTGCTATGATTAAAGATGATGCATTATCAACATTAACTTATCATACATCATTTAACACTCAAGACAGTTTTCTCCCCTTTTTCTTTTATCTGTCTTTTCTCCCCTTTTTGTCCTTTTGGTTAAACGTTATGAATATAAGAATTTTCAGTTTAACCTTACTTGTCTCTAAAAAAAGAACAAATAAACATATTTAGTCTAACTTTTTTTTTTCCTTTGGATGCTGCGTTATCACCACTAGCAATAAAAAGATAGGAACAGAAATCAGCTTTAAAAAGATTTTATGCATGGTTGGAAAAAAAAATCAGAGTGCATTATATTACAGACACTTTACTTAATTGGGAAAGTGATGGTTTATTTCCTCATTTTTCCATGAATTTTTAACCCACCCCCCAAAAATAAAGTAGAAATTCAAGTCTCTAAAATTAAATGAGATTTATCGGCTTAGAGATACTTTGTAACCCTCTGGGGTAACCCCAGGTGGAGAAAGTACTCTGGATTTTGGGTGAGCTGGAGGAGGAAGGGAAAGCATAAACTGTGGGTAATTGGTAAGCTGTGATGGTGCCATGAAGTACCTCTCAGGACCCACTAGATGAAGGGCAAATCCAAGTTAATTTATCAGGGCTGATGGAAATAATTGTGTCAGCCCCAGCCTGATCCACCAACATTTGTGTAGAAGGAAGGAGCAAGCTATCTTTCCTTTCTTGCATGCTAGGACGTGACTGGCACAAGAATCCCTCTCCCATGCTGAATATTACCATATTCTGCCTGTATCCACAAAAAACACGTGGGTGCTATTTGAGCAGGAAAGCATTGCTTAGCATAAATGAATTTATAATTCCTCCTTGCCTATGCTTGGTGAAACATGACAGGAGACAGCTCTGAAGCAGCTTATAAAATCTAATTCAAAAAGAGTCACCAGTATAGCACACTATTAACTGAATTTCAGATATGAAAACAATGGAAAAACAAAGGAATAAATATTTAAATATGTCTAAATGAAGAGGAAGAAGTATACTCGGTGGGTCTTTAAAAAGCATAAATGCCTGCAATTTGCCCTGCAGAGAAAAAAAGATTTCCAAAACCACTTGTCATTAGAGTGGCAGGTTCTATGAGCCCCTGGAAATCCTGAAAATTTTATCTGGACTCATAGATATCAATTTCCATGCTGTTTTACTGGGAACCACTTCATCTGATTTTAGATCTCTAGGCCAGATTCTTGATTTAGGAATACTAATACATGAAAAAGAGAACTTCTAGATGTGATTAGGGAGGAGCTCAAAGGGTTGTAGTGAATGGGGCTACATATGACTGATGACTGATCAGCAGTGGTGTTCCTCAGAGTTCAATTCTAGGACCAGTTCTGTTCAATATACTGATCAACGATCTGGATGCAGGAGTCGAATGCACCATTAACAGGTTTGCTGATGATACCAAACTGGGAGGTGCTGTTGACTTTCCTGAGGGTCGGGATCCCTTACAGAGGGGTCTAGATAGGTTGGAGTATTGGGCAATGATTAATGGGATGAAATTTAACAAGTCCAAATGCTGGATTCTGCACTTAGGATGGAGCAACGATGGACACAAGTATCAATTGGGAGAGGAGTGGATGGAGACCAGAAAAGGATCTGTGAGTGCTGGTCAACAGCAGTCTTGATAGGAGTCAACAGTGTGCCCTGGCATCCAAGAGGGCAAAATGCATCTTGGGGTGCATCAAACACAGTATAACCAGCCAGTCGAAAGAGGTGGTTACTCTGCTCTATTCAGTGTTGCTGCAGTCTCATTTTGAGAACTGTTTGCAGCACTGCCCACAATTTAAGGAGGATGTGAATGTCCTTGAATACATCTAGAGGAGGGCAACTGAGCTGGTGAATGGGTTGGAAGGAATGTCCTCTGAGGAGCAGTTAAGGACTTTGGGCTCATCTGATTTGGAAAGAAGGAGGCTGAGGAGTGCCTTCGTTGCTCTCTACAGCTTCCTGAGAAGGGGCAGTGGGGAAGGAGGTGCTGAGCTGCAGTGGGGAAGGAGGTGCTCCCTGGAATCCAGTGACAGGATGTGAGGGAATGGTTCAAAGCTGTATCAGGGGAGAGTTAGACTGGACATTGGGAATAATTTCTTTACCATGAGTGTGGTAAAACACTGTAACGGCCTTCCTAGAGAGGTAGTCAATGCCCCATGCCTGTCAGTGTTTAGGATGCATTTAGACAATGCTCTTAATAGGATGCTTTAACTTTTGGTCAGCCCTGAGTTGTTCATTCAGTTGGACTAGGTGATCATTGTAGGTTCCTTCCAAATGAAATATGCTATTCCATTCTGTTCATCCAGAAAGACTATACTAAGCTCTGAAGAGATACCAATTAAAAACCATTACTTCTGACCGAGAAAATATTTAAACTGAAGTATTTGCCATTGAATGTGAAGAAATTCACATCTGCCCTTTTCTCAAATGCTCTCCTGGTTCACTGCCAGATAAATCATGATTCTAATTTGGGTCTGGTCCAGTTCTTACGTTACAGTCTAACTTTTGGATTTCGACTCATTCTAATTTCAATCTTTATTTTTGATGGTTCAAACAAAGGGTTGACCAGGGAAACAATTTAATAACTAATAAGCTTTGTAGAAGGACCTAATTATTGCAATCAAAATGGCCAAGTGTTCTGGAGAATCCTATAGTCTGGGCACTATGTGTTATAAGAAGTTAAATTTTATGAAGTGCCTTTGATTAAATTTTATTCTTGGGAAGATAAGCCATCATATTCAGTTTTCCTAGGTGTTTTATACAGGGACACATAATTATTCAAAAGCAAGCAAGCTCTGCAATTTCCTGGGATGCCTAGCTACTGTGCCTAGCTTCCCCCTAAAACAACACTTCATTGTAAAAGTAGAGCTAATATATATCCTACATAATCTACTTTCAGTTAGTCAAAATGATAAAGTCATTTCTTCATTGGAGTGAGAGAAAACCCACCCAACAGTTTTCTTCTAAAGAATCTGCCATTATTCCTCTTTATGTCCTCACCCTCGGAAAAAAAAAAAGAAACCAAACATTTAAAATACATAGTCTTTTACGATATTTTCTAGATATATGTTTGGGCATAGTAGGTGTGAGTGTTTAAAGAGCATGATTCATATTAAAATGATATTCCTTGTATGACATTCAGCAACAACATAAGACTGAGATGAAAATAATCACCTAAAGAAATGCCTCAGAAGGGTGTTGAAGGAAATACTTACCACCATGAAGGGAACTTTAACAAGACTAAAATAATTTACAAATGGCTCAGGAACCCTCCTGTAAATTCTGTTTTTTCTGAAATGTCATTTCTCAAGGTACACCACAGAAGGCATGTTTAAGCCTCTCTGAGTATATCTTTTCTATTTAGCATTATTAAATTCCACAAGGTGGCCTTGGTTTTGCATCCTCATTAAATTCTTTTGTAATCCATTCATGTCCGCCAAGTATCAGCTTTAAAAATCCTCACGTTTTTGTCATCTGTAAATTTTGATGCACTCCATATCAAATCAATTTCTAAATCACTAATATAAATGTTAAATAGAAAATAGCTCCAGGCAACCTCATCTGTCATATTCTGCCAGGAGGATCCTTTATCATTTATTATGATCCTTCAGGGGCCTGCTCACTACCCATTATTAATCCATTTTCCCTGACCAGTCTTCATATCTGCCTCATACTTTCCTGACTAGTTTCTTATGACCTATGCTTGGGAAAGTGCTGCTAATATATAAGCAAATCCACTTCACACTGTTAAGCTGTTAACCATATCAGACAAAGTTCACATTAGTCTCCATGAGATGTTTCCAGTTTCATGTTGACATCAGCTAACAATTCTTAGCCTTCAAATACCTTATTATATTCTTTAAATATGAAAATGCTATCCCACCTCAGACAATATTAAATGTTGGCAATGTCTGCGTTCTTAGCCCTTATTAAAATAGCAGGGCTGGTCCTGTAGATTTTGGCAATGGGATGGTTTCTTATTATTCAAAATGGAAGATCAGAGACTTCTCCCAGGCAGCTCAAGTAATTCCTTCTCTAAACTGAAGCAATTTCACTTTCTGTGGTTCTCAGCTGCATCACACTTTCTAGCCTGCTACGGTGCTGTTTATACCATCATGTTCCAGGAAACAATAAAGATCAGCTAACTGTTCTCCCTCTCTCAGTACCTGCAGAGATCAGGCATGTGAAGTAGGTGTTTAATTATCCTGCCATTATCCCATCACCATAAAATGATTGCTTTATCATTTTAGCAGGGAATTATAATCCTACCTCTTATAAATGCTTGTTACTCTTGCATCTCCTGCAAGTTATGTTAGCTTTCAACATCTTCAAAAGCACTGTATACAGGGTAAAGAGAATAGACATATCAGCAGCTTTGGGATGTTCAGAAATTAAAATTCCAGTTCTAAATTAATGCAGAATGAAGAATTAACTCTTATTATTTGAAGCAATGGCTAACACTCCTTAGCTCAGGTACAATTGTAGACCTACAGTGGTGCTGGTGGGTGTGGGATTTTGCAGTGAGGAAAGGGAGGCAGCTGGAAGCAGCTGGAAGAGGTTGGCCCTAGAAGATGTGCAAAGGCGGGTTTCCTGCTGGGACAGGTAAACAACAGTCACCTGCACTGTCACAAGTGTCACACAGCCAGACAGCCCAGGGTACGATGCTGCACTAGCTCTTGAGAGGAGGAAGAGGAAGAAGTGACTATGTGCAGGTGCAAGAACGAAAGGTCTTTTCACAGAATGAAGCAAAGGTATATTTCTTCCTTCAACCCCCAATCTTCAAATTAAGATAGTTCAAGATTCAGGGGGGAACTGAGCAGCAGACTGACTCTTGGGGTGATGTAGCCCCTGGAAAAGGGAAGGGAATGAGGCACAAAGAGACATAATCCCTCTTTATCCAAAGCCGATAAGGATGTGAAGAATTTTGTACAGTGATTGAGTGTGCGTATGGTCTGCTCCCACTCCCTTTTCCTATTTATAGTTATAGTACCCCTTTCTGGTACTATAACATATGCTTATTTGAAGCATAGTACAGCTGTTTTTTCAAGAAGAAAAGCTGTTTAACTGAGTAATTAAATGTAATATTGTTTCTACCACTTATAGGAGCTTTTTTAATATTTGAGGGAAATGAAGGCAAGCCACCATACATGTAATCTCCAGCTAAAGTGGTGTGTACTTATTCTCTAGTAAGAAAAACTGGCTGATTTTTCAAGAACTTACTGAAATCTCAGGAGTTAACTGTCCTGTTGTGTTGGGAGGCTGGGAATTTTAGCAGAAGCTCTGCTCGCTTAAGCAGGCAGTATCTTACTGAACTAATACAGAAACAAAAACATACAAGAGGCAGAAAAAGGTACAGACAACAACAACAACAAAAGAGTGAAAAAGCGTTGCCTGGGTAGTTAGGGATGAAATGAGGAACACCAGAGCCTGTAGGGAGTTAAGATGGGTGAGGTACATTTAACACAGCTATAATAGAATTTACAGTCATACTATTAACAAAAGGAAACTCAGAAGAACATATATATTCACTGATGGCTTCAGGGGACAATCATGAACAATGTGGAAAATACTGAAGTAGAGAATGTCTACTTATGCAGGTAAGCAAAGCCTCCTCCCAGAGAAGTTTACCTCCCCTCTGTCTTTACCAGGACTGTTTGAGAGTAATCCCTCTTAAAAGCAGTGGGAGAACAACAGGTTAGGGACTCCTTAGAGATGTTGATCTCATTGTGATCCATGGAGATAAAGAGATTCATGTAGGGATGCTGGCAGAGCTCGTGGATGTGATGGTGATAGTATTATCTGCAAAAAACCAGTAGCAAATAGGGCAGGTCTCTTTTGAGTGGAAAAAAAATTAACACTATGCTTGTTTCCAAAAAAGGTGGGATGGAGGACCCAGGGAGCTATAGGCCGGTCAGCCTTGTTTCAGTCCCTTGAAAAATCCCTTGAAAATCTATTTCCAAGCATGTGAAGGACAAGAAAGTAATTAGGAACACTCAACACAGATTTACAAGGGCAAGTCTTGTTTAACCAACCTGATGGCCTTCTGTAGAAAAATAATTGGCAAAGTGGATAAAAAGAGAGTGATGACTTTAATAAATGTTGATTGCAATGAGGCTTTTGACACTGTCTCTCATGGTATTTTAGTTTGTAAGCTCAGGAGACATGAACAGGACAAATGGTCTGCTAGAAACCTGGCTGGACTGGCAGGTGTAGAGGACAGTGATCAGTGACTTTATGGCTAGCTGTTGGATGGTGATAAGGAGTGTAGTCTTGTAATCTATACTCAACACTAGGGTCCACATTCATTGTACTCATCAGTTACCTGGATGGTGACACAAAAAGTGTTCTCTGCAAATCTGCAGATTAGGAACAGTGACTGACACAATAAATAGCACAAGTTCAACCTACAAAACTTAGTTACAAAGATAATGGAGCCAATTTATTTTTGGTAGTGCAAGATTGTACAGTGAGGTTCTGTGGTGACAAACTGTAGCTTGATAGGTTCAGCCTGAACATTAGGAAAACTTGCTTGACTGGGAAGGTGATGCAACACTGGAATGGGCGCCCAGAGAGAGGTTGTGGCATCTTCTTCCTTGGAAGTTTTTAAGACTTGTCCGAACAAAGCCAAGGCTTACCGATGTTAGGAATAGCCACTAGTAGTTGCTTGGGGGCCTGAAAATCGGAAGAGGTCATGGCAGATGGGCTCTGTCTGTAGTATGACCTCATTTTAAAAGAAACAGGTTGGAAGTCCTGGCCTCATTCAAGCAAATATCAAAAGTCCCTTTAAAAAGTATGTTTATACAAACACATAAAAATAAATCTAGCAAAAAAAAGGGAGAACTAAAAGGTAACTTTATGTGGTAAGACAGACTCCCAATTAGTACACAGAAAAGGTAGCTTAAAATATTGTCTCCATCTTTCAGAATATGAGAGAAAGATAAAGAATATATATACCATGTAAGAATCTTAGAAAGGTCTTGACCATCTGTATAGTATGTGAATGGAAAACGACAGACAATAGATAGAAACTCTTTCCTGGCAGATGTTGATTTAACTTGAGTTGGTCACTCTTACATCATTACTGCCTATGATGACAATGACCCTCCATGAATGCAAAGCCATTGATGTTCAAGGAACTGCAGTCACAAAGGTGTATGTTGCAGCACTTTTGTAGAGTGACCATGGTTTACATATCTCATGACAATTTACCCGTCCTCTGCATTCCCCCATAAAGGAGACTAAAAATTATTGTCTTTGTTCTGAATACGGTAAGTACTTTGAGTGAGTGGGTGGGCAAATGTGCATCTACAGTGTGTGTGGAAGAAAGATCTAGACACACTATAAAACAGTTAGCAACCAAATGAGATGAGAAATGGGAAAATCAGCTCATTTGGAGTTTTGTGATGTGGCAACTGGATTAATTCAACTTCCTAAACCACCTCAAGAACTGCCACAATATACCACAATTTACACCTGCAACACAGCCCCTGAGTGTCCACAGTTCCAGTGGAAATCTCTGAGACCATGTAACTTTATGATAAGGCCTCAGCCTGAGGATGAGTTTTCCAGAAAGCTAACCACCAGACATTTGCAAGCTGGTCAATGAGATCAACACTGAGTTATTCTGAAAGCGACTATGGATGAAATAGTCAATAGCGAATACATGATGAGGATCCCATCAGACAAAAAGTACTATATGCCAGTGATCAAATCTCACCGCAGCTGCATTTAAACGGCATGACTCATCACAAAGCATACTGTTGTGAAGACAAAATCATTGGGAACTTGTCAGGCTTCAATTGGATTCAAACATTCCCCTGGGAAAGATGGGTTGCTATAGTCCTGAATTTATAATGTTGCCATCAACAACAGTGTGACAACTATTGTAACATCATTTCTGGGGAATAAAAATGTAAACATATCTCAATCATGCTGTTTAGATTTAAAAAGTGAGTAAGGATATGAAATATGGAAATGTCTAGTTATCTCTCACTATAGCATCACTGGTATTCAATGAGTAATACTAATCTAAGGCCCAAATAGAGATAAAGAAAAAAAAACAACCTCAAAGTGATACTCAAATAGATGCATAACTATGTACTGAATCAGGTGTTATTTATAGGGAGATTGACTGTCTTAGCCTTGGCAAATGCATTTGCTTTCTTTGTCTGAGGGACTGTCAGGAGGGAGACCAGAAGAAAATCACAAGTTGCACTTCAGGCTTCTGGTCTACCTCAGCTGTCATTCCCTGGAATGACTTCCAAAGCAGTTGCCAAACCCAGAAGGATACTCAAGATATGTGGACTGAAAATTATTATAAGACCTCAAGCCTCAAGTATAATTATGTCAGTATAACGCACACTGGTGATACAGTTGGCTAATAGTCTATGTTCTATACAAGGGTTTCCTCCTCTTTAGGGTTTGTTTTTGGATCTAATAATAAATGAAGCTGTGATGCCTCCTACTGGCTTCATTTGTGTCTCATTCTTATCTGCTGTGTGTCAGGAAAGCTGCCCTGAGATCTTTGAAATATTCACGCTTATGTAATGATGATAAAACCTGCCTCAGATAAAGTTTCTGATATGAAGACTAGGAGCTATTTAAATTTAAAATAAACTTAAAGAGATGAAAGCAGCAAGTGGCTTACAAATACGTGTCCAACACAAGCTATGCATGCATTTTATCTTAAAATTCTCCTTACCAAATGGATATGGATGTTTTTTGACAGGTTATTTCATTTGATATTATAACAAACTAGAATATGCTTTTTACATTGACATTACCACCCAAAAAGGTCCTTTGATTCAAATGTTGATCTGATTCAAAACTAACAAAGCACGGTCACAAAAATAATTCATTTTTCTGGTGCTACCTCTTTTCCACAGACTGTAAATTGTACCAGACATGATTTTAAATTGCTCTTGGGATGAAGAGCCTGATAAGTCATTATGTTTGTAGCAAGAATTTATGTTTCAGTACTACTGCATATATCTAGCTTTCTCTTGCAATCTGGAGAGCAGACTATAAATCAACATGTTCAAAATATTTAACAAAATATATCTCTTATTATTTAGGGAAAAACCACAATGTTACTTTGGTTGTTAAAATTATAACTTTTAATAAAAGGATTGTTGTTGCAATTGCAACAGCACTGCTCTTCTGCCAAATACTGAATGGTTGTGGAACTCCTGCTTTGTCCACTATGTTAGACTGGTGCATCTGTGAATAGGTACCACCCAATTTTTTTTGAGTTTTCTGAAAAATTCAGGTATGATCAATAGTTTGGGATTATTAGGCATATTCTTAGACTATGCATTCTTGGTGCAGCAATGATCCTTCAGTCTGTCCTGTAATTTAAACACACTCTCTTCAACAATTCCAAGTGCTCCTCTCTTTGCAAATTTTCTCCTCAACGATAATTTTAATTCAGATAGACTTAGTTAACGCAGGTCAGCACACGATTGTTAAGTTCAACCTTGGACTATTTGTTACTGAGGGAAGCACAAGAAAACCGATGTGGACGATACTAGATTGGCATTTAGATAAATATATAGCATGAAATAGAAACTAAATAGCAAGCATGTAAGTGAGTTTAAGAACTTTCAAATCATTGTAACCTTAAAAAGCAGAATTAGTATGTAAATTTTTGCTGGTAATTCAAAGGAAGCATAATCAGTAGGTCTGGATAGGACAACTCAGGACTCACACAGAAAGCAGCTTTCACACCTAACAGCTGCCTTGCAGAAGGAAAGAACTTGCATTGGGAACTTGAAATGCACAAAAAAAGTAAGCAGGAACTAATATGGGAAATCACAGCACAGATGTACTAGAGATCACAACACTCCTTGTCTGAACTGAAAAGTTGAAAGAAAAAAATACTAATTCACAATCTAGCTTCTTGACCTCATTCAAACTTCGGTGGACACAAACACAGCTTAACAAAAGTCACAAGTGCTAGGCAGAACCTCAACAAGCTTCTAGCTCAGAAAGAAAAAGGGCAAATATCAAATAAGTACAAAATGCCCATAGTGTTCAGTATTGAACTTTATCCAAAGCTTCTCTCAGGCTCTGGTTCCAACTCTCATGGAGACCTGACTTTTACTATAGCTAAGATTTTTTCAGGACTTGATAGGTAAAAAATTCTAGGCAAGTAAAGGCAAAAGTGACTCCTAGGCTAACTGCAGCTCCTCTGTCCACAACAAAAAGGATATTTTTCTCACAGAACACCCCTGCTTGCAGTCGCACCGACATCCTTCATTTACAGTTGTTATTCACACCCTTGTTGGCTGAGGACAACATCAATATCAGATACCACCACAAATGGAAATTACCTCACAGAAGTGGGAAAAGCCAGGTCTTTCACTTAGCAAAATGAACAAAAATATTTTCAAATTTGTGTGTGAAATAACATACAAATAAGTTCTTGGTGGGACTCATGAAGTCATTCCTCTTTTTTCAGCCATGACTTTGTCACTGTAACTACTTGTGTCATTTGTAGCCCTCCTCTTAGCCTGTCAGGTCAACTCACTTGATAAGGTATTCTGAACAGAAGTTACTGCAAATTAACTTTTTACAGCACCTGTTAAAATGGTTACTTGACTTTAACAGCAGATTCTGGGCACTCTGTCAACAAAAATAACTTATACCACTATTAAACATGGCCCAGAAAATTACTCCAGTTTCTTATAGTCTGAGTTTAGTTTTACATAGAGCAAATTTTATATTGAAAATGGGTAAAAATGCTGGCTAGCTGCTGTCTGGAATAGATTGTATTAATAAGTGTATTATATTACACCATGTATATTGTGTAAAATAACCGTATAGAATGAGCATTGTCTTACAGGTGTTTTCTATAGTATTATATTGAACTGGTTAGTGTAGTTCTCATACCACCAGTACAATTAAGATATTTAAGTTATTGATGCCATTTGTTTCTCAATTTTTGACAAAAGCCTGCATAATTCTATATATTATATATATATAAAAAAAAAACTCATGAAAAAATATTGCTGACATATTTAAGGACATGTGGTTTTGGAAGTACTACTTTAGCCCTCAGGAAATTATTTAATAAAAATGAATTTTTCTACCTCAAATAGATATCTGAAAAGAGACCTTCTTGTAAATATTGAGTATAGAAATGTCCTTACAGTAACAATGGCCAAAGCTCCATCTTAAGTAATAAAAAAAACAAAACTTAATAAACTTCACCTTTGGTTAATGGTGTTTTTCTCTCTCTAAATTTTTACTAAATGCCATCTGTTAATAGCATAATCAAGCCCCTACCTTACACCTATAAATATCCATGTTCTTCCCTGTAGAATGCCACCAGAATTGCACCAGATGTGACTTTGACATGATGCCCTTTAGATACAAATCTTAAAGTTTAAGGTAAAGTAAATCTGATCCTCCAAAGACTTGCCCGCTCCCTTCACTTCAGCTAATGCCACTGAAGTCAATGGAACATAAACACACATACACCTTTAGAGGGTCAGATGTAATATTAACCAAATATCACGATCACTAACTGATGTTGAGAAAAGTGAAATCAGGCCAGTAGAGTTGGTTTGCTGGAAAAGTTAAATCGCCCATTATCCAGGCACACCTGGTAAATATCAAAATACCAAAGGCCTAATGCACTACTGTGTTACGCCAGGTTTATGTCAGGGAAACCCTATACGCCTAAGCAGGACGCTTTATAGGCCCAAGGGGCTAAGGGTCACATTCCAACCCTCCGGAGCCCCTCCCCTCTTAAACTCAGCTTTTTAAAAACATTTTCAGTGATTTATTTCCTATTTTAGTGTCCAGACACCTTTGAAGTCATCCCAAACACTTAAAAGGAATTCAAATCTCATTTATTCAAAAGAGACTTGAACCTTAAGCTTCTGATTTCTAATGCTCAGATGATCTTTAATAGGTGCTGGGAAACAGGAGTAGGAGAGAGAGAGCAGCTCCTCCTTCTTGAAGGGCAGAAGAAGTCGTACCACACTCTTAAAAGCAAGGGTTTAGGCAGCTATCTTGGGAAGATGCATTTTCACTTGTGAGCCCCTTGGAAACAGAAATGCTTCATGGTTACAGCACCCAGACATCAGAAAATGTGGGATTTAAAAGAGAAATCTTTATTTCAGTTATTCCTACTGATACCTGTGTGTCATCCTAAAGAAGCTTTTCTTTCAGTTTCTCTGTTGCTGTGTGCCCTGCTCCTGTAGCACCCACCCCATTGGACTTCACCTATAGTGTGTGTTATCTAGCTATAGTCATGTCATGATATCAGATTTGTTAAACACATTTCAAATGGTCTGATATAGGTGAATTCTTTACAGATATTTTCACTTCTAGAAATTGGGATTGTGCCCCAGAACTGTTGCTGGCTTTCATACCTACTGGTTTTCCAGGATAGCCCAAAGCTCTATGTTTTCTAGGAAAGGAGAGAAGTCATATTGGTTTATGGCATTAATTACATCAAATATACAGTGACAAATATATAGCTTTTTCCCTTCTTTCTTCTTCATTTTGATATCCAGATATTTTTTCTTCTCCCTTTGGGTAATTCCTACCACAAACAAAATTATTGTTCTATAGTGTTACAGCCACAGTCTGCCAATGTGTAGCAAAATGTCACTGACTGCAATTCCTGTTGTGTGGAGCCTTTCCCAAGGCTACAGATTTGGCAAGCCTAACTAATGTAAATCTTACTCACAGTCATTGTCCCACTGCAATTAACAGAGGCAGTGTTTGCTGGTCTGAGCTCACAATTTTATGTTTTATTGCCTCGTGAGAAGCATTTCCAGGCTTTCCTCAAGTATGTTTCTCTGAAGAGTGTATGCCCCTTTAGAAACTGTTTTCCTGATATGTACCCTTACCCCAGATATTGTGTAGTCCTGTAATGAAAGAGAACATGGAAAAAGATTTAGCATTGAGTTTGCCTAGCTAGCACACAAAAGTAATTTGGCATCTGGGCCTCCATGGGGAAGGATGTAGGCAGGAAAAAACACTGGTTTATAATGAATGTTTTTGAAATCTTCACAAGCCTAGGTACTTACTGACATGCCCAGCAACCAACGTATCTTATTATGAAAATGTTTTCTTCCCCTCCGCCCCTACTTGTTTTTAAGCATCCATTGGTCATGTTGCAAATAATCAATGGCAGTTAGTCTTACCAGGACACAACAGAATAAGTTATATTTTGCAATATAAATTATTATTTAAACGTTATTAAGTAGCATTAGCTCTATGGTAACAAGCAATGGCACACTCTGTACAAACAGATAAGCGTGCTCTTCCTACGCCTGTATCTGGGGTGCTGGGCTGATTTTGTTCTCAGAGGGATATGATTACTGAGATAAAACAAAATCACACATTACAGTCATTATGGGGAAGGGGGGGGGGGGAGAATGTTAAATGTATTTAAGCTGCAGGAGGTTAAAACAGTGTGTGCCAAAAATCTCTGAACGTGTCAGGATTAATAACAGCTGGAAGCACAAGCAGAGCTGACTCTCCATTCCTAATGCACAGTTCAGCATTTAAGGTGCCAGGATGCTGAGCTTATCTCTGATTTATCAAGCTTTTTCTTTCTATCCCAACACTCCTCCCACATAATGGGTATCACTGATGATAAAGAAAGTACACAAATGCTACACAAATGCTAAACAATATATTCATTCCTTATCTCTGGTGTTGCTAAGGAAAAATGCCTCAATACACTGGATTGTGCCTTCACACTCTTGAGAAATAACTAAGGGATAGCAATTATGAAGAAATCAATTAAAAAAAAAAATCCAGTCCAGGGGCACACTTAATGAAATAATGTGAGAGAACAGGAAACTCAGAAAAAACACGTGGCTTTCAGGTAAAAACAGAGTGCTTTTGAATGAAACCTCCTGCAAGAAGATCAGAAAGGAAGTCCTTTAGATCCATGAGGTGTAAAATCTGAGAGAAGTGGCATGTGAACGACACTGACTGATTGCATTTCAAGCTGCATTTGAAGTCAGGACCTTCAGCATTAAAACTTATGTGTACCCTACTCCAAATAGTCAAATACTGCTAATCAGCATGATGGTATGTTTTCATCTTTTGACAGCCAGTAGGGCCACTTCTTTGATGATGTTTATACACCTCTTATATGGATAAGGCAGCCTATTCTAACCATTTAAAAGCCTCCAGTGTTATATTAATGAGCAAAGTTTTATGATAAATGCTTGCCTGGGTTATTAATTCTAAAAGTGTGAACTGAAAGGGATACCAGCCATAGCTGGTATACATTAATATCTTTTAATGGATGTATGCTAAAAGAGGATGAAATCTTCAATTTTCTTAGATCTTCTTTACATCAATTACACTATAAGTCCAAATTAGTGCAACAGCTACTTGCACTAGCAGTGTCCAGAGGTAGGAAGCAAGTCTATTAGTTTCTGGTAATATAATATAATATAGTATAGTATAGTGCAATATAATATAATATAAGTCCCTCTAATTAATAGTATTTTCCATACAAAAATCCCAATTATTTCAATGTTATATCTATTCTATAACAGAAAGTCACAGCTTGATGAAACACCTTGCCCTGATGTTAGGTGGAGGGTCTACAGCAAATGCAGGAAAGCACCTTAACCTCCAACCCGTTTCCTGTGGTCTGTAGGGACTGTAGGGACTTAAACTGACACCGTGCTAGAGTCAGCTTTAACCAGATCCTAAGCCTACAATTTAGTACTGAGAATAAAAACAGGCTAATTTCAAAATTCTGCCCTACCACATGCATGAATAGATGCCATAAAAATACCAAAGATGGCAATTGCAATAGTGGATTTTGTAAGCGAAATGCTATGTTTTCTTTTACGAGGAATGACGCAGAGTTAATTTGCTAATTGGGCATGGGCCAAGCAGTCATCAGCCTTTAATTTGTATGACATAGTGATGTAAGACTTTCTATCTTTTCTGCAACCAATCAGTCATGCTAGATGTAATGGGAGCTATATATGGTTACCCTAGCGAGAATAAATCCTGTAAATTATTCTGGAATAAAAACAGTAAAAGAATGATGAGTTTTTTCCCACAAGAAAAGCCAGATACGTAAGAGTTTTCCTTTAAGCCAAATCACATTTTGTAATGAAGCACAACTCAAAGCCAGAGCCAGCACAAAATCGGTCACAAAACTGGGACTGAAACTGTGACTAATTAGCAGCTGAATGGAGGGCAGCTCAGCATATGAGTTTGCCACCAGGATACCTCTGTCTCAGTGGAAACTAGATGGACTGGGTGGTCAGGGAAGACTGGGTCTCAGACTTATGGGGCACTACTGGAGATGCTTGTCAGTTCAGAATGAAGCCAACACACTGTAATATTTGTTTGCAATAAAGGATTGACTGTCACTTCAAAACCAGAGGGGAGGGGGCTTTGGTTGATGGTGGTTTTGGGCTGCTCTGAGTGGGGAAGGCTTGACAGGGAGCTGCTGCAGACCAGGGACTATGTTTTGTGCACTAAAAGTGCTCTGGAGGATGGGTGTGAGGAGCCTGGAAGAGCTGCTGATTGGTGGAAAGCTTAGACTGGTCTCAGTTTCTGGCATATCACGGTGAGTGACACAGATGGGATGTTCAGGGAACGAGGCAACAATGCTCTAAACCCAGCATGTGGTGAGCACAGCAGTGCCTACAGAGGATCAGTTTCTGTCTTGTACAGGACACTTGGAAGCTGGATTCATTAGATCCTCTAATGAAACTCTTCGTATGGATCAGAGGGGGTGCATGTGGATGCTCAGGATGCTATGAGAAATATAATGTCAATTTAGTGTAACTTCCCATAGAGGTTTTTCTCTTGCTTGATCTGAGAGCTTTCCTGGATTTATTTTTTACAATCTAAAAGAAGTTAGCTATGCCACTTTAGAGGGTTGGTTGGGAGGTTGGCATTTCCTTGGTCAGTCCTATCCCACATTGTTCCAATGTGACATAAATGAGAAAAGGTCAAGCAAAAAATCTGATTATAGAACTGCAAGCTACGCTCAGGAGGGAAAAGAAGAAAGACACAATAGCATTTGCTGTCACTGTATCATTTCTAGCCAGGTCAAGGTAAAAAAATCTTGCTTCCTACCTTGATAAACCATTAGTAATAGGTCAGGAGTCAGCTGCTCTCCTTATCAGCACCAGGAGCTTAAATGTCAACGATTAAATGTTTCCATGGAGATCCCCCGAGCTTCACTAATGTGGGCACATTATTTACACCCACTCTCTGCCAGAGAAATGGTAATGACAGCACGTTTTGTTGTGCCACAGCGTATCTGAAGCGAGTGGTGCAGCTGGACTCTGAAACGGCATCTTGAAGCACAGAGCCAGATCTCGAGGATGTGAGAGACACCTGTTCTTCTGATTTTCGGAAACAGCTCTTGCTGGAAAGAAGCAGCCAGCACTGTTAGCGTTACATTCTGGATGGATGAGTCCAGTGCAGGAGGACTGTCACAGCTGCTCAGTATTAACAAATGAATTCTTGCAGGAGGCTGCAGTACGTAGTACATCAACTGTGTGACCTACATAGACTGCTCATGGTTTAGTTGTTAATTTATTTCAGCTGAGGAAAGAGCAGATAAATTCATGATCAGAAGAGTGGGGGAATGTCTTGTTTGTTCCAAATTGGTTCAGCCTGGTTCAAGCTGATTATCTTGCAGGGGAGTAACTCCAGAGTGACTTACTCCATTAGTATCAGTCATTGAAGTGTGAAAATTATTGGTGCTATTTTAATGAATACTTCATCTGCCATTTAAATAAACTCATTTGCACTCCTTTCCACAAGCATGGAAATCACCAAGTTATAAGTGATACAGTTGTAAGTGAATTTTGATGTCACACACACAACACTTGAATAACAAGTCCCCATATATTTAGTTTTCATCAATGACAATGTGGAAAGGAGACATTTTTAAGGAAAAGCAGAAATAAGTGCCATGGGATTTGTTACAGCACCTTCTGCAGCCTGAGAAACTACCTAGAGAAGGCTGCCAAAATATTTTGCTAGGTAATCTAATCAAATAATTTGATGTATGATAACCTGATAGAATACACAACTGTATATTTTAAAACAGTACAGACATGTTTACTGATAACCGAGAACAAACTAGACACTTTTCCCATTAAAGAGATCTTCATAGCAAAATCACCCTTAGACACTTCACTGTGCAGATAGATAAGTTCTTCCATGGGCTGACTTTTT
The DNA here is from genome assembly GCA_013398155.1 of Pedionomus torquatus. Lineage (NCBI taxonomy): Eukaryota > Metazoa > Chordata > Aves > Charadriiformes > Pedionomidae > Pedionomus > Pedionomus torquatus. The sequence goes on along the minus strand of VZRU01004518.1, from coordinate 67,248 downwards.
TTCCTCCTGAAATGCAAAAACCACTGGAGGATACAATAAGCAAATGCATATGACAGAAATGTCTGAAGTTTATATCAAGTCAGATGAGATTACCATGAGCAATTTAGCTCCTCCACTAACACTGGCTTTCACATAATGTGGCTCAGCCCCAGCGCCACTTAGCCTTCTTCTAATGCCTGGACTTGTTGGCTTATACCATGGAAAATATTCCTGGCTTTGCTGTGGGTGCAACGGGGACTAGATAAAAAGCTTTTCCATTCATTCCCTGACACCATCTCCAAGCCCTAAAGGAAGCAGATGTTTAGTTTTGGGGAGAGAACATAGGGATTTCTAACTTAGCATAGATAGGGCTGGAGAGAAGAATGGGATCTGTTGGAGCCCTGGAAGCTGGCAGATGTGTGTCTTCAGTGCTGGATGCTCAGCAAGGCTCCACTGTGCTGAGACTTTTCCCCTGGTTAGAGAAGAGGCTGAATCTAGACCTGGCTCTTCAATGAACATCTGGGTTGTAGCCATGATTTTGCAATATTATTCCTGGAAGAACAGCTCTGTATGGTGGCATTTCTGGGAAGGTAGCACAGCACTACTAACTCTGCTTTAGTGTACAGCTTAAATTAAATCCTTCCTGGAAATGTGGCTGATCTGTAGGAAGATGCAAAAATCGTCCTTGTATCAAATCTGTTAAAGCTATTTGTTTATCATTTTGGAAAAGAGAAACCCAGACTTGCATTGATTGTTGCTGATTTGGCTTCAAACATGTTATGCTTTGAACAAATGTAAGACAGAAAAAAATTAATGAGGTTCACAGTGAACTTAAGAAGAGAATTTTTCTGTTATCAGTGATGCTAATGAACTTACCGTCTACAAAGTGGATTTATGATGTGTGCACCCTTCTCAATGCCAGGCTTGAAAAAGGTCTGGCTTATTAAACAAACATTGAAAAAAAAAAAAAAAGTAGCAATGGGAGTCTCTGAGTATTTTAAATAGGTAGCTGAACTGTTTTTTTCTTGATCACTAGTCTTATACTGGTTCAGGCTAGGAAGAGGAGAAAGTCACTCCAGTTTCATGGAGGTAGCAATCTCAGCCTTGATGTTAGTGGGCAATTTTTCACAAGTGTAAAGGGATTTTGGCAGTTCTATTCAATTAACACATAAAGCTGAAGTCTCAGCACAGAAGTGGCTAGCTGACTGGATTAGAACCCAGTGCACCTATGAGATACAAGCTTAAGTCATAGAAATCTTGTTCAGCACATTGGGAAGACCTATAGTGTTGTTTCCTAGGTTATTCTTCTTCAGAGGGCCTTGACCCTTTTCACCTCAGTGGAATCTGATCCAGCTGACCAGGCAATTCACACATGTTTTGTAATGGGATCTGCAGAAACCCAGGGGTGGAACAAGGAAACGTTTAAACTAACTGCAGTCAACTCACCTTTGATGTATCCTGATTGGAGGTCAGTCATGCTGTATAAGCAGAGACCACACACAGGCAACATTCAGAATTAGTTTAGGTTGAGAGGGATAATTAGCTAATGGTTGATAAGCAATGCTGTTTGCTGTACTCTGGTGTACCTGGCAGATGTACCACATCTCCAGAATCAGGAGTATTCCATGTGAGGAAATGTGTAAAGGGCATCACATCTCTTCTTACAGGTCCTCTGCTAGTCTCCCCTACCCCTGTGCTCGCACCTGCACCTTTATGTTTTAGTCATGACCAACAGTGGTGTGAAGGACATATTGTATCTAACCCGCATTAAGATTAAAGACAAAGCATTAAGTATAACAGGAAACAGAAAGAAAGAGGTGTGGCTAAGAAAGCCAAAGCTTAGGGCCCAAACATTAAGGTCCTGATCGCATCCCTGGGTTCAAGGTCCCCAGTCAGAACATTGCCTGTGGCTTTGCACAGAGCACAGGAAACAATGCTGCTTCATCCTCCCTGCAGACCAATGGCTAAACACTCTCCCAGGGAGACCTTTTGAAGTCATTTACTTGGAGAGCCCACTTCACTCATCTCTCAGATGAATTGTCAAACTACCAAGCAACAAGATTTCCTAGAGCTGATATGTCATTTGTCACTAAGGTCCAGGACTGATACCATTATTTTGACTTCCTCCCCACTTTAAAATGATAAAGGTATATAACAATGTCCTGGTTTGAGATAAAGTGAACAAATTTTCTGTTTTACAATTTTGCTTTTTTATCTGGGCCTCTTCTAACTAACTAAACTCTGAAATTACCAGCACTTTGTTCAGAAAACTGTTCGCTCTCATAGTGATAAGACCTGATTATAACAAGGAATGGTATGCAGAGACGCCCCTGCTAATACTTCTTGCTGCAGCAACCAACGTTGGGCAATTTCATTATTTGCCCAGTTGGGGGATCAGAAGCAGAAAAGTATAGAGAGGTCACACCTGCAGGGAGGAACGGACAGGACAGGTGACCCAAAACTGACCAACAGGTGTATTCCATCCCATCCGCATCATGCTCAGTATAAATGCTGGGGGATCAAAGGGTCAACCCTCTTTCTTCAGTGGCTGATGTCCAAGGAGGACTCTGCCTGTTTGTCTGCCTTTGACCCTGATCCAAGTGTTCCTGACTCCAGATCTGGAATCCAGATCCTGCAATCACTGAGTCCAGTCTGGAACTTTTTCTGATGTCTGCTGGTGACGTGATTGCCATCCCGGGAGCTTGATGTGGTTTTGGGTATACTGTCTCTATTTCATTATTTTCTTCTTACTTTAATTTTAACATTAATACTTCATTAAAGTAGTTTAGTTCATTCTAAACTCCTAAATCTCTTCCTCTCCTCTTTTTTTCTTAAAGGGGGAAGTGGGTGACATCATCTGTCTTTTCTGATTGGCCAGAACCATGACAAACAACTTAGAGAAGTGTATCTGATACTAGACATCCAACAGAGAAAAAGACTGCCATATATGCATTGCAAAGGAACACTGTTCTTTTTTTAAGAACATAGAAGAATATAATGTAGACATCTGTATTTTTTTTCTTCTATAAAGAAAAATACAAAGGAAAAATTTTGCGCTATGACTCAGGCTTACTTTAATAGCTTTTTCATTTATTCATGATTTTTTACACTGCTGCTCCCTCGTTCTGTAAGCACTAAGGTTCTGTGAACCCTTTTAGAGACCCATAGGAATTGATCCAAATTTTCAGTGCAACATTTTATATCATAATTTTCTTTATATTGTACTTCTGTCAATATAGTAGGTTTTATTGCTGTGCTATGTTGCATCCTGAGCTGTGAAGCACAGCCTACTTGCTTTAGATCTCTAAGGTGCAAAGAAGGATTGTAACTATTGATCCTTGTCAGGAGATACATGAAAATCTAACACTTCAAATAAAACCACAGCTTTTACAAAATGCACACCAAATTTGAACAAGTTTTGAGACAGAGAAAATCATTAGTATAAATAGTTCAATAACCTGACTGCAGCAGTAGCTAGTATCAGGTAGCACAGATAAAGTAACTAGTCTGTCCCATGTCTTAACTATATCCTTCCTTGCTCTCATACTAAATGTAGTTTTGTTTAGTTAAAGCTTTTTTTCAGTAATATCTTCATATATATATGTGAGGTAGCAGATTTTATATGGGCCTGAGAAGGAAATAGGATGGTGATATGTTAAAAGAGTTACAGAACTTAACACAGTTACAAACATTATTACAAACATATGCACACACAGAGAAAATCTTTTAGACTCTTTGCTACTGCTACCTAACAAATTAATGAATTTTCCATCCGTGGGAACACAGGAACAAAATAGTATTAACTCTGTGAATTAAAGCAAGTATTCCCTCCGATCTGAACCAGTGTTGGTGCTTCATTGCTGCATTAAAATAAAATCTGTCCTGACTTCTTACTAGATAAGCGTGAAATAAAAATGATGAGTAGAACTACCTTTGGCCGCAGTGTGCTTTTCAGAGTAGCTGGAATAACACACAATGCAAGACCATTAATATGCAGCTTCTGTTCTTCAGACTTTGCCAATTCAAGACCTTCCCTCTTCAGTCTTTCACATTTACAGAAGAAGGAACTAGACAGGTAATGCGCCTGAGAATAAATGGCTTGTCTGTGCTTCCTTTTCCCTCATGCCCATGTTATTTCTGCATGCTCTTAAGCTGTGCACAATGCTTTATTTTGCAGCAATCTGTGTAGGAGACCTGTGCTGGCTTTCAGAGTATTGTGAGCTAGGAAAGATCCCCAGGGATAGTCTGTGTCTTCTGAACTGCGAGGGAATACAAGAGAGACAGTAAGAGGCTGAAGCAGCCACATGAAAGAATTTCACGTGTCATAACAAGCTCCCTGGGTTTATTGCTAATGCTACTGAATAGTAGGAGGCAATTTGCATAGTCCACATCCCTGGTTTGTTTTCTTTGGAGTGTGTCCATACAGAGGTGTGCAGATAGACCCAAGTTCCCATCTAGAAGTGTCAGAGTCATGTCTGGGTAATGCTGAGCCTGAACAAACATGGACAGAGTGAAGCTTGTATCTCACAGAACAAGCTTGGGCTTATCAGCCTACTGTACCTCTGTACACATGCCCTTTACTGACCCTGAATTTATTATAGTTAAATAGCACAGGGGTCAGCAAAGTGTTCTATAGAAACACTTGTGCTCATCCCAGGAAGTTACTAAGTGTTGTTTGTGACTGTGATGAACAGAATTTGACTGCGATACTTGCTGTCAGGAGAGGAACTCTAACTGCCACCTGTCAATGTTGCAATGCTCCTGATGTGAAAGGTGAGAGGTTTATGGGAGGAAATTCCCATTGCCTCTCTTCCCATAATCTACTACTATCTTGTCTGATGGTAGATATCACAAAGATCATGCCATCTCCTAAAGTTTACTTTGAAATGTTCTCTAAAAGAAAAGCAAAAGTGATGGAGCTTGAGCAGGTCAACTTTACATGAATAATATCATCATGAGTTTCATAAACTGCTACTGTAGTAACATGCAGAAAAATTGCTTTTCTCTCTCTCTCTTTTTAAAATAGCAATTAAGTTATGACTAGGTTGCAAATTAGGTTTTCTTTTTCTTAAGGTTCTTCTGCTATGCACAAGGGGTAATTATTCAGGCATAATTCTCAGTCTGTCAGTCTGGAGGGGTTAAAGACCGCTGGGTTTGCATAGGTTCTTTGGGTGATGCCACACTGGAGAGTCTCTGCTGGCTGCTGGGGATGGGCTAGTGTTAGTTTGTGCTGCACCTCAGTCTCAGAAAAATGTGTAGTTTCCTGTCTGTATTTCTGTCTTCTGTTACAGATAGAGTAATAAATTCTCATTCTGATAAATTGTATGTTCATCTTCTGCTGTGATACATGAATGACCATGCAGCCATTATTTGCACTGCTTAATTCCAAATAGATTGTTTTTCCTAAAAGCAGCAGACTGCATTTTTGCCAGATTCTACATACTGACAGTAGGCTTTGACTTCTAAGTGTCTCTTTTTGTTATGCTTAACTGTATGGTAAAAATTTGAAATGCTAAAGCAGATGCACATTTTGACATCCAACATTGTACAGATGCACTGTTAAGGCCATCACTGAGAGTGCTATTTCATCAGAGAATGGCTTATCATGTATTTTCTTTATTTTTTTTAATATTCTTTCCCCCTACTGATTTGATATTGTTGAATGTGGCCATTACATTGGCTGTTGTTTGCTGCGATGCTGCTGGAGTTGTGGTCCTAGGCAATTTGCACAAACTTACTGCAACTAAAACTTGCAAATAAATAATGGGCAGTTTGGCACTGTATGTATAAAATATTTCATTGCTGGGTCTAAAATTTTGACCCATTATATGGGTCTAAAATAGTCACTGTGGTTGTGCCTGGGAGCTTGCCTTGTTCCCAGAAATCTAAATAGCTGTCTATACTAAAAAGGTTGTTTCTCTTTCTACTGTATACAATTGTTTGTCAGCTCTTTGGATTCATTTGCTTAATTTTTTAGAGTTATCTCAATGGGAAAACATTTGACAGCAAATTTCCACTGAAATTGTGGGAATTTTTACACTATGTTGATTTTACCAGATTTTTCCCAGTGGAAAGAAACTGAGAAAAATGTATATTGTCATAATGGAGGATACATCTAAATGCAGAGAAAGATAGGTAAAGGTATTCTGTTTCAACTTTTGATTTGAAATGATCCTATTAAACTGTTAAATTTGAATTAAATTAGGTAGTCCCACTACAATGCAAAATAATTTTTTTGCAAGGAGAATTTTTCCTTCACAAATTTGTCAGTTTTGAATTTGTGATTGTTTCTAAAGGAACTCAGATCTGAAACAGAGAATGCAGTGTGAACACAACATGTCTGTTCACCACACCTCTCTAGGCCTAATGAGCTACTGTGAATGCCACCGGTTCCCTGGACAGAGGTTTCCATTCCAGAGGAGATTCCAAGTATTCTTGATGAGGTTCCTGTTCTCAGTGATCTGATATGGGCTGTTTTATATGCACATCTATCAGATCTCAAAAATGAAGTGAAGCTTCTCCCTTAGTGTTCAACTCCTCTGAGAGAATAACGGGTATGAGAATGAGTCAGTTTTTACCTTAAACTAGTTCTTGCTTTTTTTTTCTTTTTGTAAGTCCTTGCTTTGGAACTGGTATTTAGTTACTGTTGTGGGTTTTTGTAGTGATTTTCTTTCTTTTCTTTTTTTTTTTTTTTTTTTTTTTTTTTCATACAGTTCTTTTTTTCTGGTTTGTTTGAGCATCTCCATATTTCAAAGTTATTTTAAATAGTTGTTTCTATAGTTCTCTTTTTCATATAGTTTTTTCTTTTTTTTTTTTTTTTTTCCAATATAGTTCTCTATTCTGGTCTGTTTGAGCATCTCCATATTTAAAGGCCGTATTTTCATACTGTTTCATACTGCTTCATGAAGGAAGGATTGATCTCTTGTACTGCATTCTTCTTCTGCTAGTGTTTTAAAGATCTTTAGGAGTATCCTTTACAATGCCTTTTGATATTTTGTTCCTCTCTACAAAATGTTTTCTTACCCTTGAATGCATGTATGAACTTCAGTTGCCTGATGTTTTTTTTTTTTAATTTGTATGTGTTTCTGTCCAGATGGCCACAGGCACCTTGAAGTGAAAGCTACCAGCTCTTCAGTTCATTATAACAAAGCCCCCAGCATTGACTCATTGGCATCACACTGCAAATTTGCCTTTTTATTCGCAACGTGGCATAGAATGGGGGAGTTGATGACCAGCAGCAAGACTCACAGTCTGGCTCAAAAATGAGGGTAACCACAGCCCTTGATTATTTGTCTGCTGCACACCTCAAAGCATTTGCACACATCTAGGAAGAAATATTATTGCTGAATTAGTTCACATTTTTAAGGACAGGTATCTGTTGTATTGTGTTCACTGTTTTTTGGGGTTTTTTTTGGTTTATGTTATAGTGGAAGACTAACAAGTGTCCTGAACATGATACTGCAGTTAAATACAATTCCAGCTTATTTTTATTTTATTTTTAAATTTACTTCCCTGGTTCTTTCTAAAAGATCGGGGAGGTTGAAGTCCATACTTGTAATGGTTTTGTCATGTCTATACATGAATATTTCCTAAAGCCAGCAGGACAGTGATAGAGTTGTAATATAGTTGTCAGTTTATTTTTGTAGTGTTACTATTAGGTTTCTCTTACAGTGTTTCCCCCTCCCCCCCCGCCCCTCAAGACCAGTATTTACTTTTTAATGTTGAACATGTAGTAAGGCAATTGGATTTTTCACACAATGTAACTTGTCAAAATCACTATTTTTGCACTGAAGTGCTGAAGTGTACTCTTGCCTATTCTAAGCATTCAGTTGTAAGGTAGTTCAAAAAATTTGGATCTAAGCCTCTGAGTAATTACTGTGTCCTTTACCCACCTTCTGGTTCCTCTGACTTATAGAATCATAGAATAGTTAGAGTCGTAAGGGACCTTAAAAATCGTTGAGTTCCAACTGCCCTGCCATGGGCAGGGACACCTCCCACTAGAGCAGGTTGCTCAAAGCCCCATCCAGCCTGGCCTTAAATACTTCCAGGGATGGGGCATCCACAACTTCTCTAGGAAACCTGTTCCAGTGCCTCACCACCCTCACAGGAAAGAATCTCTTCCTAATATCCAATCTAAATCTCCCCTCTTCCAGTTTAAAACCATTACCCCTTGTCCTATCACTGTGCTTCCTGACAAAGAGTCCCTCTCCTGCTCTCCTGTAGGCTCCCTTCAGATACTGGAAGGCTGCTAGAAGGTCTCCCCGGATCCTTCTCTTTTCCAGGCTGAACAGCCCCAGCTCCCTCAACCTGTCCTCATAGGAGAGGTGCTCCAGCCCTCTAATCATCTTCATGGCCCTCCACTGGACCCATTCCAATGTCTTTTGCTTTCTTTGTTCCATTTCTTTCCTTTTTCTTCTGAAAGTATACAAACATTATTAAGAACGTGGTGCTCTTGAAGCACCATTAGGAGGCTTCTGAAACCAGACCATTAACTGTCTGAGCTGCCAGTCCCTGAGGCAGGGACCGCAGTACTTAACATGCCCAAAATGCTGTCATAAGACATGCTAGCAAAGACATGCTGTCAGTATTTGGCTGTTTAAAAATCTTAATTTAACTCTTGTATCTATTCATAGAAATTTTCTTCTCCCATGCCCAGTGTTGCTGAGTTCATATATTCCCTGTTAGTTGAGCTGAAGATGATGGCACTTCTGAAGTGCCAGCTAGTTTCACTTGGTAGTCTACTTGTAATTCATGTTGTCCTAATTGTGTTTTGTCTATATAATTTAAATTTGTCTGGGTTTTAGTTTTGTTTTTTTCCCTTTCCACAATGCTGTGGAAGTCTGTAGACTGGTGTATTCACTGATGTATTCCCGCTGTCTATTTGGCATGCCATTTTCTGTTTGCGTGCTGCTTTGTCTTTGCATCTGGTGCTTCTCTGAGCTTTCCAAATCTTTTCATTTTTTTGCCATTTTACACTGCATTAATATCCTCCATGCACAATCTCATTGTCTGAGTTCCTGCTCTTTTCCTTGATATATTCCAATTTGAATGTTTTCATTTGTCTTTAAGTTTTGGCATAATGATAACTCTTGTCACAGTTATGGTTAGCAACTCAGGACACTTACATTTCTGCCACTACTGGTCAGGCACTGAGGTAGAGCTATATCTAACCTTGTTCTTTCATCATGACTTTACCACCATATCCCCACATCTACCTTTTCAACATCTTTTTCTGCTTCTTTACAGTATGCATTTGGTATATTAACTTCTTTATTTGCTTTTTTTATGCTCTTTATTTCACATTCTGGACTGAACTTGGCATATCCTCTAACTTTCCAATTGACAGAAGCGTTCAGTTGTTAGCATGAAAGCTAAAAATATTCTCAGCTGTGCTCCTGAACCTTTGATCCCTGTTGCTAGTCACAAATTACATCTTTTGTTAGCTGCATGGGTCAGCTACTTTTTGCAGTGTAGCAGTATCCCAACTGATTGCTTATTCAGTTGTGGCTGTTGAAAAGGTACCTTTTTATTACCTTCTTTGGGAGAGAAAATACTTCTGGTGTAGTTCTTATACTGCATTTGGGTCCTCTTGTCTGGATGCTGACATATCTAGATAATAATAGAATACGTGGCAACCTCGGTTCATAATATGAATATTGCATCGCTACATTTGTTTTCCTTTTCCTTTTATCTAAACCAATTCTTGCTAATTGGTTTTGTTATTGTAAATTGAGGAATGTCTGTTTGCAGTGAGTATTGCAGCCTCTTTCTGTCTGTGAGTAACATCACTATGCCTTCAGGAACTGACTCACTTTGGCCATGGAGCAAAACACCAAATTAGGGAGAACCAAGACATCACAGTACTCAGGATTTTCTTATTCCTCTGTAGACACTCTCTTCTCCCCTTGAACATCTAAATAAATCTCTAAGTTAATCTGTCTCTCTTCTCCCTGTGTCACTTTCACTCTTTAGCTAATTACTTTTGAAGACTTCCACTCAGTGTCAGCAGGGGTTGCACTACATGACAGCTCTCAATTAGCACTCCTGTAGGCACAAGCCAAACCAAAGAGGAGGAAAAAATTGGAAAAAAAAATGAGAGAGAAAGAAACGAAGGTCTGATCCCTCCCACTTTCACAGAACAGATGGAATCAGAGCTACACAATCATAAGGTATATATGTGGGATTTTATTTTTCTAAAAATAGATAATTAAGTGTTTCAAAAGATCCCAGTGTAGGGGCTGGGAATCCATGCCATATTTAAAGGAAAGTAGTATAGAAAATAGTGAATGTGAAATATGTTTTAGAAAGAATGAAAAAATTATTTTCTGTGCAATCACAAATATGAGTTACCAGCAAAATCATCTGCTAGTTATATTTGTGACTTCTGACAGTATGAGTCCACAAAAAGCTTACCAGGAAGGAACAATTTCATATTTTAAGGATAAAGGCTAGGAAAAAGACACAATTAGAGGCCCTTGTCTCAGCTTCTTTAAATTAACATTTAACACTGTCTGTAATTATTATTTACTTGTAATGAGTCAGTAAGCCATTAAAGCTAAGCAGGAGGCTTATTTCTGCTATGCACACTCATGAAATGATGTTCAATAGAATTGCTTCTGTTTTTACAGTTACACAAGCATGAAATCAATGATCAATGATTTTTGAACCTCTCAATACAGCTTTATTTTCAAAATCACTCATCTGGCCTGTCTTCCTATTAATTTTCTAGTGTGAGTAATGATTCCTTAAAAATAAAATATTATTAGTTGCATGTCAGTATAAATGTGGAAATGTGATTAAATTCTGACAGAGATAAACATGAATTTTCCATTCAAACTGTTTTTGAAGTTTCTTTTAGTTCATGCCTCTAAACTTTACTCACCCTGAAAAGTTGAATTATGCAAAATTTCAAGCAGCTTTGGGGAAGCATGAATAAAATCTAAAAACTCTATTACAGTTGGGGAGTTCATGGTGAAAAGTCATGTGGCTTAGTGAAATCCCCGATTTCTGCCTGGATGCCCTAAATTATTGGGGTCTATGACTGTCACATAAGAAATTCTGCGGCTTCTGCCTCTACTTTTATTTATAGAGGAGTGACCATTTCAACTGGACAGTCACTTTTTTTTTTAATTCTCTAAAACATATCTGCCAACTGTTGTTATAAACTTTACAGTCAGCTGTGATATTTACGATGAACTCATTTTGCCACCTGCTTAGTGCTTAATTTAAAATCCTTCATAACACTTTCAGAGATGAAGTAGTGTCATGAAAGCTGCACTTTACTTTTGGCTTTGGGCTTGCCTGAGGTTCAGTGAGTCCTCAAATCACACAGATTTGACAGATCCTCTAACTCTTTTTGCAAGGTAATAAATAGCTTGCATTTAGTCTACCTATTTGGATATGTTGGATATGCCGTGGGACATACAGTTTCTAAAATCATTCAATTTAGGCTATATTGAAATGCATAGTGCCTCCTGTCTACCTTTCACAGTTGGATTGTCATTCTATAGAGCCCTGCTGTGAAGATGAGAAATAGTAAAAGCAGGTGCCCAGAAGTCATTCCAATTTAGCTGTATCAACACTTGAATCATCATCTTACAAACAACCTTGCAGTAATGATGAGTTTAGATACGCTCATGGAAGATCTGCTTCAGATTCTACAGTCCAAAGTCCTTTTGCCACTAAAATTTAATAAACCAAATCCTTAGAGTAAAAGACAGAAAGCTGGGCAATGTGCCTTGAGAGGCAAAGCTGAGAGCTTAGTGTCTAAGGTCCCTGAAACAGCATTTTTAGAAGGGAAAATTCTGAAAGTCAAACTCTCAAGCTGTGTCTTAGAAACTATGGAATGACTACATTAATGAACAAGAGAAATATCTCAAAATGCATCAACTTAAAAGTAGAAGTAAATATAAAAACAGTGGAAAAGAAGGCCTGAGAAATGTGACCTAGGAAAACCAAATCCCCCTCCTAAGAATATATTTTGCAATAAACGCAAACCAAAGTAGGCGCGGGATAACCAAACCAGCCACCTGAGGTTTCAGTGCACCTTGAAACTTCTGTATTGCCTGCTTGCATCTTATTCCCATCTGCAGACAACACTTGAAGGAATTAAAATCCCAACCCAAAAGGCCAATCTGAGTGCCTAATGCCTTCCTGTTTAGATATCAAACTTCAGTCTTTACATATATGACAGGTTGCTTTACTGTTCCTACAGTCATTATTGACTAAACCCACTACTGTCATAAAAACCTCTTGCACTTGATTACCCTCACTCTGAGTTGCTCTTTAGTTGCAGATCCCATCCCCCAAGCTGCCACTATTTTTTCCCACTTCCATGTCCCATTGGAAATCAAAGTTCTCTGCTGTTTTGGGACAGGCACTCCTGTAACTGTGGCTCAGTGTTTCTTGCCCTTGTTCTTGCTCTCTGTCCCCGTTTCCCTTCCCTTTTAGCTGTGGGCCAACACTGACCCTTCTGCTGGCTATGGTAGTCAGCCAGACAGAAGAGGTCCACACACTGTGTGTGCCACAGATACTCAGAAATTGTCACTGATGTCAAGACTCAAGCCTGCTTATCTATCCTAAGATTCCACATGGGAGAGGACTAGAAGGATGCACCAAGCGTAAAGCATGGAAGTGCACATTTAACTGGGTTCAGCTCTTGTATTTCAGTCCTTCCTCCTCATGGAGAATGTGGTGGCTGGGCACAGGAACCTGCTCTCTCGTTGCCCAGGAACAAGAGGATTTTGTGTGCCTTCCAGGGATAAGCTTTAGTGAATTCTCCCCTATGCTCTTTTCTTCTCCCTCCCAGGAGAACTAAGCTTACAGGTTCGGAGTGATGATTTTTGTCTTAAGCTAGTGGATTAAAAAAAAAAAAAATCATTTTTATTTACCAGTAATTGTAATACAGAGATGCTGTGAACTATAAAATGTCATGTCACGCATAAAAGGAATGTTAATATTGAACTCAAATTCTAGCTGTGCTCATAAGCTCCATAAATCACAACTATAAATAGACCTGAGTTAATGCCATGGGGAAAGCTTCTGAATATTCATAAAGCTCTTGTTTCATATTTTGTCACCAGAATAAGCCTTGAAACCATAAGCAGTTTGCATCCAGTGAATCAGTGGCAAGGTAATGGAATTATGATAACAAAATACATCAGTGTGATAAACAACTGATATCTGCAGATCATCTATATTGTCCTTGTGTGTAAAGTGAAAGCCATTTATTCATATGTCATAAATAGCCACTTTGATTAATAACAACAGTTGCCTTTGATAAGATGCTGGTTTCTTGAGGATATCTGGAGGCTAAACATATTATGATATTCAGAAAAGAAGAAAATATTTTTTCATATTTCTTACACATTCTGTAATTATTATTCATTACTTTGATGGCGTCATAGAGGTAAATGATGCATTATAAAAGTAAAATCCTTTCTCTGAAGATTTTTAATTTAAAGAACCCCAATTTCTTCCTTCAGAGACATCTATTTATGTCTGAACCATTTTTTTTCAATACGTGGTAAATCCCCTGAAAAACGTGCTTTAAGACAATCACACTAGCCATGTTTATAGAGTGCATGTAGTAATTATTTTAAGCAGAAAATCTGATGGAACAGATATAAAAATTTAATTAGCATTTTATTTCACTGTTTCAAAGAATCCTTTTTTTGTTGTCATTTGAACAGAAGAAATCCCTTCAAAATACATTTCTTTTTAAAGATATAAAAGGAGGAAAAATCTGAAAAAGGGCAAAGTAACAAGAGGGAAACAAATTTTAGCTCAGGCTGAAGGAGCTGGCGAGAAAACTCCACATGTGCAAAAGAGAGCAGATTTTGTCTCTAATTCGGGATATAAAAAAACAGGCAGAGGTAATATGCAAGCAGTTGAAGATGAGAAGAACAAATATTGATAAGCAGTTTAGTTATGTGAAAATCTAAAGGAAAACAAACGTCAATTGCCAGCAGTTATAAAAAGACTTGCTTCAAAGCAAAATGCACTTTTGAGGCCATTTCTGGCTACATTGCTTTTTTGCAACACAGTGATGTTGTTGAATAGCTCAGTAGAAGTCCTGAACATTTATTTGAATTTTGTAGTAGGAATTAATTCAACTGTATCAAAGCTGAGTTGAGGTGTACTAATGAGTAAGTGTGAGGAAATTTCTATGTCACTCCCTGGCATGCAATGCTCTACAACCACACGGAGGATAAAGTTGATTCTAGAATTGTACTGATCTGCATATATTGTTTTATTCAAGAAAATATTATAAAAAGATAATTTCTTACTAAATTCCTTTTTTTGCATATTGGTTATTATGAATTTTATTTGCTTATTTCATGGCAAATTTTCTATTGATGATTACTTCTGGGAGTTCTGAAGATCACATGTGTAATGGATACTAATCTTCCTAGATGGGGAGGGGAAATGAGGTCACCTAACCACCACATCATTCACAGGCTGTGTCTCAACCTCAGTCATGACTTAAAGTCTAGTTTGTCTGTGTGAACTCATGCAGTTTTTCACTGAGAGCGCAATCTGAGTTGCTGAAAGCTTATTGCAATCCAAAGAACCTTTACTGAAAGCAAGAAAATAGAAGGAGGCAGGAATCCAACATGAACCTAAGATTTTTAACGTGTGGGTTGTTTTTGCAAAGGTAGCTGTGAAGAGAAAAATATTTAGTGGTTAATTGAGCACATTTACATTGGTATCATTAAAAAATAAGACCATGGTTACTATGGTATCAGTACTGTGAAAAACACATTTGACAACTTTCATTTTTAGTTGAATCATTCATTCTAACTGGGCCTCCAAGAAGTCCCAGATGAGTTTCTATTTCCAAATACACACAAGGGAAAAGCTGAAATCCAGGCCAATAAAAACAATTTCATCATATGTACAAGGAATGCTGAATAATATTAAAATGCACAGTTTAGTGTTGTAAGAAATGTATTGGATACTGTATCATGTTGCTCAGTGCCTAATACATGTAGTAGAATTTTTAATTTGTATTTTCAAAACAACTAACTCTCTATCTCCTTCTATTAAGGTATAGGTTCTGAATGCATTATTCTCCTGGTGCCTCTGAAATCAGTATTTCTTTGTAATACACTAAGATACTGCAACAGCATTGCTCATAGCTTTGAATTATTTTTATTTTAAAGGCAGTAATCTCTCCACAAAAAGTGCAACAAGACAAAATCCTTAAGGTCCCTTCCAACTCCAGCCAACTCATTTGAACTCAGCCAAGTGAGCATTTAAGGGCCAGAATTTTGTTTGGTTACCAACTCTTACACAAATTATGGCCTGGGTTTAATTCCTTTCCATCTGCAAGTTTGCTCCATTGGTGAACTGAGATGAAGCTGCTTTATTTCATAGACGTGGTGTGTTGGTTGGTATCTGTGAAGCATTTATGCTCCTCAGCAATAGGGAACATGAGCAGTTTCATGAGAAGAAACACCTTTCCTCAAGGTCTCATACAATCTACAACAGCAAAACAATTGCACAACATCAGAATAACCACACAAGAAGTTGTCTAAGAATTAATGCACAATTGGGGACAATAGTTAAAGGCTTTCCTGAGTGTGTGCTGAAAACATCTAAGAGCACTTGCTGTCTGGAAAACTTGCTAGTTCAGAGACAAAGGAATGAAAAAGCATTTGTTACATCTCCAGTCTTTTCAGGCACAAAGACACCCAGATCCTGGCACAACTAGGGTCAGTGAAATTCTTTCAGCAAATTTTATGCTGCTATTTGACAAAGCGTTATAGAAGACTTACGCTACTCTCAGGTTTAATAGAAAAGTAAATCCACCGGGCAAGCTCTTCTAAAGAAAAATAATTACATAATTCTGGTTTAAGTCTTTTTTGGGTAGAGGCTACAAGTAATTCTAATTATATTTCACAGTTTCTTGCCACTTGACAGGGATTGCTCTGCTTTTTAAGCTCAACCTGGACTTGAGCTGTAAGAAAAATAATGTATCCTAAACTGCTATCATTAAAAACAGCATTAGATTAGTCCTAAGACAGTCATGAGGAAAATACTATAATTTTTGAGTGCTAAAAGTGAAAGCCTCAGGCATCAAGGGGAATGAGCACTTTCCCACACTTGACCTACACTCTGGTTTCACACTTCCCTCTGGCAGTAGCTAAAGATCAGAGATTAGCAATGACTTTGAATAAAAATGGCTCAATTGACTCAGGTGTAGCAAGAAAGTATTCACACATTCCTCCTTAAGCTCCAAACTGATCTGAAGGTGGGATACATGGCGTACATGTATCCCTGCAGCCCCAGGGGTTTGGAAGCCTGATTTAATGGGTAGAAATTCTAGCAGGCTGGGTTTTTTTCATCCCAAATACAAAACAGGAACTATTAACAAATTTTACATGGTAATGTTATTAACTTGTTCTGTGTTGTCTTTTATTAAAGCTTTCTGGCATATTAAAAATTACATTTGAATTTTTAAGACTGCCAGCCTCTGAATATTTAGACATGAACCCAAACAAAAACTGTGCAACATCAGTTCCAGCCGGAAAAAAGAAATCTTTGGGAACAGTTAATATTTTTAATAGAAAACATGAGAAAAGAAAAATAAGTCTTAATTCCTAGGTCATAAGAAGGCAGAATTGTCTTTTTTACCACACAAAGATAATATTATTTGAATAGTATTCCCTGATAACGCTAAACCTGTGGTGACAATTTAATGTGTACTCCTGTGATACATGACCAAAGATGTAATTTGGATCTGGCCTGCTAAAATTCTCCAAGATTTATCAGTCTTAAGGAGTGTGTCCATATTGAACATACCACTATCCGCGTAAGAGAGCACAGATCAGCAAATTAGTAATGCTCCCCTCTTTCAATCTTCCTGTTGTGTAGTTTTCCTTATTAGTCAACTCATATCTTTCACTTTACTTCAGCAAGTTGTAATAAGACCAGTCCTGAGGACATCACTGTAGTAAACATAATCAATCAAGCATAGTTATTCCAAGGGCAAAAAATTGTCCTAGCTTTCAACATTATCTAAAGCTGAGATTGTAAAAGATCAAAAAGGCACCTCCACCCATTGAAAATCAGTAGTCTGCAACAATCAGAAACCCCAATGTATTATCATTTCCATTAGGTCTGTCTTTGCTGCAAGATTTAAAAAATTGTTGTAATAGGAAATAGTCCTGAGATTCAATTGACAAAGATTCTAAATTCATAGCTGTAGCCTTAGATCTCCTTGGGTGGTTTCTCTATATTTACTGAATTTTGCATGTGGCGCTATTTTATGTATCAGTGTACCAAAGACTCAGGCTACACTCCCAAAAGAATGTTAGCAATGATAAGGTCTTGACTCCAGAAATATGACTTTTTTTTTCTTTTTTTTTTTCCTGATGTAAGGAATAACAATGCTTTACAACCAAAGGATTAAAAATGTAAAGCAACTTTGTGATCAGGCTGTCATGTATGCTGTTCAATAGCTCCCTGAGGAGTTAAGGAATTCTTTACATACAAAGTGAGTAGCAGATTGTAGAAGTACAATATTGTGCTTTGGGCAATGAGGAGCTCAATATTAAAATGTCTGGGGCATGCATGGAAAAACAGATCAGTAGATATATCAAATAAAATATGAAAATCTGTCATGAGTACAGGGGATTCCAATGAAAGGAAGTTTTGCATGTTCCCCTGAGTAAATGCATGCTTTATTAAAAGATTATTCCAACAGAGATAATAGATTCATTATGAGATGCTACTTATGAAGTAATTAGAAAATAGTGTTACATATACAGGGTAGTCTTAACCATTTGGGTTAGTGCCTTATTCCATGCAGGTGGGAGATGGTAGATTGACAGAAACAAGTGTTTTTAAAGAACAATAAAGAATCCCAAAGTGGAAGCTCTTTCAAAATGATGCCGTGAAGAGACATTGAGCAATATTGTTTCTGCAAACCCTCTCTCCATAGACCTGTACAAAGCATATTGATAAAACTGATATAGCAGGTGTGTTAAAGACACTTGATAGGCACTGGTCCTGCACAAGTCGAATACATGAAACAAACTGCTGACTTCTGCAGCTTTTAGCATCTAGGAAAAGAAGTCAGCCACTATGATGAATATCGAAAGGAATATCTGAAACTGGTGTTTTTATACTTTTCAGTATCATTGAGCAATGTCGAAAGCAGACTTTAGCTATCATTCTGTGACCTATAGATGCAGCTGTCTACTGTGTGGTTATTTGTTTCTTCAGTTTTGTTGGCATCATTGTAGAGTTCAGTGGGAGAATGAAGAAAAACTGCAAGTGGCAGTTTTTACCATAGGGGGTGGCAAAGGTGAAAAAAGTGTGATATTTTTCTATATAGGTGTATTTTAACCTGCACTTCTACTGATAAATAGGTGTGCCTGAAGAATATGTATCAAGAATGTAAGAAACACTCAGATCAGAAGTCCATATAGCCCATCTTGCCTCTAGTAACAGTTAATAAAGGCTTTTTAGGGGAAAGAGGATAAGTACAGACTGATCCTTTCCCTACATAACCTACCACATTCCAGTAGTGTACTGGCTTCCTAACTGAATTCAGCAAGAATTTTGATGCTGTCTCCCACAACATACTTGCTGAAAAATTAGAATGTTATGGTGGATGTGTGGACAACTAGTTAGATGAAAAACTGGCTGGATGGTTGGTCTTTGAGGATGATGCTCATGCTCTACTTGGATGCCTGGGACAATTGGAGAACAACAGGGGTCTGTGCTAGAATCTGTCTTACTTAACGGCTTTATTGAGTATATTCTCATCACATATACAAGTGACTCCAAACTGACGGGATCAGTTCATAAGCTAGAGGGCAGAACAGACATCCAGAGGGCCACACAGACGTTGGTAGATCAGGCTGAGAGGAACACTGTGAAATTCAACAGGGACAAACACCAAGTGCTATCCCCAAGAGGGGAGCACAAGTGAATTGACATGAGATGGAACTGGATGGGCTGAGGAGCAGCTCTGTGGGAAAGTCCCTGGAGTGATGGTGGGCAGCAAGTTGAACATCAAGATGAATTCTCCACTAAGTTACAGGGAATTTGCAGAGTCATTCCCAAATATTTAGCAACTGAAAATTTTCCATGGACTTTAAGTATCCTTTCCCCTCATCCGAGGCTTAGAATACATAACAGTCAGAATCCTGTGGATTATCTTTTTTTACGTCTGCTTTTCAAGATGGTAAGATTTTGAAAACAGAAAAACAGAAAAAGTTTGTATAGATATTAAACACTGGCTGCAGCACTCCACCCCAAATTTAACCAAAATTTAGCATTATTATTTTATTTGCACCCAATTTGAACATAGAAATTTGTGTACATATATATGTCTCTTTCTACATGCATATTCTAGATGAGAAAAATATAGGGTTTAAAAAACTCACTATAATTACTTTACAAGACACAAATGGTTTATATGGACAGTGTAATTTACCCGTTGAAGAGATACAACACATTCTTCTTCTTCTGAGGTCAGAAATATCCATTTAATCAGTATTGTTCTTGATGATGACTATTATCTTAGCTTTTTCCAGGTGTAAGGAATCAACCAAGTTTTCCTGGACTGGTGAAGGGATGGGGGGAAGGGAGTTATCTACTGTACAGGAAATACCAGAAAGAATTGTCACTCATGGAATGCATTATTAAGAGTGGTCATGGCTTCCAGTGGCACACTGTTAAGCTTTACCTGCTTACCATTTTGATTTGCTGTAGTTGTTATAAGGCATATCCTAAACCAGAGTTTGAGACACCAGCTTCTCAAAATTGCTGAAACCATTTCCTTCTAGAGAAAATTGTACATTAGCTTGGAAGGACCTTAGACTGTCTGGTGATTGCTAGTAGTCATCCATCCCCAAATAGTAATGACCTACAAATAGAAGAAACCTTGAACATGAGCA
This sequence comes from Pedionomus torquatus, assembly GCA_013398155.1. Classification (NCBI taxonomy): domain Eukaryota; kingdom Metazoa; phylum Chordata; class Aves; order Charadriiformes; family Pedionomidae; genus Pedionomus; species Pedionomus torquatus. The sequence goes on along the minus strand of VZRU01004518.1, from coordinate 47,356 downwards.
TCCCCAAGCCTAATTCCAAGCTGACTTAGGGCATAACCCTAACAAGGACACAGAAAATTTTGTTCTGTTTAATTGTGGGGTTTGTTTTTTTTTTTCCCTATAACTGTGTGTGACTTGATTTGCTCAGGCAAATCTCCACAAATTTTATCAGAGCTAGGTCATTTCACACTCATCCAGAATCTGGCAGAAGATTTCATGTTTGGAATATTTTTGCTGGGGCACTGTAATAGAGCAACTTAGAGAATACAGTTAACTTTATCATCTCAGATAAATTAACTGCTACTTTCAAATATGACCTTCACTAGCAGGCCAATGAAAAATGATAAAGACCCAAAATCTTTGGGGAAAATTCTTTGCTGAGGACTTCTAGTTCCTTCAGAAACTAAGGGAGCTTGTGCATGTCTGGTATCTCCTATCTCTTATGAATAAGTCAAGAACATCTTGAATACTCTTTTGTGTGCTAGTAATTTGCATGGATTTGGAAGATAATAGCAAGTCAGCAAGCCGAAAGGAATGTCTGAGCTGCTTCTGATTTTCATCTTGCAGTGCTTAAAAGTATCTTTCATAATATGGGGAGAAGAGAGGAATGTTTAAATTACATTGCTAAGAAATTATCTTATTTCCATGGACAGATTCCTTTTCATTGGCCTGAAGGCAAACAGGGCTGACACGTGTTCCTTATTCCATGTGGAATTCAGCAGTTCAAGCACCAAGCTTACCGAATCCAAACAGGTTCAGTGCATGCTAGTATATCTTACATGATTGTTTTCAAAATGAGTACTGCACTAGAAACAGGACAATGGCTGGCTGGCTTAGAGAGGGATGCTTTTGGGTGATTAGAGCTCTCTTTACCTATAGTCATAATGCATTCCTTAATACTTCTCCATATATAGAATAATAATCTGGTTTACAACTTGTTACAAATGAGCAGCTTTCCAACATATCTGTACCTGTTAATGTGAATTCCAAGATTTTTATTAGAGATTTTGCTTTATATTACTATGAAGCTTAGAAAGCCTTTTGTCGGACACCTTCCCAAGAAAAGCTGGGTGTTTTTTTTTACTGCAAGACTAAGCCTTCTTGCCTGGAGAACTTACCTGACTATGAGTTGCACTATAAAAGCTGATTTTACTATCATCTTGCTCTTTTGTTGCTATAATGTGGAAGCATTTATGGAAATCAGTGAAGGAAGTTATATGTCCACTGAAGTCACCATGCAAATAATTTTTTGTGACTTGCTGACAGGAAGGTGTTAATATAAATTTTTAGGGACAATGGGGGGGAAGGTAAAGCTCAAGAAAAAAGACAAAGAAAAGTGAATAACAAGAAATATAAAGATCCCACAGAAGAGAGATAAAGTGCCAGAAGAAAACAACAAGAAGCAGAAGAAATTAAAAAAAGGTTTTCAGGTCATTGCATCAGAAATATAAGAAGGGGTCTATTCAGTACATATCTGGTAGTTGTCTATCTAAGCATACTCCAGGCAAAAGTCTGTAAACACTGTGTTACAGATACAAGAAATTTTAATGAGAGAGCTATTTTCCCTCATATTTAAATCTTTTGTTATCAGATTTTCCTATGCAACTGCCTATTAACTAATGAAACTACTGTTTTAGATGCTGCAATTGATGTTTAGCAATTTTTAAGTTTATTTGATAATGTGGATTATTTTTATTACAGTACTTCTGAGAAGACCTGTACCCCATTTTCCTAGGCAGCAAGCATAACCATAATCTCAAAAAATGCATATCGCTTGTCTAGACTACATAGAGAAATTGTAGGACACAGAAAATTGTAATGTTTTACTTGGGAAAGACAGATTTAATAGGAAATTGGGGGTAGGATTCATTTATATCTATTTACAGACATGTTTTAAATGCCTAATCTGTATTCTCTTTGTAAACAGTGGAGAGAAGGTGCAAATTATCTATTTCAGAACACTGTTGTAAGGTTTAATGAACAGTACTCTAGAGGTTCCCATTTGTGTGTGTTATCTGTAGCTGGTATTGATACAAGTACCTCAAATGGCACTTTTTTTTAAAAATAAAATATATATAAAAAAGCCAAAATGTATTAATTTAATCTTATTAGGGCTTTTTAACTTCTATACATATCAGTTTTATCATGGACAGGACATTTATTTGAAAAAAAACAACCCCAAAATAATGAATAATACTCAATATTAGACTAACAAATCCTTTATTAGGAAGAACACTTACATAGATCTTGGGAAAATATGACTTAAGCCTTTAGTCTTTCTACTTCAAATTCTGAATCAGTTTATTAGGTATATGGCAATGCTTACTTTCTCATCATGATGTTGTTTCCTATCATAAAAAATAAAAATTCATAAGTACATATAAATAATGTCCAACACCATTTAGACCATATACAATGTTATAGAAAAATTATACATTGGAATTATAAAATCATAGAATGATTTGTACTGGCAGAAACTGTTAAAGATAATCCAGTCCAAACCCCTGCCATGGGAAGGGTCATCTTTCACTGTATCTGGTTGCTCAAAGCCCCATCCAATGTGACTTTCAACATTTTCAAGGACAGAGCATCCAAAAATCCTCTGGGCAACCTGTTCTACCACCCTTATTGTAAAAAATTTCTTCCTTACATCCAATGTAAATCTAACTTCTTTCAGTTTAGAACCACTGCCTCTTGTCCTGTCACTCCAGGGCTTGGCAAAAAGTCTCTCTCCAATGTTCTTATAAACACCCTTAATATATTGAAAGGTTGTAATAAGATCTGCCCAGAGTCTTCTCTCCTCCAGGCTAAACAGCCTGAACTCTATAAACCTGTCCTCATAGGTGAGGTGTTCCAGCCCTCTGAGCTTGACCAAACAGGTCCATGACTTTCTTAATCTTGAAGACCCCAGAGTTGAATGCGGTACTCCAGATGGGATGTCACCAGAGCACACTAGAGGGGGATTATCATCTCCCTTGAGCTGCTAGCCATGCTTCTTTTGATTCAGCCCAGGATACGGTTGGCCTTCTGGGCTGCAAGAACACATTGCCAGCTCATGTCTAATTTTTCATTCAGCAATATCCCCCAAGTCCTTTTCTGCAGGGCTCTTCCCAATCCTTTCATCCCCCAGCCTGTATTGATAATAGGGATTGCACCTTTTTTTTTTAAAAAAAATAATCTTCCTTTTCTGGCCAATGTACCTGTGGGATCCCTTCTTATTACTTTTCGCATCCATAACATTGCTTGCCAACACTGTAACACTGTTGTATACGTGCTATGTACATTGTTATATACAATGGTATATTCTTGTTTTACACAGAGATCTTGGTATTGGCTATTCTGGAACCTTTTATTCTTTCATTTTCCACATCAAATGTTGTAGAACATGAAATTTTTTTTAAAAACTATGGGAAAAGAATATCAAAATGCTCCAATAAGAAATATTCTTTTTGTGAGGCAGCTTGCTTATTGCAAGGAATGTACAGGGCTGCATCTTTTCAAATACAGAACTGCATGAAAAATTAAGTAGGTGGTAACTGCCTGTGCCACCGGCTGTGGAAAAGACCTGATTGTGTCTAGAGAACAACTCCTCCTAGGCTGGGGGTTCTCATTGCAGCCAGACACAAATTATCAATACAATTGCCTGACAGAAACAAATGTACATTCCTTTGTAATTGTGGCTCTTTTCACGAGCAACAGAGGCAGCCTTCTAAGTGTTGTGATGTTTTCAACTACTTTCTTACTTGCCTTGTACCCATTTCTTCATATTTGTAACTTCCACACGCAAACTGCTGTTGTCTTGTTTAGTAGTCTTCTTTTTTCTTCTCCATCTGTCTTTGGAAGTACTTCTAAAAGTCCTGCTGGATTTATCACATGAGAAACTTGCCACAGTTAGATGGTCACTGCAGAAGCCATTTGAGTGTGTTACAAAAAACATAATGCTGCTGATTTAACCAAGGGAAGCTTTTTGCAGCTTGTGCCATTTTTTGAGAACTTACTGTCATAAATCTTTTTTTTTCCAGAATCTTAGAAATCCTTTCTCAGAATTCTAACATTCTAACTTGTTGCAAGTTAGGCTTTGCTTGTGCACTCTTTCTACTTTAAAAGCATCTGTATAGGGGGAGCACAAATGTTGTGGGTTTCTGTTTCAGTAGGTGTATTTATACTTTAAGGATTTTGAAAATTAACTTAATAAGTTACCTGATATACTGTCATTATTCAGTGTGGTACTGCACAAGATTTCTGACCGTAATTTGCATATGAGACTTGGAAAATATCTCCCTCTAGAAACAGTAACTGATTTTGCAAGGAACTTGTAAAAATATTTTTAACAGTGGACAGCTAATTCAAAACTCTTGCACAAAAAGGAAGGAAGGAAAGGCAGGCATGACAGATACTTCAATGAGTCAAGGAACATTCCCATAGGAGAGTCAATTTTTACATTATTTATGTCTCTTTTCACCAGTGAATGTTTAACAGTGTGGATCAAGCAATGAATTCTCTGGTACGTGGTCCCTTCTCTGACAGCACAGCATTATCAGAGCTAAATTTTTCTACATTATTTTTCCTTAGAAGCACTCCTAATTTTTAATAGAATCCATTTAGCAAGACAATAACAACAGCTTCAGCTCTCCCCAGGTGCTTAGATGCTGTGTGTTACTTTCAGGGCTGAAAATGTTGCAGTTGCTCTCCAAAACTAACAGGGAAAACCATTAGAAATATGGGATCTCCTATAGAGACAAACATAACACCACATGTTTGGGACCTTTAGAAGGTTAGGGTAAGGTTTAACTTAAGATCATACTTTCACAGTTCAGTAATCCTGTTTTCTACTAATGATATGGCTTGTGACACGCCTATTGTGAACCCTGTTTGTATGGTTGGATTCTTCAAGTAAAAAAAAATTCTCCTGAAATTGATGCTATCTTCCTTTTCTGCTTCTGTATTCACTGGGGAGACATTGTACAGCCAGGACAAACACTGCTGCTGCCAGATCCCTGCGGCACTTTCTGAAAGAGTGGAGGTGCTAATAATTGAAAAGTATCCTGAACACCTAGAAGCCAGTGACCTGGTGTAAAGGGGTGTGTGGTGGCAGTAATGCTGGTACCGGATACTCCCAGAAGGCCCCCCCTCTCTCCTCCCCTGCCCAAGGGACACAATATTAAGTTAGTAATAGAACAGAGCTACCAGATAAGTGCTTCCAGACTGATAATACTGCTGCACTTGAGCCTTGTCCATAGGTTAACCTTTAATGTATGAATGTTGTCCAGCAGGATGAGCAATGCTAACACAGAAGAGAAACTGTTAACTCTGTTTTCCTCTGGCTGAAAGGATTTTTATTTTTTTTCTTATTCAGATCATAAGATCAGCAAATGAATCTTGAAGGGTCTGGAAGTAAATGTGGGCTCCAAGATATGTCATTAAACTGAAAGAGTATCAGAAAATTTTAGATTCTAAAGGAGAAAATGAAGTGGATAAGAAAGAGCACAAAGCAGATGCAGAAAAAATGGTAGTAGCCTTAGGCAGAGGAGGGGAAGAGGGGGATAAAATGCATCCCAGCCACGGCTGTTTTCCACTGTGCTTCCCTGCAACCTGCAGGTCCAGAATTGGGAGGTGAAGAACAAATGGTACTTGACCCATTGTCATCCACTTAGATCTTACGGTGGAGGTGATGTGAGAAACTACATTAGCTGAAGCAGTTGCGATACCTTCAGAACAAACTTAAACCAGAGAAAAGTTAATGTCTTCACCCTTCAGTCCAAGCTCTTCCTTGCATTTTTAAAAAAGAAATTGTATTTTCTAAATTTTTTTTACCCCTCACTCCTCACTTCACTAAGTCTTCAAGATTTCTTCCTACATTTTCCCTTTTATTTCCCTCTAGCTAAATGCACCTCAAAGTAAAACTGTAGAATGAGCATGGCATTTGCCATCCTTCCACTGTTCATTTCCCTTATGTGCATTGTGCTTTTCCCACAATCTATCTCAATATAGTTGGCAGCTCTTTGGGGCAGGGTGCTCTCTTTGAGGGTGCTCGGGATGCAGCATAAAGAAGACTCAGTACTCTTTGGTCTCAAGAAACCAACCACAAAAAAACAGACTGACGTTTGGAAAAAAGTAGGAATGTAGCAGTCATGGTTATAGTAGGCACAAGTGTAAGATCTCCACTGGAAAATTCAAGACCAGAGAGCATATAACACAACAATCATTGGAAGAGAAAGCTAAAGAGAGGGGTGTGGGGAGACAAGGACAATTACTCTCTTCTCACCTTTTTGCAAACCTGTATCCTTTAAAGTAGCATTTCTCGGGCAGAGGTGGCACAGTAGCTCCTAGAGTACTGATTGCTGCTGTGTGATACGTCCACTGATGGTACTACAAATAGTAATACTTGGTAAATAACCAGTGTCATGCAGAATTGATGACAGGCAAACTAAACTTACTTATGACAAGTGGTAGTTCTCAAGTGTTATGCTGGTATATAGTCAGCCACTTGTCAACTGCTTAATNTACAAATAGTAATACTTGGTAAATAACCAGTGTCATGCAGAATTGATGACAGGCAATCTTTTAAATCTAGCACTTGAGGCTGGAAGCAAGAGAAGTCCATGATTTTGTCCATCATTATAATACAAATTCAGCTTGGAAGAAATTATTAAGAGGGAAGTATTAATGTTTCAATATCAACCAAGAGGGCAAAAATAATTTTATCATTGCATTGCATAATTTAATTATTTCAGACATTAAAGAATAGAAAGGTATTCTTCTGCTACAAAATTATTGTTAACTCAGTTGTTATGTAGGTTGCCATCAGCCTTACTGTCTGGGACTCATCCATGACAGAGAAGGTCAGGATACCGAATGTGGTTTTTAGCTTATTTCTCTTACACTAGCTAAAGGCTTGCATTACTCTTACAAAACTGCAAATGGTCTGTGCACCTAATTTATGCTTGTGTGCACACAACATTCACATTTCATGGTCTGTAGGTCTTAAAAGTATAGTCTTCATTATTTTAGTTCTCTATTAGTGCAGCACTAGTGTTGTCCCCATATGTAGCTGCAGTTAAGTCTGAATTTATCTGTAATATGGCTATGTTATATCTAGCCTGCTTTTGAAACAATTGAGATTTTTATTAAGGACTTGTGGAGATACGAAATATCACCATACAAAAAAAAAAAAAAAATCACCTATATTGTAATGGCAATTATACAAATATTATAAAGTGCTGCTCTGTTCTAACACAATCTGCTGGTCTGCCATTAAATCTGACTGCTCCTTCAGAAGATCAAAGCTTATATGGAAATATTAGAAAATTAGAGTTTATTAATTCTCTTTTATTTCTTTTTAATCTATGGAACAGAGTACTAGTAACACACATGGCACAGCTACTCATACATACTCTCACTTTTGGGTTTTGCAGTTCAAAAGTTAAGTTCAAATTCATCTGTCCAGAGATTCTGGTTGCTTGCCATCCTTTTCACTGGGAATGGCAGCTAATGTTGATAGAGTGCATTTGAGCATATTTTGAAAGCTGAGAATTCAAGTTTCACTCATGCAGGTTACAGCTTTGAAACTAAAGCTAGTTTATGCACTGGCTAAATCCTAAAGTACCACATTGAGGGACTCTTCAGGTACAAGTAGTTGCTCCCAGCTTCTTTTGCTCATACAACAAATCACGCTAGATGTGCCTCAGGTGCAGCCCCACTATACTCAGGCAAACAATTAGACAAATAATTATGTGAAAGCCTGCTGGAACATGTAGAGATGCACTCTTATGGTAGTAATTGGAACTTTATAAACATTTAAAGGACACACAAAGTAATGTCAAGATAGCCAACAAGTGAATTGTATACACTAGTAGATTCCTTGAGTTCTTGGGGGTGGCCAGGTACTCAAAGGCAGAAAATTTGTGTAACTGTTTTCAGTGTCTTTGATACTATAGATCCATGGCATTTTACATTCCTCAGGTATTTTTAAAAATTTTAAAAATATACAGCAGAAGCAATATTCCCAAGGAAAAGAATACCTATACTGTCTGTGAAAGACAATTTACATAGATACAATCCCTCTTGTTTCTAAATTAGCAGGTATCAAACATGCTGCCTCAATCCTTAATGTCCTGCTACACAAGAGGGGAAATTTTATTTAGATGTTCAAGTAAGCAGTCCGTGCTCAGGGTAGAGCTAATCTCTGAGTAATGGTAGTTTATACTGCAAGACTGAATTTTTCTTACATTTACTTTTGGGCATACTTTGTATACTAGTACAAATCAGATACAACTGATCAGTCCAGATGGATATCTCCATTAGAGATTGTACTGATTTTGGTAGCCAAACTAGTTAATTTGTAGCATATCTATTTATCCCTTCACAATACTGCATGGTGCTACAGAGACAGACTTTTCAGGAAAAGGCAACCACGTGGTTAGTTGTGGTCTTTTGGTCTGGCTGTTTCTAACAAATGATAAAGCTCTGATGAGTCAGGTGAGGCATTAATTTGCATGTCATAAACCAACATTAGTCATCTTTAATTTGTGTTAGTATGCAAAGCATGCCCCTAGGTGAATTAAGTACATAAAAATGCATAATTAGTAACATATTACTATCTAAATATTATGGGATGTATGCATTTAAATATTTGCATTGGACACTTTTCAACTAATGAAGAATATAGCATCAATGCATTGGTTAACAAATATAGCCATTCACTTCTGGCATATTTGCCATAGGGAATAATGGAATATCAGTTGTTGCTCCGTTTTGCTAAAACTCCATGGCTATCATGGCCAGCGTGTTGTGCAGCAGCACAGCTCTCCAGAGGACTACGCCAGTATATTTATTTCACTCAGTGCCATGTGCCTACAGAACACTGCCTATCCCCAAGGTGGTAAATGGTTAAAGAGGTAATTACCAGAGTGAGAGAAGATAAGGACATAAAGCATGGAATAAGAATGACTATTCAAATGCAGAGCAGGAATAACTTTTTTTTTTCTTCTATCCTTCAGATATTTCTGTGCTTTTGTCTTAAAGAGCATGAACTTGAGTTCACTTTTACTGAGTCGAGCAATTTTAAAAGTGACCCCTTCTAACCCTGATGATTTGCTGGCATATTAATTCATGCTTTCTTGTCTTAATGGCAAAAGATGTCTTCACTGCACAGAAGGATTTCTAATCTATGACAAATTACATTTCAAAATTTGATTTTGCTCTAAATCGTTCGATCAAGCAAAACTGTTCACAATTTCCCGTGAACTCCAAATTTGTTGGAAGTTCCATTTTGAAACAGCAGCAAATGTTACTTCACTGACCTCAAGTGCCCCAGGCCCTAGAGGGGTGCAACTGAATTTCTTTAGATGTAGATAAACATCATTAAACAGCTGAATGTGTCCCGATGGTCTGTGGGTTAAAGTCCAGGCTGCTGTGGCTCTGGCTCCATGGAAGAGTGTGACTGTAGCTGATGGAACTGCTCTGCATCTTCTCCTTCCTCTCCTCTGAGCCCTGTGCGTGCAGGGCCCCTGGCCTCCTCCCTGAATTTCCTAGACCCCGACCTCCAGTGACGGGAGGTCACTCAGCCAGATATGCACCAAACAAAGGAGGCTGGGTTTGATTCTGCAAATGCTAGTGGAAAATGTCAGCTTCCCTTATTTTTGCTTTTGATGAGCAAGTAGAACTCGTTGTGCTTTACCCACTCCTATGAGAATAATTTAGTTAGCTGCCTCCTGTGAACCTATTTAACCTCACAAGTTTGACAAAGGGCTGTACTCGTCCCCTTGTGACAATCATCTTTAGTATCTTCAGTTTTCTTACTTTAGAGAGCCAGGAAATTCAGTCTGGACCATAGATGAGTTTGCAGAAATAGCAGTTTAAAAACCAAACAGCTTGGAAAGTAAACATATTTGAAACTGGAGCTATTGAAAGACAGTAAACATGAAACCTACAGATAACAATTTCACAGGGTCACTTTTTAGAGGGAAACTGTGTGATAAACAGTGTTTTTTAGAAAGGGAGCTTTTTCTTGATTTGAATTATTCATTTTTACTCTTGACCATTATGTTGGTTGATGATAAAATATATCATATTAAATAATACTATGGTATCATAGCAGCATAAAGGAAAACAGTCTCTCAGATTCTGGAGATGCTGATATCATTACATTTAGTTAATGGAAAACAATTGTTGAGCTGACATCTTTGAATAGTTTATTTTCCAGTTAAAAAAGTGCTGCTACTATCTGATATGACATTGTGCCTCTATGTTGCTTCAGGCTTTTTTAAAAAAAGTATCTAAAAGTCAATTCTTTTTTGTAATAACTGTACTGTTAAACAACTTTGTCATGGCTTTGGCTCTTGAACAAACTGTGCTGGAAAATATTTTTCTTTCATTTTAATGTCAACCACCATCCCAAAGCTGTCATTGCATCATTGCAATAACATTGAAAAAGTTGTGTACCAGCTAACATCCCCTGCTGTGCAATCTTTTTTTTTTACAGAGTGAATGGGAGAACAGCTATTTCAAAAAGCTGCTTGCTAAATTGTGTAAGATTAACTAGGCTCATAATAACAGGAACTCATACAGTATTTTTGATATATGCAAGGGTTTCAAAGCTCATCTTCCTGATCTGAAATACTAGAGTGCTAGAGGTGGGTGGCGGAAAACATCCTATATTTAGGACTTATATATCCTATATAAACTTTATTTCTTTTGAGAAGCTGTAAAAATTATCAGAAGTTCAAGTTGTATAACTAAGTTTTCCAGCAGAATACCTGCAAGCATGTTCACATTCTCAATTTTTAGCAAATTGACAGCTATGGAAACAAGATTCCACATTGTTTCCAGAAGGCAGCCTGCCCTTCCTAACACAGTCATCTCAAAATTACATTGAGGTAGAGATGATACAAAATTCATGGACTGGAAATAAGACATGCTTTTTACAAGGCATCTCTGAGAACTCCAGAACATTTGCAAACATTTCTGCCACTGACATTTTAGGTTTTCTTCCGAAATTTGTGTTGTTTTTACATTATATCAAAAGCTGCTTTGTCTCTAATAATGTGCATCACAGTGCCATCTAGCGTGGAAAGAAAAGAATATGGAGAAGAAAATGGATGTTGTGAGCTTCAGTTTGTGTGGAAGCAGAATTAATGCCTTACACAGCCCTAACTGAAGAGGATTATGTCTGCCTTTAACAACCGTGCCTCTAATTTCAGTAGTTCATCATTAGATTGTATGCAGCCTCAAAGACAGAAATATGACCTCTTCTATATTTTCCCACAGGACTGTGTTAGTCATCACAGAATCATAGAATGGTTAGAGTTGGAAGGGACTTTAAAGATCATCGAGTTCCAATCCCCCTGCCATGGACAGGGACACCTCCCACTAGAGCAGGTTGCTCAAAGCCCCATCCAGCCTGGCCTTAAATACTTCCAGGAATGGGGCATCCACAACTTCTCTGGGCAACCTGTTCCAGTGCCTCACCACCCTCACAGGAAAGAATTTCTTCCTAATATCCAATCTAAATCTCCCCTCTTCTAGTTTAAAACCATTACCCCTTGTCCTATCACTGCACTTCCTGACAAAGAGTCCCTCTCCTGCTCTCCTGTAGGCTCCCTTCAGATACTGGAAGGCTGCTAGAAGGTCTCCCCAGAGCCTTTTCTTTTCCAGGCTGAACAGCCCCAGCTCCTTCAGCCTGTCCTCATAGGAGAGGTGCTCCATCCCTCTAATCATCTTTGTGGCCCTCCACTGGACCTGTTCTATGTCCTTTCGTGATATTATACTTTACAAAAGAGAATTATTTGGTATTTATCAGAAACTGCCCACCTTGAACTCTGGCTGCATAAAATGGACTAAAATATTCAAAGACAAAGATACAGTGCTTTAATAATTGATTATTATGCAGTGAAAATTTCTCATAAAGAAAACTGTGTATCCACAACTAGTTCTTTGGAGCCAGCTAAGCCACTACTGTCTATATTACAACACTACAAACAGAAGAAACTGGAAAGGTAAATTCAAATCCTGAGAAAAAAATTATTCTCTTTTTCACCAAACCTCATCATGGCAATGGAGATTAGGCACTACAAGTACAAAGGTCTTATAGAAGAGCTAGAAAAGTCTTTGAAGAACTTCTTAACCTGATATGAATTATAATATGCTTCAGCTATGTTTCATGCCCGAGATATATATCCCTGAAAAATTTTCCTCAGGGGTGGACTTGCATTATCATTTATATTTGGACTGACCTGAGGAGGAAAGAACAGCAGGCCTGATTTAACAGCCAATGTTGACTCAAACTGGATAGCCTGTAATCTTCCAGTGGTATACCAGAAGGTCTTGTGAGCTCACCCGCTGCTTTCCCAGCTATGTGTCTTGGCTTTAGCGTGCAGCTGTAAAAACCCGTGAACATTGTACGTTTCTGGGAAACATCAATTGGCACCATGTTCAGTGCTTAAGGGAGACCCATGGGACTGGTGTGCAAGAGGCCCTGCCACTGCCTGCTGCAACGAGACCTCTCCTGGCTGGCAAAGTGGAAGCTTCTCCACTTGGCGTTGCCCCCTTCCACACTTCAGCCAACTACAACAAAACCAAACCAGAGACCCTCAGGAATGGTTCTTCTGCTTTGAGAAGTACACTGATACCTCATTAGGACTTTCAAGGCACCCAGTTTACCAGGGTCAGGCACATCCCATCAGTTCCACACAGAGCTCCTGACAATTACTGGTGCAGTCTACTGGCTGCTTGCTAACATAGAGAGGTTTTGCCTGGAGGGCACAGGCCAGGAAGATTGGCTCTGGATCTCTACAAAGATCCTTACCCATTACTTTAACTCTTGGGAAGAAGAAATTTCAGAGCAGCTTCAGGACTTTGTTACATGTTGCCACAAAAAGAGTAAGTGCTGAGGAGATTAGAAACTGGAAGTACACCTGAAGAAGGTGAATAAGGAGGATGTGAGCTCAATGGATTGGTATCCACAGTTGTAGGAATGCTGGTATTGGCTTCTTTGAAAACAACTTTTCAAAGAACTGCATCCAAGATATAGTACAGGTTGATTTCCTCCTTTCTTTCATAGGATTGGTTAATTACACACTAATGAGGATATCATATCCTTAAAAAGAACATTAGTTACATGGGTAATTCCTATAGGTAACTCAGCTTTTGTGTGACTAGGTTGCATGGCAGGTATGGTGTTTTCCCCAGGAATACTGCAAACCAAGTCTCCCTTAGAATATTCTCTGTATTTTTCAGGGAGCTCAACCTCTGTAATATACACCTGGATTCACTTCAGAAAACAAATTCCTGCTCCTCTGACTTCAGTAGAGACAGTATTGCATTCACACTTTCACACTTCTGAGAACAATGACTATATTCAACAACATGGAAGCCTGGTAACAATTTAAAACATTCTCATCTTTGGTGTTTTCCTAATTCTTTCTTGATACTCTGCAAACTTCCATTCTGTGTTTACTCTCCTCCTCTCTATAGATAATCTCCTTAAATGAGGAGTTGATAGACTATTTATTCAGAACAAGCTTCTGCAGTTAAACAGAATTATTACTTTGAAAGTTTTGATTGTAAGGATTCTGACAGAATAAGAACTTTTAAAACTAGGCACAAAATAAAGCGATATGCAGTGAAGGACAAGGCTTTAGCAAATCCAAATGGTAGGCAAGCATCTGCAAAACTAAGCAAACAATTTATGTGAAATATTTTACTTGTGTAATGGCTCAATGGAAAGCCAGGTATTCTTACACTTTATGTTTCCTGCTGTCAGCTTCAGTGCAGCACCGAAATCATTTGGGGAACTTTTTTCAATGCAGACAATGCAAAGGACTTTGGAGGAAGCATATAAAAACCAAATCACATTTTTGATCTTTGTCTAAAGAGACAGGTATGTGACTTCTGTACAAGACACTGTCAGGATTAAAACATGTTTAGAATTTAAATTACTTCTATATTTAATATTGATAAATCTAGTTTATAGCATTTCTGCTTCTTCTTTAACATAGAGACAGGATTAATATTCATAGGATTACTTTTGGTGGTGCACAAACAATTCCACAAGTCAAATTCACTCAACCTGTATTTGCACAGCACATTTATCTTTTCCGTATCTTTAATTTTGCCAACAATTAAATTTTGCCAGCAATTTAATTTTTTTTTTTTAAGGTTGGTAAAAAAATCATCAAATGGTTTTGATGTTCATCAGAGTGCTATATTTGTCCACCCCCCAAAGAAGAAACTTCCTACCAAACCCAACAATAAATAATGTTTATTTAGCTTGGCAAAGAAATTCTTGATATTTAGTAGCTTTTAGAACTGTTGCACTACCTGCTTTTTTTTCTATGCTGATAATGATAAACAGAGAGGATACCAGTTACATTCCTTTGTGACTTAATTCAAGCATTCCTGGCCAAAACTAAGGAGTTTTATTAGTCAAATTTCTGAGTTAATACCGAAATATTTTAAAGATAATTTTGTTAAAAAGGTCTAGACCATTTCTGTTACTCAGTTATTAGGTAAACAGTTTGCTATGTTCCATCTCTGCTAGCTGTCACTGGGGGTAGCTTAGCAAATGGTGATTCAGCCTTTGGTCAGAAGCTCATTGTACTGAGCCTGCTCCAGATGTCATAAATACAGCTTGTTGGGATGTTTTATTTCCCTCACTTCCCTGCGGGCAGCCCAGACGGGAATGGATTTATGTGTTTTTATTTTGGGACTGTTTTTGCTGGAAGGCCTATGAAAAAAAAAAAAAAGGCAGGCTTTGCATTTTGAGAGAGCTGAAGTTGCACACCATGACACCATGTACATCTTAATTTAGCTATTGAGTTGATTTATGATCAGAAACAGCTTAAGTGGTCTCCCTTCAATATCCTTCACATCCAGAGATATTTTCTTTCCTTTTCTTGTCCAGTTCCAAGTGAGACCTTCAGAAAAGTGTCAGCCTTAGATTTTTGCTATTAGATTTTTATTATTTTGTTGCATGAACAGTTCTACTGAGGCTGCCTGGGGAGTATTCTTAGACTCTTTACTGTAGCTAAAAGTATCAATTCTGTACAATGTGATTATCTCTATAAATGTCAGTGTATCCACTGGAAAAAAAAAAAAAAAAACAAAAAACCAACAACCCTCATGTGGTTTATTTATTGTAAGGATTCTTTCAATAGAATACACTTATTAAAATATTCCTATCACATCTCCTAGGAGGTGTATACAGCCTCCAGCTGGGTATAGCTTAAAGGGATCCCTCTGAATGGGCTGACCAATCAAACAACGCAGCATCGGATGGAGTCCCCACTGGGCTTCAGAAAGCAATATAGTTGCATTACTGTGGTGCTGTGCCTACAATAATTAGTCACAGTGTAGAACTGGGTTGATGAATCTGTGCATAGTACTGTGGGCCACTGAGGCTGTCGTATGGCCTGGTGTTTGCACTGTACCATCATTGTTTTGGCAGCATCCTCACTGGGCTCCTTTGCTTGCCTGGAATCTGCCCTGGCAGTGCAGGTTTGCTTTCGGGTGCTTGCTGGCTCATTAAACCACCTGTAAAAGTCAGGGTCTAGCCCTGTTCTGGGAATTCTCTGCTCATTTTGCCATTTGGAAGGGTGGGACAGAGATATCTGCTCTATTGTATAGCAGTTTTGAATTGCTAGCACTTTCAGCAGTGTAAGCCAAGTCCAGTGTAAAGTGGACTTAAAAGTGAGGAAATTCAGGAATGGCTCCACTTCAGCACAGCTTTATTAATCTGATGTCTTCAACTAGAGCTCTCCAAATATAATTTAGCCACAAGCCAAGCCAGAGCCCTTGGTTTGCATTTTCTGGTGAAATTTTTGTCTTGCTACCTTATTTTGTCCCTTGCTTCCCACTGGTGATATCAAAGGAGAGTAGAGTCTTAGTACATAATCCTCTCTGTTTCTAGCATGCTTCATAAGAAAGTCAACAGAGGGCACCTAAACCATCCTCAAACATTGCTAAAGCAAGTTAAATTAAGTAGGGACATGTACATCTCCAAGACACTGTCTCAGATTCTCCTCAGACAAAAATAAGCATCTGTTTCAGTTCTCATTAAAAATATTAGAAAGTGAAAGTGAGTACCATTATAGAGGAGAATAAATTAAAACAAATTCAGTTTCTTCAGAACAAGGTGATCATCTTTGAAACATCTGTGTGATGTTCTCAGGAGTGTAGAAGACTGTGAAAGAGAAACACTCTTTCTTCTTTTTCATAGTGACAGGGTGAATATCATGATGACACTTCATATACAAACATATCTTCCATTGCTTATTTTTTACACTGTGACAGCATACAGGCAGCACAGCCTGATATGCATATTAGGCATATGTAAAGAAAAGCCCATTTTCTGAAGAGAAATGTAATAACTCTCCTCTGTCATGCAGAAAAAATAACCTTTAACATCTGCAAATGGTTCTTTGAACCACAGCAAGAAGAGGGAAGAGACCACCATTAAAGATATAACATTTATTTGTCCTGAGACATGGGTGGAAGTATGGAGCAAACTTGAGATTGTCAACTAGCACTCCAAATTCATGATCTCATAACTTATTGTGAGATGAGTACTGTCAGAGGTTGTAACATACTCCCCTATTGCTTTAATACTGTACCATGCAGCTTTCTGCACAAACACTATCAGCTTGTCATTTGTTCCATCTGTGCTTAAATATAATACTGTTAATGTCTTGTATGGGAAAATTAGAGAGTTTTTTTAAACTGTTGAAAATTAAAATGAAATGCTAATCTTATGAGGTTGGGTGTTTCTCTCTATACTTCTCTTTAAAACTATTTCTTTACATGCCTGCTTACCTTATTAGGAAAACTGAAACTGATGCTTATGATAACTAATGCAAACATTGTTTTTATATGACATAGTTAGACATAGTGGTGCCAACATTTTTTATGCTGACAACATTGTGCCAGCTCCTCTAAACAAACAGTTTCATAATAAATATGAAGATATCATATAGAAATGAATTAAATGGCCTAGTTCCTGAATGCATCAGAGCAACAGCTGTCACCTGATGTGCTATAGCTTATAATGTCTTATATTCTAAACAGCCAAAAAAGATAGGACTTCAAGGAGATAAGGCTTCAAGGAGGGGCAAGACTTCAACAGGTCTTAAGAGGGGGTTTGATAAGCTCAAAGGGAGATGCTATGGATGTGGCTTTGGGGGTAGATGGCCCAGAAGAACTGAGTTCTGTGTGACTCCAGGGCACAACACATTGCAGACAGGCTGCATTCATCATCCTGGTCATCTACATCAGTCTTGTCAAAAGAGGTGCAAGATTGAGCTTGTTGGTGTACAAATGAGCATCAGAAGGGTATATGTCTATGTAAGTTTCTACCTTACTACATAGTGCAAATAAAATATAACGTGTTTGTGGCTAAGTGGTCTTAGAAGTTGATGATGCAGCCTTAAGACTAGAAGACTTAGAGGTTATTAGCATATAGGTGTATATATATATTACAGGTAAGCCTAAAATTAGTATATCGTAGCCAGTTCCTTCATTTGTGTAGCATACATAACTTCTATGAAATTACTGGCTTATAAATTGTTTTTCTGGTCTTCCTTTCCCTAAGTCTTTACATTCAAGAAATGGCATGCATTTATTAGTTTATTTTTTCCCCTGCAGATACTGTATGATTCTAAAACATGAAATAATATAAAAATTCTTTATTTTTTTTAATCCCAAAGTATCTAGTGTAAAGGAATTATAAAGCTTTTTTTCATGCAGATTACTCTGGTCTTGTCTTCTAGAAAATAATGGTAATTGTTTAAAACTGAAAGAGGGTTGATTTAGATTAGATATTAGGAAGTAATACTTTAATCTGAGGGTTGTAAGACACTGGAAGATGTTGCCCAGAGAAGTTGTGGATGCCCCATCCCTGGAAGTCTTCAAGACCAGGTTAGCCCCAGGATGGGGGGCAACCTGATCTAGTGAAAAATGTCCCTGCCCATGCCAGGGGGGTTGGAACTAGATGGTCTTTAAGGTTCCTTCCAACCTAAACATTCTATGATTCTGTGATTCTATGGAAATAGGTAGAAGCATGTTTATATTTTGTTGATATTAGCATCCAAGAAACCTCATTAAATTGACTTCAGAAGTTTATCCCTAATCTTTAATCATGTGTTTTTCCCTGAATTTTTATTATCTCTTTTACTTTACAGTAACAGTTGAATTAAACCAAATTATCTTGGAACTGATGAAAGTTTTTATGAATTAACTAGGTGATGACAGCTTATGCTCTCGATTTGTAAACAGCATCAAAATGGAGGGAGCTATCAGCAGCTCAGTAGACAGAACTAACATTCAGAGAAACCTTGACAAGTGGAAAAAAAAAAAAAGAAGATGCTGCTTCATAAACATCATAAACATAATGGTACACATTTAGGTAGCAATAACCATCTGCACTGAAACACTAACAAATAGCAGGCTAGGGAACAGTTGTGCACAGAAGGTGCACTCTAGGTATCATAGTTGACCACAAGCCAACAAGGAGATGAATCAGCTGAGTGATGGCTTTCTGCTGCAACATGTATGATGTGTAAATAAACATACAGTATGCAAAAAATCTTTTCACTCTATTGAACACAAATGAACAGATTTTTTTGTGTGTGTGTGTGATTCCCGGTTTTAATTTTTAGCTTTAAGTAACTTAATCCAAATTATTCTTCCCTTCACACCTGCCAGAAACCTAGCTTCAACATCCTCTTTATAGGTGGCTTCAGTAACAGATGTAATGTAGTTGCTGAACGAGCACCATGCTTCAAGCAACCTTATAAACATCAGTTACAGCCCTCCCCTTACCCGAAATGTGATGACGACCGGGACAGATTCGTGTGGGCTTTCTTTTTCTCACACTGGATTTATCAAAAAACTTGGTTTGACTAACCTTGTTAAAGAATAACAAAATGTCAGGGGTTAAATTCATGGCCATTTTCCATTGATGTAACTCGGGCCAGGTTTTCACTCAGGGGTATGAAGCGATTAATCACGTCACATGGCAACACAAAGCTGTTGTGAAACCCAGATTGTAAGACCTGAGATCTGTCTGGTCGCATGGCTTTTCTGGCATATTTTGACAATGTGTATCAGACAGGCCTCCAGAGTGAAGCAGTAGTACAGAATGTAAAGTTTTTACAACAGGTCTGTAAATAGATCATTAACAAATGTAGCTGTCTGTCTTAGAGAGGTGCTTGAGCCTCTATTCTCGGTCCACAAGGTAAAATTCAGAACATCTTGGATTACCGGATTAGATGGCTATGTCCAAGAACGAGAGGGTGAAAGGAAACAGATCACACACCAACAAGCCCAGTGGAACACTGGGACTTCAGAGCAAAATGTTCCCAGTGTCCAATTCTCACGAGATTCCAGGTACAGGATGAGCATGAGGAAAGCCATGGAGATGTGAATAGAAAGAGCAAAAAGGAGCATCCAGGCAGGATGAGTCAGTGGGTTTGGGCATGCAGTGGTTGACAGAAACAGGCTGTAAAACACAATCAGGAGCACAACAGCACAATCCCTTGAAAATAAGGTTGGGAAGGTGAAATGAGGACAGATGCCTGTAGCTGAGCAGGGCTGAGGTCTCATTGCTTTATTCCGAGCTGAAGTCAAAACAAGACAAACAAGATCGCTTTCGTGGTGTTCAGGACTGTGATATACATCTCTGCTTTGTTGCTTCATTATGCAGCTGTGTAAAGATAATTGAGAGAACTATGCTAGATTTTTCATCAACAAGCAATAAAATGTGATAAATATGTTACATGGAATGGCAAATGTTAGAATTAATAAGCTGAAATGTTGACGAATTACTGTTTATATACTTGACATGTAATAATTGCTTCATTTATCATCTGAATCTGGAAAACTTAAATAGCAGGCATTTATAATTAATTTTCTCCCCTTGCAAACTGCAATTCATTCCACACTCAAAGGAGTCAGTGTTAATTTCTTTTCTATCAGCCACAGGCCATAAGTTAATGCATTTAAAAAATCAGAACATTTAAAATAACAGTCTAATTAAATTATATCCTCTACTGTTGGAGAAAAACACATGATTCTTCAGGAGATAATCAGTCACCACAGTAAACACCATTTAGTTCTTCTCACAAATCTGCGTCTACCCACTGGCAATCTTAGACTGTCAAGATGAAGAATTCACTTTACTGAACAGATGAAGGATATTGACTTCAGCCTCATTAGCAACTTCAAATGAGAATGACAATGAGAGTTCATTAAATAATAATATTTTTCCATATACTGAGTTTCCTTCATCATGGAGAAGAATATGCTTTACACAGAGTCTGACAAAGCCCACATTTCTGCTCTGCGCTTCCCTGTTGCTCAGCTCAATAATGCCTTTTCCTCAGGGTCTTTCCTGCTTGAGCAGCAAGGGCTTGCTTATTGCATCACTGAAACCAGAAAGGCAGATACTGCCCACCTCAGCTCAGAACATTGAAAATGCCTTGCTCCAGGCTGGATCCATCCAAGTCCCCGGGAAGATCTGGGGCCTTCTGTGAGGACTGCATCAGTCAAAGCAGCTACACATAAAACACTCTTCAGAAACAGCAGTTGCTGTCCCATGGAGTGGAGTAGAAGAATCTCATTAAAGACATGTGGGCTTCTAGTCAAATGATGTCTGAATAGGTATAAGAGACCCACTTAATGTATACAGCTGGGAATAACTGTCAGAGAAAGACTGTTTCTAGACTAGCTACTTTTCCACAGCAAAATGAACTCAGGTTAATAGCTACCCATTTGACTCTGTGTAGTCCCTTAGTCTGTGTGTGTGATGCTTGTAAACACCCATGCTACTTGAAGGGCAGTATTTATATAATCATAGAATTGTTACAGCTGAAAAAATAAGTTGGGTTTTTTCAGCCCACAGACATTCTCATGTCATAAATATCATTAAGTTCTGGCAAGAGACTGAATACCTCATGTTAAAAGATTCACCTCAATATAATCTATTTGCTTTTAATAATGTTATTCCATCCAAGTACTAGCAAAAATCTTGAAATACTAAGGATCAGAATATTTCACAAGATGAAAATAATGACTACTTCCTTGTGTACGTTGCTACCAATTAATTTTCAGTTCTATGTTAAGAATGGCTTTTCAAGTATTTTTAATTTCAAGATCTTCCAGGCAAAAGAACATGTGACTTCTCTTACTGCTCCCTACTCTAATTAGTAACTTAATTCCACGTACAGAGAATTAAGTAGAACTGACAGACTACAGCTTTTCCTACATTTTTGCAATTCTCTTTTTCACAAGATACCATTGAGGTCAGGGGCTTTAGAAAAGAGTGGAAACTTGTCTCTTTTAAGATGCATTCCAGCACCTTTCTCAAGGAAACTAAGTAAGGTCATTCCTTTATGCAGGTTTTTCCATAGTCTTCCCTTTGGCATTTAAACTTTCAAGAGAATGTTCCAATACTTGCTGTTTCTAAGAAAAGGCAGACCACACTCTAGCAAGCTGCACTGGAAGTTTATGCAGTCCATGAAGTTCTGGCCCCTGCTTCCAC
Source organism: Pedionomus torquatus (assembly GCA_013398155.1). Lineage (NCBI taxonomy): Eukaryota > Metazoa > Chordata > Aves > Charadriiformes > Pedionomidae > Pedionomus > Pedionomus torquatus. The sequence goes on along the minus strand of VZRU01004518.1, from coordinate 25,845 downwards.
ATATTTTTTTTTTTGGGGGGGGGATCTTGTACTAAAAGGTCATGGGAAACAATCCACAGAAGCCTCTCAGAGGGTTTCACTGCTTTCTCTTCCCAGCAGAATCCCTTTGCCAGCAGGCAGTTGGATCAGATTCCTTTGGTGCTCTCTTGCCCTGCCTGGAGGGGCAGTGGAGAGACAAGGGGAATTCACCCCTTTTTGGCAGCACTGAGGATGCTTGCCTTGAACAGAAGCAGTGATTGGTTGATCTCATCCTCACTCAGCCAAAGCAACTTAAGACGCTGTGTTTAAAGGTGAGTGGCAGTAACTCTTCTCACAAGACTCCAGGAAAAAAAAGAGTAAGCCAATTGTTGGTACTGAAAGAGACATCTTCAGCATCTAAATCCCAGAGATCATTGTAGGCATGAAATCTAATTGTACATAGGTATCTTCTTGTATCCCTGACATAGCTCTAGTGTTAAATGAGGGATAGCATGTTAGCATTTCTTTGTAGCCAGTAGAGATGCTCTCTTCTCTCTCTGCCCCCCTTCCTCATCCCCCTTGGCAGACTGACCACTGTCTGCAGCTGCAACTTTGACCCCTGGAGCTGAACACTAAGAGAAATGTGGTTCTTGGCACTGGCTCATCCTTTTCCCTTTGATGATCATGTTAGAAATCACCTAAGGTTGTGTTAAGGGGTCAACATAACTTAGACTCACTAAAACTGAAGACACCGTATGCAGTAGAAGGGAAGTACGATCCAAATCCTTTTCTCATAAAAACACTGGTTTCATATGAATAGGCATCCTGATCATGCAGTTGACTGGGCATTCTTATTGCAGCTGGAATACCAGGGATTTTTGCCCACTGGTTGTTGACAAAGCTTCAGAGAAACAACAACAAAAATTTGTGACAGCTGAAGCAATGAACAAGCAATATCTCTAGTGTTATACAGAAAATGGAACCATCGAGTCAAACGTCTAAATGCACTTCATAATTCAGATACATTAGCAATAATTATTTTTAACAAATTGTTACAGTGGTATAACTACACTGCAATTACACCAATTGTATTGAAGTTAATGTGCTTGTACGATAATGTGCATTTGTTTTCTTTTCTTAAATCCAAGTAATCAGGTGATCTAATTATGAAGAAGCATTGGAAGTACAAGACAACCACTTCTTGTTGGCACAAGCCTATCCATGTTCATCATCTCAGCTAATTACAACTTGTCCTGTTCACTGCAGAAGAAATCTTTGGTCTTCAATAAGCATCATGAAAAATGCTGCAGACAGTAATTTGGAAAATAGGGCAACATTTTAAAAACTTAGAATACACATTCACAGGGAGAGGATGTTATCCCAATGTGGGATAAAATCACTTACCTTCATCACCAAAGACCCAGTTTCAAGTTTTTTTTCTCACCTAGATGCAGCAAGTACCTGAACTTATGCCTCCTTTTTCATTCAAAGTTAGCTTAAATAAATGATGTTATTAATTGGATCTTTTGAGCTATTTCAGGTCACTCTGACAAGGTCTTCCATACTGGACCAATAAAATTCTTGTGCAAATTGAGGTAATTCTTTAAGAAATCTTTATTGAATCAAAATGTTTTAATTTTATCAATAGGTAGTTTATCCAGATTAAATAAAAAACAGAATTACTAATATAATTGACAAGACAGTGTTCCTCTCCTCTCCTCTCCTCTCCTCTCCTCTCCCTTCCTCTCCCCTCCTTCCCCCTCCTTTG
>VZRU01004518.1:0-23951 GCA_013398155.1 Pedionomus torquatus | reverse complement strand
TCCTCTCCTCTCCTCTCCTCTCCTCTCCTCTCCGTCTCTCTACTATGGATGTTTTCTTTTTTCCCCATGAATCACTGTTTTGTTCTGAGTGTTTCTTTTACATGATTCATTCCTATTTATTCCTACTTCTTGTCCCCTCCCCTTTGCAGATTATCTTCTCTTTCCTTTACTTTTAAATTCATGGTAATGTTAATGGGTTTGGGGTTTTTATTTAACTTAATAAAATGAGGCAATTAATATTAGTCTAAAAAAATGAATTAATTTGTCAGCTCCTAACAGTTACCAGGCAACAGCTTACAATATCACCGATCAGTTGCTGGTTGGTTTAATTACTGTCTAAATAAATATTATTTAGTATTGAATCGTTTCCTATAACATGATCTTAAGGTGACATCTGCTAGGCTAGGTTTCAGGAAGGACAGCCAGCACTAGGATTGCTAATTGTCCCACATAATGCAATCTCTCTTCAATTATCTAATAAAAAAATCTGTGCCATTTTTATACAGGATACAAACTCTCATTGAAACAATTGCTTTTCTGAAGATGCCTGGACCCCTGAGCTGACAGGGAGACGAAGAAGCTCACATGCGGAAGCTGTGCATGAGTTTTGCTGCTAGTCTGCACACATACAATTTTGTCTTTCTGGCAGAATAGAGGCCTATTGCTCACATGAATCTACTCGTATGAAACAACCATCTTAACCTATGCACTTTTGATGATCACCACTTATGACACGGTCCCTCATCACAGAGTTGTGACCAGGAAGTTTTAAAACATGGCACAGGAAAAGACTGTCACTCCATATCTGAATAGTTTGACTATCAGACTGCTACACAAGAAGTGGGAAACCTCTGAGATTTTGGTGCAACAGAGTCTAAGCAAGCACCAGGTCCAGTAAGACTTGCAGAAAATTAAACAATTCAATTCTCGGTATTTCTCAGTTTTGATGGTGATAATGCAAACGCTTTTAACCAGACAAAAAAGTCCTTGATCATCATTGAAGACATAGACTATAAATTGTTGAGAAGTCATTAAAGTCTCACATTTCTCTCAAAATTTCATCAGTTAAAGGATGTGAGTTTCATGAGAATAATACTATTATTAACACCTTTCGGATTGTTTTTTGTTTGCTTGTTTGTTTGTTTTTTTCCCTTTAGTAATAATATTTTCTATTTCACAATTTGAGTTAATAGATATTTGATAGTTAAAAGTTTCACTGACCAAAGATGCTAAATATTTGAATTCTCACATTCCTTTGCTCTGGCATAGTTATGCCTCACTTTTATATGAAGTTTTATTTATTTTGAACTCAGTAGTCAAGTTTGTACTAAAAGGCAACTTTTAAAGAATATCTCATCTTTTATGCTCTTTTGTAAATGACCACCTATGCTCCTATGCACAATTAAACATCATGACATTTGATAATAATTCTCCCATTTGTATATTTTATGGTATTCAGCTATCATTTCTAGATACACAGCTTCATAAGTAAATGCAAAGCTAAGTAAAAAAGTAAGTTCAAAGCTAAACATATTATTTGTGGACTAGGAAAACAGTTAGATTTTTTCCATTTAATATTACACTTTCCATAATTTTTTTGAGCAAAAGTATGTTTGTGTGTGTAAACTAAATGTGCAGTCACAAAAAAAGAAAGATGTGGTTTTAATAAGTACCTTTAAAAAGCTAGGCTTATTACAAGGAAAAGGAAAGGAGAGGAAATTAAATCATCCTCAAATGCTTAACATAATTTCAGCTGTTAATGACTCGGTCACTTTTCTTCATGGCCTGTGTCCACTAACATGGATGTCTGATGCAGCAAAGGGCTTCATTTATTTCATACTTGAAGATATAATAAGAACAAATTCAAGATGTAATAAATGCAAAGCGAGGAAAGTGAGTCCATACTGTTAAATCAGAGAGTTTTATGCAGCTATGACAACTTGATAAATATTCTTTGACAGTCTTGGACTCATGAACAATAAACCCACCACAGTCTTTAATTTTTTACATGTGATATTTTTTATTAATAATTTTTTCTGGTGTTATTGAGACATCTTTGGCTTGCCAAAACTGATTTTGGCTGAGTGCATCAATTAGTACATAGATTTTAATACATAATAAGGCACATAATCCATGCAAAAACATTATAATGTAATTTGTCTCAAGGCAGATGTGTTGAGGAGTGATTCTTGTGCTACAAAGCAGCAGGATTCTTAATGTCTTTTAGCAGAAAATCAACTCTACTGTCTAGACAATGCCAAAATAAAGATTCTACAGCCAGAGATAAACGATGACATTGAGGTATGCCACTGGTTGCTCAGGAACTCATATGGGACACATGCTGAAAATGGGAAAGAAACAGATGAGACATCAGTAAGGTGAACTTGAAGATACTTTTATCTATTTAACTCTTGGTCAACACTAACATCACAATCTTATATTTACAGATGAATGAAAAATAGCTCTGATCATTTCTGTAAGAGAGATGTAGCAGCTGCAGGATATATAACAGTCTTTTACATTAATACGTGAGGCTATAAGCTGAAGAGGCTTAGGAGAGGATAAGCATGCCATTCAACAGAACTTATTAAAGCAGGGTGGTAATCCTCAACACATGGATACGGAAGGCACCTGGAACAGTAACAAAATGTGTTTGACATTAATGAATCAGATGACAGAATCACAAGAGTTTGGAAGAGACCTCTAGTCCCACCTCTGCTCAAAATAGGGTCAATTAAAGCAGGTTGCTCTGATTGCTTAAGCTAAGAAACGAAGATTCCACCATGAGTAACCTAGCAAACTAAACAGCATCTAATAACTCAAAAAATTAATCTTTGTCAGTGCAGGAGTAGCTCAGTTCAGCTCAAGACAAAAATTTCCTTCATCTTTTACATGAGAGATTTGCAGGGAGTATTTCAGAAATAGTTTCAACAAATATGATGTACTGATGGAAGAAATTCTAACCAAAAAGTCATTAAATTTTCCAGAAAAATTTTGTTTGCCTCCTATCATTTTAATTTTTACTTTGATGTACACTTATAAATGTAGACTCAATGTTTATAAAAGCCAAAAAGCTGTTTTCTTCTGACTTAATTAACTGAGGAAGGTAATATGGATTAAGATGATATGCAGAACAGTGAGGTTAGTGTAATACTTACAAGAATACTTATGAGACAGTCTTGTCCATTTTATGTTATGGCGAATTAAGGGTCAAATTTGATCCTTAGATTATTGAATGGCAACAGAGTTGATAGAAAACCATTCAGATCTTATTTGCATGGTACCTATTTTTATTCTAAATGTCAAACCAATCAAAACTTAAAATTATAATTGAAATTAACTGCTCCACTTGATCTCTATCAGTTTCACTATAAAGAGTTGAATGAGACCAAAAAACCAGTTTTTTTAAGGGTTTCAATTCCCACAGGTCAGAAAGAGTGAATTTTGTTCAGATGTATCAAGAAATAATATTAGGTTCTAAACCAGTCTGTTTCTACCTTGTACAATAATTTTTGTGGGTTTACTACCCTTTCTGCACCCACAAGTTCATCTGCACATTTTTTCTGATGCAAATAATTGACCAAGAATCAGGTTCAGATACTGAAATAAAAGAAGTGAGAGCCAAGAGGATGTTCTCAAAGTCGAGAATCGATGACTTCACACATAACCTGTCTTGCCCTCTTATTGTTATTCTGTGCATACTTACACTTATAACCACCAGTTGATTTGAATATTTTTTCCCTATTTAAAGGGTCTTTTTATATAACTTTTTCTTATTATTGACGTAGAACTATTGGTTTCATTTTCTTGCCCAGCATTTTCCTATCTGTCAGATCTAAGGTTGGGAATGGGATAGTACCCTTCTGTGTTTCAAGCTTCATGTCTCTTTGAAGGAAAACTAATAATTAGAAACCAGTTTCTCAATTTAAGAGAAGCACAGTACCTATAATTACAGTGGGAAATTTGTCCACTGGAGGTACAATAGATTTAAGTATAGTGTAATGGAAGAAAATTCACCAGTAATATTCACCCTAGCACAAATAAACAAGCAGAGTATTGTTTCACATTTGCTGTGAGTGAGCTGAAATTCCATCATGTTGAAAAGCTTTGCTGCATTTTAAATGGAAACAGAACACGGATTTAGCATTTACTACTGCAGTGGGTTATTTCTTTCCAGAAGAATGTTCTTTTTTTATCTTTTTGTCACAGGATACCCAGTCATAACATTGAAATATGAACAATTTGGGATTTTAGTGAATCTTTTTTTTTTTAACCCTTATGCAGTTGTGTCATCCAGCTACTCTGTAGTATTTTTCATAGCAATGAAAACAGTAAAAATAATATTAAGTTCATTAACGGAACAAAACCATTTCCAAAAATCAAAGGAAGAGTGGTTTTATATGAACAGATTTCCTTTGCTAAAAACATGCAATTGAATTTGCTTGTTTCCTCTCCCCATCTTGTGCAGTGCTCCTCTGAATTTCTTGCCCTCCAGTTGCATCATAAACCTTTCCCCAACCATTTGATTGAGGAAAAAACAACTATTTGATTCCAATTAACAGTTCTTTGCCACTTGTTTGTCTCTTGAACCGCAGGATCAGTAATCTGCATTCCGGCTCTTTCACTGCCTGCCATCTCTCTGCTATTTGAGAACAATCCTTTTCTGAAAAACAACAGACTTCTTGGACACCCATAACTCTCACTTCCCGTACTCCTCCATTCATCTTTCCTAATTACTCAGTGTGTTTTTTGGAGGGTGCCCCAAAGCAGACAGTCACAATCTAGAAAATAGGACAGAGTGCACCCCCAGAAGCTTTGAGGACAACGCCAGGCTAGAGGTGGCCATTGATACACCAGCAGGCAGGGCTGTGGTTTGATGGAGACCTTGTCAGGCTGGAGGAATGGACTGAGAGGAATCACATGATCAGCATAGCCGAATGCAAGTCCTGGCCCTGGATGGCTTGGAGCAAACCCCTGCACCAGGACAGTCTGTGGATTGGTAGGGAAGCAACCTTTCCAAAGATGACATGGTACGCAGAGCTGAATGTGAGTCAGCCTTATTCCCTTGTAGCAAAGAAGAACATGAGCTTGGCCAAATATTGGAATAACTTGACTAGGGAAGATGCAAATTTCAATTCTTGCAAATAATCAAACTCTAGCTGTGCAAGAACTTGAGCAACCTGATGTAAGGTAGTCTAGCTTTGAGCGGGGAGTTGTAGCAGAGGTTCCTTCCAAACTATTTTATTCCATTGTTCTATAGCTGTTACTGTGGTAAAATTTACACAGGTGTTCACTTCAGCATTTTACATATAAAAATATCAACTATGTGTTCTGCAACATACTACTATTTCAGATCGAAATGTTATAGCATCACTAACTGCATAGAGAATAGTATTTCTAACTTAAATATTAAAAGATAAAGTCACTGTATCTTTTTTCCCTTTCCTCTTAATTGTTATATTCTTAACTAGGCTACTGCCCTGAAGCAATTGCCTGCCTGTCTGCTGGAAGTTAAGGAACTCAGAAGATTTGGAACTTGCACTTACATTTTTCTATAATCACAAATAAATGAACTTACATATTTATGTGTCAATGTACTGCATAAAATAAGATCTTGAATCTTGGTTGTTGAACAAAGAGCAAACTGAAGAGAGAGGGAAAGCAGGGGCAAAGACAATTGCATTCTGCTTGCTCCTTAGTGTCATTGCTCAGACCATGCACCACTCACAAGCCATTTGTTTGCTCATTCAGGTACTGATCTCTGTTGAACATTGGGGCTGCCTTAAGATGAAACTGCTTGCATACAGGCAAAAAGGAGCACACAGCTGTGCTATCTATACATTTTGGCCTACCATGTTCATGGCCTCTCGATTACTCACAAACTTCAGGACACAAACAGCAAAGAGGGATAAATTAATCTGTCTGGAGGCTATAGAAGTGTTGCAGAGAAATATGATAAGTAAGAGGTTCACCACACCAATGCTAAAGCCACAACATATGAGTCAGAGAGAGGTTTGTTACAATACAAGAGTTTATAGCTGTAATATAGAGGGTAATATGAAATCACGTTTAAATCAAGAATGCTAAAAAAAGAGAGGATTTTGTGATTAAAAAGATTAATGCTAGATTACTAGATTGAATGCTGTTGTAAAATTGACTGTGTATTCTTTTTACAGCTCTACATCGTGTAAATGCATGGATAGAATTTAACAATGAAATTGAAGTATTAATTCCTTTAATTTGCCAGGCTAGACTTGATTTTGTGCAAAGGCAACAGTGCCACCTTCTGTCCCAGCTGCCGCCACCCATCCCAGCCTCCGGGTGGAACGCTCCTACCTCTTCTGTGAACCGGTACAGAGATGCTCACAGATTTAGGATACACAGAAAATGCTGTTCATAGAGTATTGAATGTATGAACACGAAGATTTAATATTCCCTTCTAGCACACAAGATGCTCACTCACTTTTGTACATATTGCTGCATACTGTACTACATCTGCTACCCCCACATAAATCAGCTGCTCAACCATAGCCTTAAGCTTGTAATTTTAAAAAAGTTCTTACGTCTTTATTCAAAAGAGAGACTTAGCTGAACATGGTTAACTTATTTCAAGAGAAAAGCCACTGTGTTAAAAATTTGAGATGTTTAAAAATTTAGCTGAGATGTGCCAACAATCTTATAAACTTCAATATATAGTTAATTTATAATTTTCTAAAACATGTTAACTAAACTTTTGCAGAGCATGTATAAAAAGAGTTCACTGAAAAAAGTATAATTAAATGATTGCCTTTTGCAAATAGAGATAGCAAAAATGTGATTATTTTGCCATGTGAAATAAAGTGTTCCTTTACGGCAGTGGTTCAACAAGCCATGTACTTTGGAGAAGGTAAACGGGAGAGATTAAATCACCTCTTTTTAGTGACTCAGCTTTATTCAGCCTAGCAGTTACAGTCACAGTAGCCTTCAAAGTGTTTTATTGCTATAAGCATTCACTAAGCGGGCTTCTAGTTTTCCAGTTAACTGCACTGGGACCATTAATGCATATCTAATTTGGACATGAATTATTCAACTCCCATTACTTTGGGCATTATTAAAAACCTTTAGCAAGTCAGGTAAGTGGATAAGAGAAGATAAATGCATTTGCCTCTCTGTAAATGCACCACATTTGCAAGAGTGTAATTACATTGCTAGGGGAGATGGAGTATTTGCTGATGACTTACATTATAAAAACATTATAAAAATATGTGAGGATATATCATCACTACAGTCTCATTTAAGGTCAACCCTGACAATCACCTGTGCTTGTCACTCTGTCACAGTTTGATTGTGCTATGAAGATTGTTTCACAAGCAAACACTTCAAGAAACCCACTCCTTTGCTTCTTGAAAATGGTTTCAAGCAAAGGTGGCAGAAATTGAATTTCTGAAGAAATGAAAGAGAGCAGTAAGGAGGACTGATGGCAGGAATCCTGTGGGCTATTAAAGATTTTGTTCAACAGACCCACTGGATACAAAGAGGCTCTGAACCCACCACCTTAGGAGTGAGAAGGGTTAGAGTCTTGTGCCTCGACCTTCAGAAAGATTCTGTCTGTCCGCTACTGAAGGCAAATTTAGGGCTCAGCAGGAGAGATGTTAGGCCACCTACGGGATAGAGGTGAGCCTCACTTTTGATATGAGTTCACAGTTTGCATAAGCAGATCCATAGTGCATGACATTCAGCCACGGAGTGGCAGGAGTGGCATACCATTAAAGAGTACGAAGATCTTGCTGGCTCACAAGAGTCTGCTTCTGGACGGAAACTGTTCACATAATGGGTTTATATAGTAATTCCTGAGGGAACAGGAATCTTGCAGTTTTTTGTATTATAACTGCTGCAATTCAATAAAATATTCATCCACTTACTTAAGTAAGCTGTAATTTAAATGCTTAAGTTAAACACTTTTTAGCCATTTCTGTTGACATGTTCTTAAATGTTTTGCAAAGTTACTATTCTCTGGAACTCTGCCATCAGCATCGCATACGACTGCTTTTAGCAAAAATACATTTTAATGGGAAATCCTGAAGTGTGTTGGGAACTGATAAATCTTGTGGGGTGTATGTGGGAGCCTGTTAACAGCACAGATATGGCTATGGGTAAGTTGCAAAAGCTTAAAAGAGTTATCCATTTATTTCATTCTGGTAATAAATAACTGCAAGGAGTCAGCTGAAGAAAACTGAAGTTATTTACAATATAATTCAAACAAGTAGAGATTATTTTGGCAATACTGTCTTGAAAAGAGTACTACGATCTGACTTAACACAATCATAGAATGCCAGGTTGGAAGGGACCTCAAGGATTGTCAGATCCAATTGCCCTTGGCAAAAGCACAGCCTAGATAAGATAGGCCAGCACCCTGTCCAGCTGAATCATAAAATAGTCCAATGATGAGAAATTCATCACTTCCCAGGGGAAATTATTCCAATGGCTGATTGTTCTCATTGTGACATTTTTTCCTCATGTCCAATCAGAATCTCCCCAGAAGCTACTTGTACCCATTACCCCTTGTCTTTTTCAGATGACTCTTTTTTAAAAGGGGAGTCTCCATGTTGTTTGTAGCCACCCTTCAAATAACGGAATGTGGTCATAAGGTCTCTTTAAATTTTCTTTTCTCAAGGCTGAAGGATCATAGAATCATAGAATGGTTAGAGTTGGAAGGACTTTAAAGATCATCGAGTTCCATCCCCCCTGCCATGGGCAGGGACACCTTCCACTAGACCAGGTTGCTCAAAGCCCCATCCAGCCTGGCCATAAATACCTCCAGAGATGGGGCATCCACAACTTCTCTGGGCAACTTGTTCCAGTGCCTCACCACCCTCATAGGAAAGAATTTATTCTTAATATCCAATCTAAATCTCCCCTCTTCTAGTTTAAAACCATTACGGCTCCCTTCAGATACTGGAATGCTGCCGTAAGGTCTCCCGGGAGCCTTCTCCAGGCTGAACAGCCCCAGCTTTCTCAGCCTGTCCTCATAGGAGAGGTCTTCCAACTCTCTAATCATCTTGGTGGCCCTCTGCTGGACCCGTTCCAACAGTTCTATGTCCTTTCTCTGTTGAGGGCTCCAGAGCTGGACACAGTACTCCAGGTGGGGTCTCACGAGTGCAGAGTAGAGGGGCAGAATCACCTCCTGTGACCTGCTGGTTACGCTTCTTTTTATGCAGCCCAGGATGGGGTTGGCTTTCTGGGCTGCCAGCGCACACTGCCAGCTCATGTTGAGCTTCTCACCTATGAGCACTCCAAAGTCCTTCTCCTCAGGGCTGCTCTCCGGCCATTCTTTGACCAACCTGTATTTGTGCCTGGGATAAGAACAAGCCCAGTTTTCATAGCCTTTCCTCATATGGCAGGCTTCCCAGCCCTTTGATCATCTTGGTGGCCATTCTCTGGACTCTCTGTAGACTGTCCACATCTTTTTTTAAGTAGCAAGGACCAAAACTGAACACAGCATTCCAGGTGTGGCCTGACAAGTGCTAAGTGAGTTAATGACTGACTTGATTTTCTCTGCTGGTGATGCCCTTGTTGATACAACCCAGCATTCTCTTGGCTGGCTTTGCCACAGTAGCACACTGTTCACTCACATCATGCTTGTTGTCCACAAGGACTACCGGCTCCCTTTGCACAGAGCTGCTTGCTAGCCAAGTAGTTCTCAACTTGTGCTGTACTCCTGGATTATGTTTACCCAGGTGCAAGACCTTAGTCCTTGTTGAACTTCATGAGGTTCTTGTTATCCCACTCCCCCGCCCTATCTATTGCTTCCTGAAGGGTGGCTCTTGTTTCCAAAGTGCCCACCTCTCCATCAGTCTGGTGTCCTCTGCACTTGATCCTGCCATCTAGATCACTTATGAAGATATTAAACAGTTTTGGGCCCAGAATTGATCTCTGGGGGAATCCACTCGTGACAGATGGCCAGTTCGAAAAAGAGCTATTTACCTCCACATTTGAGTGGGTCTTGTCAGCTATTTCCCTACCCACCAAACAGACCACTTGTCTAGACCATAATGCATCAGTTTCTCCAGGAGGAGGCTGTTGGGAACCGTGTTGAAAACCTTGGAGAAATCCAGGTAGACAATGTCTACCGTTTGCCCCACATCGACCAAGCAAGTTACTTCATTGTAGATGGCGTTCAGGGTAGTCAAGCACAGTTTGCCCTTGGTGAATCTGTACTGGCTTTTTCCAGTCATGTGTTTCATTTGACTTATGATAGCCACCAGCAAGATTTATTCCATAACTTTCCTGGGGACCGAAGTCAGACTGATGGGCCTATAATTTCCTTCATTTCTTATCATATGGTAGAATATGGTAAAATATATCCAAAAACTTTTTTTATGTAAGTTCCTTTCTCAGGAGCACTAACATTTGTTTAGCTGGATGGTTCCTACTACATCAGCATAACATTCCATCTATTGCATTAACAGCTAGCAGAAGTATTATTCATTATGGTAAATAGAGATATTTATTCTCCACCGCATATAAATGAAATTCATTCATTCATCATAGTTGTTGGAATCATATTTTAAGGCCATAGTGCAGTACTAGTGACAGGAGAAAGGCTAGTAGAGAACACTTAGATTTTTGAATACTAGTGAGATTCATCTCACCTAATTTCAGCCTTTTCCTCCTGCATAAATTTTCCTTACTGACTATAATAGAAGATAAACACCTCCAGAGGACAAGTCACTAGAGAGAGAGGCAGAAAAATCAATTCAACCCTAGACGTTTGATAATAGAGAAGTTTTACCTAACACTTAAGTGTTCTATTTGAGACCTTGTTTGCCTTGACATTCCTGATAATTACTTGTCAATTCAGCTTTCCTGTGCATTCTACTTCTTTCCTTCCCTGTTGATCAAAGCTGATACATCCCACATCTTTTGCCAAAGGAAAATTAGGAAAGAAAGTCTGATCTTTCTTGTGGATACAGCAAGGCTTTTAATCTTTCATAACTGGTATGAAATATGCCAATTCAGAGCTGGTTTTATCATGACTTACACAAAGCATGTCTAATTAATTTTGCCAGTACATTCTCTCGTTTAAAAAAAAAAAAAAAAAAAAAAAAAGTAATAAATTTCTCAGTAGTTAGTACTTGTCTGGAAGCTTTAAGGTAAGTTAAAACAAAGCTGCCGTTTTCATTATGACTACCTTTTGACAGTGTAATAGGAACTAATTATTATGGACTAAATAAGCCAAGATGTCTATGAAAAATGTGAAAGGTGATTAATAGTTTTTTCTAGATCCCATTTTCTCTAGGACTTCAGGAACCTCTGTCAATAGCATATACCTACTGTAATATGCTGGCTCATCTGCTATGTCTACTGATAGCAAAATGGTATAAAGATTTTAATTATTTCCTTGTCTGACCCACACACTGAGGCCAAACCTCAATGCCCAGGCCATGCCAACAGAGTTTTCCAAAGGAACCTGTTTTGTGTAAGTTCTCTTCTGGAAACAGGGCTGGAGAGCCTCAGTCTTTCAGGAATCTTGGAAGTGCCGTGTCAGAATTTGTTCACAAGGTCTTTGTATGTGGTATATGTTTTATCCTAGGAAAGGACAAAAAGAAAACAGAGAAGTTCACATAGTGTCTTAAAGACACTACATAGACAATTTTGATGGCATGTAGAAGATTTTGTACAGGTCTCCTTTGCCACACTGAAGTGGATAATTTCCATCTGCCCACTTTAAGAGTTCCTGAAATGGGAATAGCTGTAGTAAAGAATCCTGGAAGGTCTAAAGGTCAGTAAAATTTTACACTTCTATAATAGAACTGCAGCTCATTTCTCAGTCAGTTGGGATGTGCCACAGGAAAAAAAAAAAAAAGCCACCAACAATCTCTGCGTGTGTGCAGTTAAATGGCTTCAAACTGTTTTTCTTGACATTTTGTTGGCTGATAAGAAGATGTACCTAAGAATAAAATGCGCATATGGGACATTTATTTGTCATACCATCCCTGACAAGTGAAATTTCCCATTAGACTATAAATACAAAACAGCTGTGAAAACCTAGACAACTTATTATAAGCAAGTATGGGCTGAACTAGAAAATGAAAAGCAGTGATTTCAGAAATTGAGTCTTAAGGTTCTAAGTAACCTCACAGAAAATGTAACGAAGTTCTCTATACTAGTGTTTTTGTAAAATGAGAAATATGGATTTTTATTTTTTATTTTGGAGGTACTGATGTCTTCAAACTTCATCTTTTTAGTTTTACTCACTAGACAGAAAATACAGTCAGCAGTAATACATGTTTTTGTCTTAGACTGATGCAAGTTCAAACATGAGATCAGATCATTCCTAAACAGTTAAATTAAGCTTGTAAGCAGCGTGTCAGATGTAACATGGTTTTCATGGTTTTGGTCATGTCAAAATAGAGTGTAAAAAAAGTGCGTATAAAATTTGATGTCTGTAAAACAGTATTAATCAAGATGCTTACTAAAGTTTACTAGATCATGTGACTGTTTATCCTATGCAAACATAATGGAAAACATCTATCAAACTTTATATAAGTTAGTTACAGTGCAGCACACTCTATTAAACAAGTTCCTTGGAAGCAGAATTTTAGAAGTTTTTAATTTCAAAATATAGCTTCCATATAAAAAATTTGATGGAAGCTTTATGCCAACAGAAAGGGATATATTTCAGGAACTGAAATCAATATAATTCCTCAGGCACGTACTACAGAATAATTTAACGCAACTGGTGGTCTTTGCTTAGGAAAAGCCGAACAGTGGAGCAGCAGGGATTCTGCAGGTCAGGAGACAGCATGGGAAAACCTACTGGTACTATGGATGCCATCCTCATTTCAGTGAGCAGAAATTTTAAATAGTCTTTTAAAGTCATCAGTAAAACCTTTCAGATGAATTTTCACTTTAGTCATTTAGTAGCAAAGATGAAAGATAATGGTTTACTTTATCACTCACCTTAAGTAATTTGTGATTTTTAGTGCTAGTGTTCCAGGATACATTACAGAGTCTGGATACCAAGAAACAAAATGTGTTGAAACACTTTTTATTAATAAAGATCTGCAGTCATGGGTCATATCCTTAACAATGTTAGAATTAACTTTTTATCACAATAAAACCTATAAAAATACAGCTTTGAAGCTGTATTATACTTTGATATTCTTTGCAGTCAAATTGCATAAAATGTCAAGTTAACATTTTATGTCCTTCCATGTGAAAAATAATTTAATTAAATGCACTTTAAATCAGTATTTATGGTAGCCTGATCTGATTAACATGAGTTAAATCAAGCCAGAGATGATGTTAATCACATTAAATACCTAAGGTATAATTTTGGTTACAAGTAGAAATATTTCAGAAGCTGACAGAATAGCATTGAATAGCCTGCCTTAAGAACTTCTGTGGAAGTGGGCTCATTTTTCGTATACATTCTCACCTTTCCCTTCAATATCCAGACAGAAGAAGCTCAGCTTCTCTTCTCTTCTCTTCTCTTCTCTTCTCTTCTCTTCTCTTCTCTTCTCTTCTCTTCTCTTCTCTTCTCTTCTCTTCTCTTCTCTTNTCTCTTCTCTTCTCTTCTCTTCTCTTCTCCTCTCTTCTCTTCTCTTCTCTTCTCTTCTCTTCTCTTCTCTTCTCTTCTCTTCTCTTCTCTTCTCTTCTCTTCTCTTCTCTTCTCTTCTCTTCTCTTCTCTTCTCTTCTCTTCTCTTCTCTTCTCCTCTCTTACCTCCTTTCTCCTCCCTTCTCTTTACCTCTGCTCATTTAAAAACCATGTCATCACAATAGAGACAAAAGCTGATCATCAAAAGAAAACAGGATAAATAAAGGAAGACGTTCTACTCCTGTTTCAATACAATAGCAATCTCTGATCTTGCATCTTTATTAAGTAGAGATCCATAAATTCTCTTCAGATCTGGTGCTTGAACCCGGGCAGTTAGAAGGTCTTTATCCTTTTCAGTAAGTCCAACCTTGGGTCTGAGATGACAAACTAACATTGAAACATAGCACTACATTATCTTTACCCAGTAATAGGATTAATAAAAGACCCTCTTCTTTTTGACTGTACCTTTTTTCCAAATGGCAGGTTTAGTCTGAATCTTTGAAATAACATATCTAGCTGACTCAAACTATTCCACAGGGCTGTCTCTATTCTAGCAAGAATTTGACATTTATAAAGTTTATGTAAGGTCATTCTTCTCTACAGGCTAAGAATTACAGCAATGTCAATTTTCCTGCTTAACAAAGCCAGTTCCCAAAAGGGCAAGTGACTGCAGGATCCAATTGCTTGCAAATTATTTCCCAAAATCTGAGAGAAAGCAAAAAGAAGGTAAGTGTTAATAATACCTCACATTTATTCAGGAATTTACAATTCTGAAATTATTTTATCTGTTAAGACTGATGATGCATATCAGTGCTTTCAGTAAGTAGTAAAAGGACTGAGCTACCACTGAAGTCAATGAAAAAAATCATATATGGACTACAGGACTTACCCAAGGTCACAATCAAGTCAGCCACAGTGACAGCCCCAAGTGTATGTTGATGCAGGACAGTACTGTGTGCCTAGAAAAGAAAGTTATTTCCCCTATTTCAGGGTTCTGCAATTCTTACTCACAAGGGACTGTATGAAGTTCTGATGCAACTCCATCCTCATTCTGCTGACAATTGCAGGGACTAATTTTCTCTGCCATTTGTTTTTACAATAAAACATCCCGCCTCCCCACCAGCTTAGTAGCACCATACAGTATTTGAATTTTTCCAATAGTTAGTATGAATTTTTAGGAGCGTAAATGCTATTCACTTTTACATAAAAACAAAACAAAACAACAAAACCAGAATACCTTTTGGGTTTTTTTTTTCAGTTGGATTTGTGCCATTTGTAACACCTTTCTCCTCCCTCTTTGTTTTTTCCCTTCCTTCCAATTTAAGATTAAATTAAAAAAAAACCCAACAGACTCAACCAAAGAACTTTGTACAACAGTAATTCTTTATTTCTTTGTACAACAATAATTCTTTATTTCTATTTATATTGATTCATTATTAAATTATCCTCATTTTAATTGCAAAATTTTGTTGTTTCTTATTTGACATAACAACATGAAGCTTTTACATTTTAGAGTACCTAAGACATTGTTGTAATTCCTTATGATGGAGGAAATCTTGACTTGTACATGACCCACACTTGCAACTTACAGGTTTTTGTGATCTATTTCTCTTGAATATTGCTTTTTCCTTGCACAGAACCACATGAAATACTGTTTTGTTCTCTGCTACAATCTTATTTTACAAACTATCTTTCCTACCATTAAAATCAAAGGAAGAAAAGCCACAACCACCACAAAAAAACCCATCTAAACAAAACCCAACAACAAAAACACCATCAGATTTGCATGTGCCAGAAGCCCTGATGGGCATGGAAGTAGAGGGTTTTTTACTTACATTGGCTCCCTAATTTCCACATAGAAGAAAAACTAATATTTGATTATTAATAAACAAGTGAAAAATTCTCATGAAACTCTTTTCAAAACTGAATCTGCCTATAAATGTGTATGATAAGGTGAGCAAACATGGTACTGACACTCCAAGGGGACCACCTTACCATCTCTGTTTTCATTTATGCCTTTGTTTTACTTTTACTCCTATCCTGATCAGCTGTCTGTGTTTTCCATGTGGTCCTCTAGCTCTCAGTGCTTTTGAATCCCTAACACTGTAATAACAGTCATGCCAATCCATACCACACAAGGTGTTTGCCATGGTGTGTGCTATGACCCCTGCATCTCGTTACCCAGATGAGGGAAACTATCAGTGTGCTCTATATCATTTCATATTTACATTTTTTTCCTGTGGAAAATAAAATATGGAAGTGATCTTAGCTTCACCAGTGAAGATATAAACCAACATCACTGTGCTATAAAGTTGAGTTAAACATGACCAGTTTTTTTTTTTAAAGATGACTCCTGAAGGAAAGATACTACCAGTATTCCACTGAACTTACAGTCCATCAGTTTTATCAAAGACATGGCATTCATCATTTAAGACATTTAAAATGTTGAGTAGGGGCATCATATAGAACACCTATCCCGTCATATAAGGTTTTCACCTGGAGAACCTTAGGAAGTAAGGAGGATAAGCCCCCCACACTCTACACTTCCCTCTCTTGAATTATCCCCAAATCAACTCCTATATAGTTTACTTGCAGATCCTCTGGATAACTCTTTCTCTTAAATCACCCTCTTGCGTTGTGGAAAAGTATCTCAGAGCAGTTCTCAACACTGACTTGTGCTCAAAGCTATCCTTCCCCTTCCATTCAAATCAAGCAGTACCCTGGTTGCTTATTCATTGACACGTTTTTCCTCAGGTAAAATGTGGCTTCTGCTTTTCAGGAGAACAGTCCTACACTTCTGGAGAGATCCCTAAGAAGGCATCAGTGAACTCCATTAAATGGATAACCTGCCTTCTGATGTCTTTGTGGTGTGCTAATTAAATTTCTATGACTCGTGCACACATTATTACTCTACTTCTCATCTTCTGGCTTTTACTATGTGGAATATGGGATGCTTCAAACATTAACCGTGTCATATGTTTGATGTAAAAACATGAGGGATAGCTTCTACTACATGCTTACATACCGATATACAGATATTAATGAAAATATATTTCAGTCATTCCACATATTTTATATATATGAAAAAAAAAATCTCAAGCTGCTGTACTTTTATTTAAATAATTAATTAAAAGTTTTAATGATAAAATATTTTAAATAGAATCTGTCAGGAAACCAAAGAAATAGAATCAAATCCACACAAAACACCATCACAAGAAAGGGAATCTTCAGTGACAACTATGTTTAGAGTTAACACTTGCTTTCTTGGTATTGAATACCACAAATTCTAATGTAGCTCTGTCAAGGCCTTGTCCAAAGTCTGTATCAGATCCATGTAGCCCTACAAAAATAACAAATTAGCCCATTTTACAAGATGTGTTTTTCACAACATATAGAGATGTTGTGTGATATATACCTGTCCTCAGTCCAAATTAACAAAAATATCCAGATGCATTATCTGGACCATTATTATGAAAAAATGGAAAAAAACAGCTCAGATCACACTGTGAAAGAAAAAAAATTTAAAAAGTTTCCCACAAAAAATTCTCTCTATATTCTGCAACAAAACCCATGTCAATTGAGGCCTGGAGGTTTTAGAAACAAGATGTCTTGAAGTCTAAGTGTTCAGTCAGAAAAAAACTTAATAAATATAAAAGTTTATAACATAAAACTTCATTTCATTTTGGGGATTATGCTTCCATTAAGGTTGCTGATTTCCATGCACTCTTTCATTCTCTCATTCATTCATTATGTTCCAATGAGCTACTTCTGAGAAGTAGTATCAATGTCTCTTAATCTGCCCTGTGACAGAAAAAAAAAACAGAAGGAAAATAACTCTGTAAAATACAACCCATTTTCAGTATTTTCTTCTACTACCATCCTTATCCCATCTTATTTGAATTTCATGAGAGAAAAGAAACACGGCAACTGCCTTCCACTAATCTTGATGCCCTGGCAGTTTCAGTTTACTGGAAAACTGCAAACTGCTCTGTTTTACACTAGCTCTAAGGGACATGATGACTCCAAAGTTGCCTTGTCTTCTGGTAGGTAATATCTATAGGGAACAACAGACAGGATATACAGTGGAGACTAACTATAATTTCTTAAAAGAGATTAAGTTGAGAGACTCTGGTGTGACAGTAGAGGGTATACTGAAGTAATCGTTCCCTTTTTACAGCTTGTCTGGGTTATCAGAGCCCTCAGTTGAGCGCCATAGGACATTACAGAAAAACCTCAGGAAAACTGAAGAACAGCAATAAGTGGGGCTAAGGTTATAGATCATGTAGTTGGTAGATATTAGTTATGCATTAAGTATTACGGCTCTCTAATCAGCTACAGAAAAGAACTTCTAAAACTTGTATTAAGACATATAAAACCTTTATGCAACGTGGACCTGTTCCCACTTCAATTCAAATTCAAATATACCGCATTAACTTGAATGTGTTTTAGAGCATGCCTGCCCTAAAACCATTTGGCAAGCACTAACTAGATTCTAATATCTGCATCCTGCAGATATTTTAATGGCTTTGCATTAACAGATGTTTTTCACTTGCACTGAACGTCATAAAAAACCAAAATACACGCTTGCATTTGTCTAATACTACATATGGAGTGAAACAGCTCAGAAAGCCAAAGACATGTCAGACGTGGACACTTCTAAATTTAATTAACAAATGCTTAAATTCTACAAACTGTAGGCAGTTAACAATGCAATTTTGGGTTTTGTACCACTGATTCAAGCAGCTCAAAGCCTGCCTGGATTAGGTGCCATTGCTTACATCAGTCTCTGAGGCAGGCTTTGCTGCAAGTCAAAACTCTGGATAGAGATGGGATATATTTCCTGCTGCTATGAATATCTACAGAATTCTGAAATTGCTTTTCCTTTCCTATTAATAGTCCTAAGCTAGAGTTTAACACCTTAATACATTATTCATCTGCTATGAAGGATTTTGCCCTTGACAGGTTGTATCACCCAGAGCAACTGTCTTTCTTGTAACCACTGCTTTAATTCCTGTTACCTTTGTAGAGGTCCTTATATGCTGTTAATGTAGTTAACTGTTAACGTTAGTTCTTCCTCATTTTGAATACAGAATATTAATGCAGTTCAAGGGAAAACTGATTTAATAGCATTAGGCACTTGGGGAATGTAGAAATAATTGAAGGATGAAATAACTTAAAAAATGGATCTGGAGTGCATGGGTAATTAACACAAGTCTTTTTTTTTCTTTTTTTTTTCCTTTTTTTTCACCTGTGGAAAGGATTGGTACTGAGAATGTCATTGCAATTTATGTATTAGTAGATTCCATTTTTCCTCTGGCTGAGGGGAATCCTTTGTCTTCACAAAAATGACGAACGGTTGAAACAGGTAAAGCAATAACAGTTATGAAAATATTTCAACACTTGGTTCATATGTCTCTGTTATTCTTGGTAATAAACGCTTCATAATTAGGGACACTTGCAAGTTGTTATATAAAGAAGTATAGGAACATTTTCTTATTTTAGTTTCCATGGCCCTTGGATTTCACTGAAGGCTTGCTAATTCCTGAAAGTTTAAGAAACACTAAAATTCTCTGAAAATACTAATAAACAAGCCCAATTTTATCCACAAATGTCATTGATAGATTTTGTTCAACATCTTGAAATCCCAAGACTGTTGGAAAGTCCATACTTACCAACAGACTGACAACATTCATTATTCCCTATATGTAAATCCCAAACTTCTGATAATAAGTGAATTCCTCAGTCTTGAAATCCATGAGACGGGATCCACTCAATGGATACAATCTATGCTTGCTTTCAAATTAACTCCAGAGTAAATTCTTCCACACTTCCCTCATGAAGTCAGGGTGTGGATTACTTCATTCTGTAATTACCGTGGAAGTCTATTTTTTTCACATACAGCTGCCTTGGTTATCATTTCCTTCATGATGCTCATCAATATTTCTCATTTAAGCTGATTCAGTATCTCATAATTTTGTGTTATCATTTGCATTTCATTCTCAGGAGCTTCTAATCTAGTTTTTATGGAAGACAGAACCTTCTTGAAGGCTTATATGATTTTTCCCAGCTGAACTGAGAGGAAGTCTTTAGGAGCTGAGGTTGTGGAGAGAGCTCGCTGTTGCATTGCTAATCTATCATGAGATTCCTTTAGGTCAGTTTGCATTAAAATTTCAGTTGTTATCTGACCTTTTTTCAGCTATCAGTTTTGTTCAATCACATGTTAGGAATTACCGTTTTTGCCAAACTAGACAATGTCACGTAAGATCTAAGATGTGTTGGAACAAGAATAATTTTTTATTCACATTTCACTGAATCCAGTGAATAACAATTTATTCATAGAATAAAATAACAAAAATGAAGAAAAAAATAGTTAAAATATTGCCTGTGAAAAAAAGGGTTTTCATTATATGCAAATTACTTTAATTCAGCCTGCAGATATGATGACACATGCAAAATCATTATAAAATATTATCTAAATTTTACTTATGAATTTTATCAGTTTCAATTTTGAGGTAATACAACAACAATAATAACAACTGTAATAATTCTGCTTTGCTTCATGTTTTATATCTTTCAGAGAAAGTAATTTAAGGAAAATTCCAATCTAAAAAATATAACATGATCTAAATAAAAAATGCTCCAACGAGTGAAATTGTGTGTGCAAGCATCAATTTTACAACATATTGCTGAAGATGGCAAGGGCATCCAAGTCTGAACACTGCAGATGAAGATCAGGATGAAGCTCATGATACAGCCTCTGATATGGCCTATATGGTATAGTGTATAGTCTATGATAAATATGTTTACCTACCTATATATTCCTGCCAAAATACATGACTACACAGTGCCACATCTTATTACCTTAAAGGTAAAATGCACAGAATGTAACAGTTTACACATATGTGTTTAAAATCTCCTCTTGGTTTAGAAAGGGCATTAATGTTAAAAACACCCAGTTCTGCTGAGACATTAGGAGGGATTGGCATGTACATATGAATCAATGAGAGAATGGTCATGACCTTTTAGACTACCCAAGTTTGGGGAAGTGGATGAATTACTGAGAGACTGCTAAATGCACCTAGTGCATCTAAATGTTTCATGTGTTACCATTAAAATAAGTTGTGCTTTTTCTCTTTTCTGACATTTATTTCAAGCATATGTGATTCTAGCTTTCTAAATCTCATCTATTGGTTACATACTGCAGGCCTGCCTACTCTGTACATATGGATTAAATTACATACTGGGACCAAAGTGAGAGTTTAACTGTGATGTGATGATCATCAGATGGGTTTTACCCCTCTTGAGCACAAAGGGCTGAAGTATACATTAAAGCATAAAAATCATATTTAGAGTAGTGTTAAAGGTCTGATATATTCCCAGTAGTATTCAAGATGAAAGCTGAAACTGTTGATGACCAGAAATTATGGTGAAAGTGGAATACTTCCTTTCCAAAAGCAGAAGCTTAGAAGAAAATTGACAAAGATTGTTAAGAATGGACCTCATAACATTCATGATGTTTATGCATAAGCAGTTCCATGGATATCAGGTGCTTACAGGTAATTTGTTTGCTATGTTGTGAAATAGTTCTGTGAACATTATTTTGAATTCCTAATTGCAACTATTTTAGAGTTGATTTTATATAAATCATAATTTTGATGAAGAATAACTTCTTATTTTTTAAAAGAATCTAAGTTTTCCCTGTAAGATTTGTTGTTTCTGTTTTTTCTCACAGAAACAAAATCATTAATCTCACCAGCATCAAAATTTGTACAGAGGGGAAATAGTTCTTATTAGATGCATGATAAAGCAAGGAAAAAAAAACACAACAAAAAAATAACAACCAAAGAAAAGCTCTTACACATTCAAACCCTTATTTGGAATTTTCTACTTTGGTTCATTATTATTTGTCAATTTAGTCTTTTAAACAAATTTTGGGTTTTGTTTGCTCTCAGCAAAAAGTTATGTTTTCTTTTTGCTTTATTTCTTAGTGACAAAAAAACCCACCCTAAACCTGCAATGTTTATGCAATCAATCTTGATTTTTATTGCTGTAAGTTCTTTGATATCTATGTTATTTCACTCAGCTCTTTTATCTTTATGTTCTTGCTCCTTTTTTCCTGCTCCATAATGTTGCAAAATATCCTCAACATTAGAACTTTCATAAAAAGTAAAGTTATCCTCATCCATTTTTCAACAAGAAACATGTCTAAAATGCCACATTTTTTTTTAATTAAATCCATTGGCAACAAAGAAAAATAAAGAAAAATGAACATAGATAAAAAATATTCTTTAGTGATTAAAAAAAAAATTAGGAACTGTTCTGTTTCTAATCTTTGAAAGAAACTGTACTGAAGATGACCAAAATATTTTTTATAAAAGTAATTTGTCTAATAACTTGTTTCATTTTCCCCCAAAAAGTGCCATGCAAAAGTTTCCAGGTTTTGGGCTCAGTTGAAAAGCTCTAGTCACAATTATCCTGCAACTGGATGGGGTCTTTGGAACTATTCAAATCAGAGAAGAAATATGAATTAAGATTAATTTAGTCTCAGTGGAAGTAGGCCGAAGGTGATCTGTTATATTTGAGAGAGGGAAAATTTGTCATTTTATAAAATTTAAGTTTGGAATAAGAAACAGTAGGTAAATCATTCATTTCTCCCAAGGAATATTTGATAATTTCTGGCCTTGGTCTGTTCACTGCTAGCTCACTCAACTTTAATATTGCCAGAAATGTATAGCTTCACAAACTTAGAATCTTAAACTTAGGCTACCCAAATAAGAAATAAATGTGTTCAAAACTTTTTTTTCCCCCGTTGACCTCGGAGAAGAAAATACTTGGTAAAAACCCAAAAAGCCACCCATTGTCTAGCACACATCTGGAGAAATTTTGATCTGAAATATTTGATCTGAAATCTGGATCAAAGATTGTTTACACATTAGATTACTTAGTCACTTCTTACTGCCTATTTATTATTCAATCTCTTCTATATGATGTATTAGGTAGATAGGAATTTACAATGTTTAATACAGTTTGCTTTCTTTTGGATTGGATGTCAGTAAATGTAATTTGCATCTTTTCCAACTTATGATGATAAATACTAGTCTGTGCACTACTACTTTAAGCTATTAACGAAAAACTGTCTAGCATTTTACATCATCCTTATTTGCAAGTAGACTACTGCAGCACATATGTGCACTGCAAAGAATTTAATTTTGGAGAGTCTTCAATGTTTTACAAATCACAGCTCTATCAAAGAAAATTCATTATTGACTTGAGATATTCTTGAAGAACCTATAATCTGTTTTGGAAACCTATGGGATACTTGTACTTACAGTAAAACTAATTTTACTATTCATATCCACTTAGGCATGGCTTTGTTTGCCAATATGACAGTTGTCTCAGAAACCACTGAACCACAGAACTATAGGGGGTTGGAAAGGATCTCATCATTTAGTCCAATTCCCCTGCCAAAGCATGTCCACCTAGAGCAGGTTGCACAGGAATGTGTCCAGGCAGGTTTTGAATGTCTCCAGAGACAGAGAATCCACCACCTCTCTGGGCAGCCTCTTCCAGTGCTCTGCCACCCTCAACGTGAAGAAGTTTCTCCTCATGTTTAGATGGAACTTCTTATGTTCAAGTTTGTGCCCATTATCTCTTGTCCTGCCACTGGGCACCACTGAAAAAAGACTGGCCCCAATGCTTGCTTCTTTGTTGCATAAAGATAAGGCTAATCCCTTATCAGATACAAGGTGCATTTGTGGATCAGAAAACGACCACCTCTTCAGCAATTAGATCTTCTAAGAATATAGTTCATCAAAGCAGTAGCTAGCATAGCAGTGAAAATTGCCATACTAATACAGGCCAAATATGATCTGATATGATCTATGTTAATATATAGAAGTCATAAACCAACTTTATTCTAAGTGGCCTACAGCTGCATCATGCTTTTTAACTAAATATATCTTAAACTTACTGTAATTGGGTATGTATTTCTGGTTGCTTAGTTTGTCTAACTCATAAAGGTCACGGCTCAATATGTTTGGCAGAATGACATTTGGAAGGAAAAGCAAGTGTTTGTTATGGAAAGCAAAACCAGATAAACAGGAATATAGAAGAAAGCACTAAATGTCAAGTACTTCAACATTATGCCACTTTCAATGTTTTTTATGTTAAAGTATTTACATACAAATTCATAATGTAGTTTGGAGAAGTGGCTCAGCAGTAGATAAAGAGAAGATGTGTAATTTAAAAATAAATATTGGACAAGAGTCAACATGGGCTTTCATTTCTTGAAAAGACATAAAACACAGGATGGGTGTTTGACAGGGGAAGAGGAGAGGAGAGGAGCGGAGAGGAGAGGAGAGGAGAGGAGAG
>VZRU01004517.1:29515-40281 GCA_013398155.1 Pedionomus torquatus | reverse complement strand
AGCATTGGATTACAGCAGGCAGGGACTGACTCGGGAGGGGAGGAGAACACGCCCCTCGGTCCCAGAAGTGCAACTTCATTTAGCAGCTCCCAGTACAAGGAAACAGGCAAGTCTGAAACTGGCTGCGATTCCCCAGCCGGCTTGGCCGCTCGCCACAGCGGGCAGAGGCGCCAGGAGGGTGGAATCCAGCCTCGCCTCCCGCCTGGGTGGTGGGACGGTGGAATTTGGGATTGGAGAGTCCAGCGGGAGCCAGGGTGGCCGTAAGTAGGGCTGTGCACGCTGCGAGGGGCTGGGATGGTCGGTGGCTGGGAGCCCGGGCAGCGCAGCGGCTCGCCAGCTTCCCCCCTGGGCACGGGAGCCAGACCTGGGAAGGGGTGATTTGTTTTAAGATACAGTCAACTTTTACCTAACCGGCTGTGAGCAGCGAGATTGCTGCTGCCCACAAACCGTGGGCTGAAAAACTAAGCTGCATCCTACTTTTGGTTCGGGGTTTTTTTTTTTTTGCTGTTGAGATGAAGCGTTTGTAGGCTGATGGCAGGGAGGTGGCTGCTGTTTCCCTTGGAAAATGATGCGGTTCATTACTCGCTGCAAAGGGGTAGCAGGGAGAGCAGGCTCGGCAGTTGGAAATCACAGAGGACCGTGGATGGGTGACCCCCGTGGGGAGTTCTGGCCTCCTTGCTGAAATGCATCCCTGCATTCTGAGCGACTCACCGGAGGGAATCCCTTACAGCATCGGGGTGGCTCTGTGCTCGCAGGGGAGTGGATGCCAGCCTGTGGGACAGGCACCCGGAATGCCACCCGTGCAGAGCCGTGGTGTGAATCCATCCTCAGGGCTGTCGGGAGCTGCGGGGCTGCCCGGGGCCCCCCTTCCAACCACGGGTGGCAGAAAGCAGGCTCTTGGCTTCCAGCTTTCCAGGCAAAGGCTCGGGATAAAAAAAGAACGGCTGTGTGGTGGTATTCTCAGGAGCTTTGCAAATTCCTCCACCTCAGAGATGTGGGCCTTTCTCTCCTCTCTCTGGATTCCCCTCAGCAGCTGGTAGGGAGCCGCAGTGGTGAGCTTTCACGTGCATGTCATGCCTTGGCCCCAAAGGGGTGTTTGGGAAATATTTCCCTTTGCTTGGAAGGGGTAAGGAGGTCCACAGAACAAGAGCCAAGTGTAGCTGTGAACCCAGAAGCAATACCCTGGGTGGTCAGGCTGGTGGCACAAACAAGGAGGACACACTTGGGTCAGATAAACTAGAGGCAGACCCAGCAGGGATGCTGCAGCAGAACAAGAGCGAGAGGAGAAGTGTGAGGTGGGGATGGTTTGGCTGGACGGTAGGGACCATTAGATCCTGCAGCCCCTCAGGATCTGAGTCATTTGCTCGTGGCGAGGTCAACGTGCCTCACTTGGGTAGCTATGGGGGACACCTTCACTTCTGAGACTCTTGGCTTGAAAGGGCCACCGGGCTAATGCAGGGCCACCCAACTGAGAAATGCTCACGTTTCCACTCTCGCAAGGGATGGTATCTGGGAAAGAAGGATCTTCTGGAAATGAAGAGATCTTCAATGGCTGGATTCATTCATAGTGCAGATGTGGGTTAAACGGCGATTTACAAACATGGATGTACTCATAGCGCTTAATATACCTCGAGCACAGAACAGGGCATTGAGTCCTTCAGACAGAGGTTGCCATGGACTTACAAGTCCCCCATGCCGTCACTTTCAGCGACAGTTTCCAGAGAGTGTGGACTAAGTAGCACCTTAAACAATTGCAGATCATTAAATATAGTCCATAGGTTCCCAGTGTAGGTAGCTTGCTCACGGAGAAATGAAAACCTAAGAATGGTCATAGCCATGTGTCTTCTAACCATGTGGTACTTCTGTACTTGGTGGGCAATTCTGAGGAGATGTACAGGCACACCGTGAGCTAGAATACGGAGTTTTGCTTCCTTCCCTTATCCTTTTATTCCAAAGAATGGTACGTCTGCTTTTGAGCTCAATCAGAGGAATAACCACAGGCACAATCCAGATCCCAGAATAACTATGAAAAATGTTTTCCAAGTTCCTAGAGTTTCCTGATCTTCCACATTTTGGAGTCGGTTTCTGCAGCATACTGCTGTGCATTAATCCCTCCAGCTGGTCTGTGTAATGGAACCCCAGAGTTACTCCTATTTTACAGGGGCTACACCCAAAGCAGATCACTTTCCTGGGTTCAGACAAGGTCTGTGGCAGAATCAGGAATGAATCTACAAGTCCATAACAAACAGCAGAAGCTATAACCAAGCCTTTTGTTTGCCTTTCTACACCATCCTGTTGTGATCTCTCCCATTTGGAGAGCAGCTCTGAGGAAAAAGTTCTGGGAGTCCTGGTGAACAGCAGGATGACCATGAGCCAGCAATGTGCCCTTGTGGCCAAGAAGGCCAATGACATCCCGGGGTGCACCAGGCCAGCAGATCAAGAAAGGTCATCTTCCCCTCTTCTTTGCCCTGGTGAGGTCCCATCTGGAGTACTGTGTCCAGTTCTGGGCTCCCCAGTTCAAGAAGGACAGGAATCTGCTGGAGAGGGTACAGTAGAGGACCACCAAGATGATGAGGGGCCTGGAGCATCTCTCTTACGAGGAAAAGCGAAGGGACATGGGTCTTTTTAGTGTTGTGAAGAGAAGGCTGAGGGTGAATCTGATCAACACCTATAAATGCTTAAAGGGTGGGTGTCACAAGGAAGGGTCCAGTCTTTTTTCGGTGGTGCCCAGTGAGAGGACAAGAGGAAATGGGCACAAACATGAACATAAGAAGTTCCATCTAAACATGAGGAGGAACTTCTTTATTTTGAGGGTAGCAGAAACCTGGAACAGGCTGCCCAGAGAGGTGGAGGAGTCTCCTTCTCTGGAGACATTCATAACCCACCTGGACATGTTCCTGCGCAACCTGCTCTAGGTGGACCTGCTTTGGCAGGGGAACTGGACTAGATCTTCAGAGGTCCCTTCCAACCCCATATCATTCTGCAATTCTGTGATTTTCACATTCAAAGCCTGGATCTGTTTCTTCACAGTACTAAGAGTTTTCTTAGAATCAAAGCTTTGGACTGATCCAGAAAACCTTTTCCATCACAGTACCCATTTTAGAGGATGAGAGGGGAACTTCCCCGTGCTTCTAGTTGTCTCTAGCCCATGACTAGAAAAAAGCCAGGTCATAAAGGGAGCTGCTCCCAAGGCTTGCCAGCACCAGCCAGTGAGAAGGGGAGGTTCAACTTTTGCATGAACTTTGTCCCCAGCTCCTCATGATGGCAGTTGGAGAGGCTGAGACATTGTTCCAAGACTCATCTGGCGCCTGTGGTGCAAGCAGGAAGAACAGCAGTTGGACTATGAACCACCTACTCCCCTGTTTCAAAACTCTCGCTCCCTTCAAGCCTATGTGAATATCTACATTACACCACCCGGTTCTGGTTTACACGACGAGTTCCCAAACGCTTCCTTCCCAGCACAGCCCCGGAGAGGCTCGGTGCTCTTTGCACGGCTCCTCCAAGCCAGCTTTCATGCAGGCAGTTTGCTGGTCACAAGCTGCCACCACAGGAACTCCCTGGCCAGCGCCAAAACGCCGACATTTGTTGATATTTGCAATGATGTAATAAGCCAAACATATCCCCACCAGAGCATCGTCAACTTCACTGGTATTACTGTTTCCACAAAGCGTAATTAGTTTGTGGTGCTCACTGCCACGAGATACCACTGGAACAAAGAGCTCAGAAGGCGTTTTAATAGATATTAGGGGGTTATCTCGGTAACAGAAAAACCCTGGGTATGATTAAGAGGATATTGCATTTTAAGGATTATAAGACCTTCAGTGTAATTAATAACTGATGAAAAACATTGCACTACAATGATGAGGTTTCTTGCACCTCTGAGAGCAGGGATGCCAGCTGCTTCTGGGGACAGGGCACTGCACGAGAGTCTCTCGGTCTGTGCTGGGAGGAGCGGGCTCCTGTGCCACTCAGCGATGTGCACAGCCTGTTGTTTACCCAGGAGTCAAAAGACACAAAAACGACCTTCTCTCTGCTGCCATCACCTTGCTCAAAACCAGAAAGGATTTCCTCTCTGGATCAAAAGCAGCAGCATCACAGCTGTTCTGTAGAATAATACTGAATTCTGCCAGAAAGCATTCTGGGGTTTTTTTTTTGGAATGTATATTCATTTTGAAGGAATGCTGAGAGGACCTAGTTTGTTTTTTGTGCTTGTTCCTGTAGGGTAACAGCTGATAAACACAGAGGGAATCTGAACCCCAAACACGTGCATCATGCCGATGCCCTTGTAACTCATTCCTGGTGGGGTATGGATGTGTAGGCATCCAATGAACGTTTCCATAGGGGTCCCAAAATAATCCATGGTACCTTGATAGTTTACAGGACTAGATTAGGAAGTGCAAAGTATTAATAAATGACTTTTGCCCATCCTTAATCACACTGCATGGACTCATCCACCTCACCCCCCTTGAACCCCCAAGCTGTGTGTGGGATGTTGCCTGCGCTTTCCACAGAGGAGCCTTCAGGGCTCTGCCCATCGCCCCGGGAGCAGCAGGACTGGGTGGGTCAGCGGGGGATAAGCCTTTGGGCATGGAACAAGGGGCTCAACTTCAGATTTGCATACTCCAGATCCCCAGCCACAGGCTGTTGGGAGAAACACCTAGCCAGAGCCAGGGTGGCAAGGCTGGAAAGCCAATACCAGTGGCCATAGAGTTCCTGTCTTCAAAACCAGCTGCCTTTTTTTGTTTTGTTTTAAAAAGAGAGAAAATGGGGGTTCCCCCCCCACCCCCTATCAGGAACAGGGCTGCTGAGTGATAACTTGTACTTCAGAGCATCATTGCTCCAATTTGCTTTAAGCCTCTCCTGGCAGAGGGCCATGTATTTTGAGATATTTTGCAACACGCCTGAAGCGCTGGAGGTTTAACCATTTGGGCTGCGTAACACACCAGCCAGAGCAAGGCAGGAAGGCAAAGGAAGAAAATAAAGACTTGTGGATTTCCAAAGCTGGCTTTCTTCCTTCCTGCTTTTGTTTGCCTGCTTGGTGCCCCAGAAGGGCGATGCATATCCCCAGAGTTGTGGGAATATGGTTTCTTTTCCGTTCCAGTGTTTCCAGTAAGCACTTCTTTGTAAACGGGGTAAACACTAACCAAAGTGTATTGTTAAGTCCCCACGTCTTTGTTTTGCTACTGTCACGATCATAATTAGTATTTTCCACTTCTGTAAGCCTGTCATCTGCACGCCTGAAACGGCTTCACAAATATTTGAAGCATCTAGCGAGGGGAGCGAGTATTAATAGCTCCATTTAACTGATGGGCAAATGGACACACAGAAGCAGCAAGTGCCCTGTCATTGAAGCAGGGCCAGAGCCAGCAAGTGCCGGCTCCAACAACTAGCGAGTTTTAAAAGTGGGTCAAAAAAATAAAGAGAAAGGCTTGTCCTGGCTTGGAAGCTGAAACCAGAAGTGCTCAACCCATATTGGCCAGATAGAGGAACTGCTGGATGAGCTACTGCTTACATGGTTAAACTTCTTGTCTCTTCCTTTCTGTTCTGCTAGGATTTGTCCCTGGGACAAAGTGAAAAAAAAACAGTCCATGATGTTCCAAAAAGTCTGAAAGCTGAAGCAGCTGCTAAAATAAGCAAGTGTCTTGTTGGCTGGGCTCTGCAGGTCAGGAGATTGCTATGCACCCACAGATGTTACAGCCACAGAGGAAATGTCTTTATCAGGGCCTGGGGACAGCGGGAGAGGCACAGCTGCACACAAACAGCAAAAACCCAAGGGGCAGAAGATGGACCAAGCAAGGCGACTAAAAGTACCGGATCAAACTTCCCCCTTTGCCTCAGAGAAGCTGATGGGGAAGTTTCACTTCTTTAAAGGGCAGTGGAGCTGCAAAACCAATATTCATTTATACTCTTGAGGCAGCCACCAGGTCCCCCTGTGGTGCAGGTCAGGAGACACCAGTTGCCTTGGTTCTCCCCAGCACACCCATGTGAGGTTAATAAAAGGAGAAGCAAAACCAAAGAGAACTTCTCCGAGAAGCCAGGCCCCCAGCTGGACTTCCTTTGCTCTTAGACACAAGAGGCCAGATTGTCTATTAGCACAAACCCTCCTGAGAAGGTGCCACACGACCACCACTATCCCAAAGCCTTCAGTTGGTGTCTCCATGCTCACCAAGCCGGGCTTTGGCTGATCCTGCTAGGCAGAGCCCTGCCAGACCCCACGTTCCCTTTGCTGCCCTAGTTGCAGGTGGTGGAAAAAGCAGCTAAGCTTTATACTTCTCAACAAAAGCACAGATAATGTTTTCTTACATTTATTTTCTTTTCCTTCCCCAGAAGCTGATGCCCTGCTGTGTATGAAGCTTGTTTGAAGTCATGTCCAAAAGGAAAGCCAACTAAATCAGGTAGGGATTCACGCTATGGATTGATACAATTTTTATTTGCAGGCAGATATTACATAAACAGGAATATTTATTTTTTTTCCTTTCGGATTTCGGAGACTCATTTGAACTCCCTCCGTATTCTGAATTACTAGAGGCTAGAAAACTGCTGAGAGGGAAAAAAAAAAAATTATCAACAACTCTGCTGTAATGACTTTCCTGCTGTATTCTCCATACTTCACAGCCATGCCCTTGTACCAAACCAAGCTGTTTTCCAGCGCTGGCTCCGAGGGCAGCCCCACAGCCAGCTGTGCAGCACGGCACGTGCCCTGTCAGCGATGGGAACCTTGCGTGTCCAAACCCGGCTCACGGGCTGCCCGCACGCTTTGCACAGGAATATTCTTTGCCCGTGTGTAACCACGTGAGTTAGTTTTGCTCTGTGCATAGCCTCAGCCCAGCAAGATGCAGGGAACCCCCAAAGCTTAACCTTTTGTGGCACTTGTGTAAATGGCTCATCTGCCAGCTCAGACAGTCCTTGCCATGGTTTCACTCCCATGGCTCCTGTACCCGGAGCATCTCCTCAGATCATCTTGCTGCTTTCTTTTGTTCCTGGGCTGAGCTTTCCCTTACACAGAGCTGCCACAGTGTTTGCAGATGATACAGGATCTCAGGACTCTTTGGGGCACGTAGACATTCATCCCACAGGTCTCTCAGAGCTGTTCATCCCTTGTATTCAGCACCTTTCCCCATGGATGCTGGAGACACCTCATGTCCTTCTACTCCTAGGCTGCATTTCAGCGAACCATAAAATAGTTGGTGATTCATTTCATTCGAAGGTTTCCCTTTTCTAAAGCTGTAACTTGCAATGATCGCTGAGCATCCCCAGTGTAATGTTGTGGGCATGTCTTGAGCACCGTTTCAGCTCGTGTCTAGATGTCGTATCCCTGGTGACTTATGCAGACAGATGTACCCTGCCTACAGAAAGGATCAGAACCTGCTATCACCTGATGCAGGTGTAAAAAAATTCCCCATCCATCCATCCATCACAGAAATACTCAGAGAAGAGGGTGTGCAGGCCAGCAAAGCCTTCTTTGTTTAAGTAGGGATTCCATCAGGGCAGCACAGCCAAATTAACTTAGTGATTTTGGTAGGTAACAAACACCATGGAGCCACTCAAAAGGGCTTAGCTCAGCCACCCCTCAGTGCCAGCCTGCCTTTAACTCCTACACTTTCCTTTTCTATTGTATGTAAAGCACCAATAGCACCACCCACCACCCAGTCTTCCTCACAGCTCCCAAAGACAGATAGAAATGGTTAGAGTTGGAAAGGACCTTAAAGCTCATCGAGTTCCAACCCCCTGCCATGGGCAGGGACACCTCCCACCAGACTGGGTTGCTCAAAACTCCATCCAGCCTGGCCTTGAACACCTCCAGGGATGGAGCATCCACAACTTCCCTGGGCAACCTGTTCCAGTGCCTCACCACCCTCACAGGAAAGAACTTCTTCCTAATATCTAATCTAAACCTCTTCCAATTTAAAACTGTTACCCCTTGTCCTGTCACTACATTTCCTGACAAAGTCCCTCTCCAGCTCTCCTGGAGCTCCCTTCAGATTCTGGGATCGGTACTGGGATTCAGATCTGCCCCCTGCCCCATCTTCCAGACAAGCACTGCCCCTCTCCTGGGCTGTGTCCTGCTGCCGGTTCCCTTCCGAGCAGTGGGGTGGATGGACAGGGCAGGCAGCTCCAGGGAGCAGAGCTAAAGCCTGATTTTGCTAATCGACCTCATTCCGCTCTGACACTCTTAAGAGATGCCCTGGGTTATTTTTAGGCACTGCTGGGAGCTGCCAGGGCTCTCGCACCTCAGGAGGTTTCACAGCTTCTCGCTCAGCCCCTTACACCACACCGAGTCAGGAGGACTCTGCGATTGCTGGATGTGAGCTCCTATGGGATCATGCAAGCCTGAACAAGGAAAAGCCGAGGCAGGTGGCTTTTGGCTTCACACACCCTGCACTAAACGGAGCCTCCTCAACCAGCAGCAGCCAACACTGCGTAGTCACAGCCTCCACAACACCTCTTCCAAGCCAAGCTCTCCTTCCCAGGCACGCCAGCCCTGCCATCGCACAGCAGCAGAGCTCAGCTCCTCAGATCACAACAAAAACTGGACAAAATTGCTCTTTTCCCTGCTAGACATAAAGAGCCATCCTTGCTTACCTCTGTCCTTGCAGAAATGCCTCCCTCCATCCAGAAACACATCAAGACCTGCTGTGCCTTCACCTTCCTTTTATACATGACAAGGGCAGCTGTGCTAGAAATTAGCCCTAGATGCATCTCTTCTGCACTTACTTGACTTCTCCTTGCCCAGGGAAGGGGAGGTTGTGCTGGGGGTGATCATTCCAGGGCAAGGAATTCAAGTGGGGTTTGTGTAGGTGATGCTCACTCAGAGATGAGGGCCTTTTAGAGGTCAGGGTAAGTCAAAAAAGCTGTGGGACCACTGGGGAGTTTCCAGCCTTTGAGGTGAAATCCAGCAGGGACTTTTCTTCCTGAATGATTTGGGGGAAGACAGGGAACCCAAGGCTGAAGGGGATCCCCATTGCAAAGGAATCCACCTCATGGCCCACACATCACAAGCATCTTCCTGGCACCTGCCTGCAACAGCAGCTGTGGGGCTTTTGGAGCTGAAGAGCTTAAAGTGACTGGTTTGTGGTTCATCTGCTTTGCAAGTTCAAGTCTTAGCAGATCTTCCATATGGTCACGGGTTTTGTTCATGTAAAAATACGTTGACATATAAAGGCAGATAAACAAGAAGTTGAGAGAAATTAAAAATCAGAGAAGGGACCTGTACCCTCATGATCCTTATGGCTTTGAAAGGGTCCCTGCAGGGGATAGAGAGGCTGGTGGGTACTGGTTCACAGAGCAGTGGGTGCTCATGGCTCTGCTGGGTGAACACAAGGGCTCTGGCTCCCTGCTCTTTGCTGTGCAGAAGTCAGCGCTGCATCCACTCACTGTGAGCCTGGCTTGAGGGGACAAAAAATGGGAGGGAGAAAGGTGCCAGCCTGTCATGTCCTAGGGCTGGATGGGGCTGAGTGTGCCTCATCCTTCTCCATAACCTCTTCCCTTGGAGGGATCTGTGTCTTTCGGAGGTGAGGAGGGGAACTAGAGTGTCCTGATTTATGAGTACCTTGAAGCTGTGGGATGTGAAAAACAAGCTCGACCTGGGAACAAAATAAAAATACAACCGCTGTCACGGCAACTGTCTCCAGATGCATGAAGAGACCAATTATTTCCATTAATCAACTTAGTGAGAAGCTGCAGAAGAGACTTAAGCTGCAGCTGAGGCTGGGTGCTGACGGGAGGGAGGAGCAGAGAGCTCCATCAAATCCTGGTTGCCAAGGCAAACCGTGATTCCTGTCATGGCAGAGGATTTCTGGAGCAGACGCTCAGCACCCATGTCCCGTGGGGACTGGCAGAGGGGTGCTGCCCGCTCCAGCTGTGGGGGTTCAGGCTGTCAGCATCGTGTGGCCAGAGCTGGGCACCAGGCAGCCCTTCTAGTGGACAGACAGACAGATGGACAGGCAGTTCCCTCCCATCATCGCCCACACATCCTGACACTAATGAGGTGCTGGTGGGGCTGAGCAATCCCTTTCCGCCTCCCCTACCCCTCCCCAAGACTTTCC
This sequence comes from Pedionomus torquatus, assembly GCA_013398155.1. NCBI lineage: Eukaryota > Metazoa > Chordata > Aves > Charadriiformes > Pedionomidae > Pedionomus > Pedionomus torquatus. The sequence continues at coordinate 30,235 of VZRU01004517.1, read as the reverse complement.
CTCTCCCCTGGGGACTGTAGCAGTGCAGAGAAGGACTCAGCCTACCCTGATGCCAAGGGTCGACCGGGATTTTGAAATCCGTCTGGAGCATCTCTTACGTCAGCTGGGAGCCAGGCAGCGGCCAGGAGGATGTGGGGCAGCAGGAGGTGCCTGAGGACGGCAGAGACACTGCAGTGGGGGTCCCTGGGGAAGTGTTGAAGGCCAGGAGGTGGTGGGAGGAGGAGTTTGGGGAGCTGGGTAGAAGGAGAAGCTCAGTGCAAGGTTTGTAAAGCCCTAGAGGAATTAGTCTCAGACTAATTTTAAACTTAGAGCTAAGCAATTAGTTTTCAGTTCCACGGGCAGTAAGTGATCTGTACTGCAAAACAAAGGTAAAGCAACAGAAGGGGTCTGTTTATGAGCACTGAGCCTTCCTTTGCTGTATCTGCTCTCCTCCTATATGAATTACAATTTTCCACCAAGTCCTAGAGAAGCCTAGAAGCTCTGTTCCTGCAAAACCAGTGCAGTGGCTGGAGACGTTGTGACATCTGAGTTGGCTGAATTCATTGAATTTATCGTTATGAGCCAGAGGTGCAGGGTTATTACATGGAATCCCACAGCAAAGGCCTCAGAAAAATCATAGAATCATAGAATCATCCAGACCAGAATGGACCTCCAAAAGTCATCTAGTCTGACCTCCCCACAGTCACAGGGACACCCTCAACTAGACCAGGTTGCCCAGGG
>VZRU01004517.1:6355-24525 GCA_013398155.1 Pedionomus torquatus | reverse complement strand
TCCTCACCTGTGGCCAGATGCACTGGAACAGGCAGCACCATGTCCCCATAACAGAGGGGACACAGCCTCCCTCCCAGCAGCACAGAAAAGCTTTTGAGGAATGTGCAATGGGCAGCAGGTCCCAGCCCCTTGCCAATGTCCTTTGTCACTGTGCCACTCACCCCCTGCCCAGTCCCCCCTGCGGGCTGGCACGCTGCAGTGAGGGTGCAGGGACCGTTTCTGTTACCATCAGCAGCAAGGAGGGAAGGGAGGCACGAAACGACCCTCTGGGGACAAGTTGAATCATCTCTCTGAAGCGCCCTGGAAACCCTCACGCAGGGTATTTGTGTGCTGTGGGCTTATTCCTGCAACGCCTGGCAAGAGCTGGCACCCCATTCCCTCCCGCCAGCCCATGGGAGTATGGAAAACCAAAGGTGGGGAGCCGGTGGGCGATGCACCCCCCCTTTGCACCCCTCCTGCCACCTCTAAATGACTGTCCACGGTGACGCAGTTTCAGGCTGGCAAGAGGCAAGGTGGTTCCTTTCTTGTCCCTGGAAGATGTTTCCACTGACTAAAAACCCACTGAAACGTTCTGCATCTGCCCGGAAATATGGAAATGCTCTTTGAAAAATCAGGTTTTTCTATCAAAAAGCGAGGCGACCGCTCCCATCACCTCCTCGGTTCAACAGCTTGCGGGAGGCAGAGGGATCTGCCTGCAAGGCTTTTGAGAACCACCCACCTTGAAAATCCTGAAGGAACTGCACAAATTTGAAAGCCTTGCTCATAAATCCGCCCCTCTCCAGTTCAATGCGTGGAGAGCTGGAGGCAGGAACTCATCCAGCCACGGAAAATAAATAAATCACAGGCGCCATCTCCCGGCCACCGAGACCCAGCCCTACCCCAAGCAGGACCCGCTTCTGCAGACGTGGTTCCTGCCCCTCTTTTCAGTCAAGATCCCATCCTTTTCCCATGGGATGGGGCAGATAGTCCCTTGGCCCAGCGCTGTCGCAACTGAAAACATCTACTGTTGGCAGCTCCATCAAGGGACACCATCAAAATGCTGTATCCCAGGGGCTAGCCAGCTCCTGCCCCCCAGTTTGTAGAGTCCATCCTATGAACCAGGTGGTCCATCCCCTGGTGCAAAGGCAGGAGGACTCCTGAGTGTATCAGCTCTGAACTGGCCCTGCTGATGTGGACGTGGACCCAGACTTGGGTGGATCACTGTTAGGGAAGGCTCCTGTGTCCGTGTGACATCTCTGCAGAGCTACAGAAGGTCAGCAGACTCAGGGCTCCCATGAGCTGAGAGGAGGGCTTGTTTGGGAATGGGAGGTGCTTGTTCTGTCCCGGGGACAAGGCACTTTGCCCGCTGAGATCAGCCTGCCAGGGCAGGCACTTTGTCCTGGGAAGGGAAAACCTGGAAAGGAAGGAGGGACAATGAGGAAAAACAAGACCCAAGACCTCCTCTTCTTGGGGCAAAGGATGGAGCTTCTCTCAGAACTCATTTAACAGAGCCTAGATGGATGCCAAGCCCTGGGAGGAGGTGGGAGTTTGCAAGGATTTGCTGGATTTGGAGAAGCAGGTTCTCCTACGATCTCTAGGTGGTCCAAGCCTCACGTCCCACAAGCGTTTCCTGAGCTGGCATTTGCATCAAGAGAGGAGTCCCTGGGGCTACCGAAACGGACTGGGTTTATGCAGGTTTGAGGTTACTGCACCCGGCTGCCTCAGGGAAGGGGAAGAGTTTAACCTCTTTTATCCTGGCTATTGCATCTTTGCCAGCATCTTCTTTCTGCTGCCGTAACATCAGGGATTACAGAGCGAGGAGTGCAATTCCTGCCCAGGCTGGTGGCCAGCAGATTTCCCTGCTAGGAAGATCAATATTAAGCAGGATTTGTACAGAAGCTAAATAAATTTCTGAGTGGGACATTAACCCAAAGACACAAAAGCAGGTGAATGATAAGAAACTAATTTTTTTTTTAAATTTTTTTTTTATTATACATGAGTGCTTCTATTCAGGACCTCCTTCTAGTATTGACAACATCAGCCCGGCTAAAGTTATTTTTTAGTAGGCAAAAGTGGCGATAAGCCAACTATTAAACTCAAATTTCCATGAAGACAAAGAAGCCGAGTGCCAAACTGGCTACAGAGGAGCAGGAATCAAGAGCACCAGGTTTCCACTGCCTTCCCGAGCTCTGTGCCCACCAGCCGGGATGCCTGCAATACGTTCCCCCAAGCTGCTGAGGTCTCTGGACTCTGCCTGCTGCTGGAACACCAGTAATTTAAACCCTCAGCTGAAATGAACACCAACAACTTCAGGCCTTTTCAGGCTGAACTAAGAGCTGGCTGGCAGCGGAGGTGGCTGGCGATGAGTGGCCGCTCTGAGCCTTTCTTCGTGCTCTGCGCCTGGCACAGACACAAGCCTGGAGTGAAGGGATCCCAGCAGCTCACGAGAAGGGCTGATTTTCACATGTTAAAGTGCTTATCTCAAAGCAGGCCAGCCCAATGCTTTTTCAGTGACGTGTGCCAGCCAGTGGGTGCCAGCACTGATCTGAAGCCTGGTACCTATAGAATACTGCCCTGCTCCCCAGCGGGTATCCAGTGGGGCCCTGATCATTTCCCATTACAAATTCAGGTTGGACTAGCACCCCACCCCCCATGCAGCAAGCCACATTTGGCCTCTGTTCAAAGCTCCTGCCGCATTTGGAGGAGGAAGGAGGGCTTTTTCTGTAAGGCTTTCTCTGTAGGAAAAAAAAGCTGCTGGAAGTGACCTTGCAGCTCCTAAAGGAGGCGGCCAGAAGCTCAGGAGAGGCAGAGTTACAGGGACTATTTTTTCATGCTGTAATTTAACTCCAGGGAGTAACCCAACCTGGAGGNCTTTCTCTGTAGGAAAAAAAAGCTGCTGGAAGTGACCTTGCAGCTCCTAAAGGAGGCGGCCAGAAGCTCAGCAGGAGAGGGAAATGGCTCCTCTGCCTCGCTTTGCAATGGGAAGGCAGAACAAGGGCCAGCAAGGCAGCTGGGATGGATCCCTCACCCAGCGCCGTGGGTCACCCCACACGCTGCCCCACGTGATGGGCTTGATGTCTGAGATTTCAGTTGCTGCTGTTAGAGGAACCGGAGGCAGAGTTACAGGGACTATTTTTTCATGCTGTAATTTAACTCCAGGGAGTAACCCAACCTGGAGGGAGCCATGACTCCAGGCTTGCTGAGCATCCTTGACCTCACAGCTGTGTTTTCTCCCCAGCGTTTTGCAGCCGTACAGAGATGCAATGGAGGTAGAGTCCAGCACGTACACAGACTTTATTTCCTGCGATCGGGCTGGTAGGAGGAACGCTGTCCACGACATCCAGCGAGATGCAACCACCATCAGCATGCGCAAGCTGACCGAGGACCTAGGTGACCTCGCCGTCGAAGGAGCAGGTGAGCTGTTGCAGACACCAGAAAGCCCAGCTCCTGGCACCCAGGCTGGACCAGTGCTGTCTCTGGGAGCATCACACAGATGCTCAGGAGGAACATCCCCTTCCTCACTGCAGTCAGTGCCTTCATGCTTGGTGGGTACTCTGGTAGTGGGAGACTCCCTGGGCCCAGGGGATGGGATGGTTTGGGGGCTCCTGACACACGAGTCCTGCACGCTCCAGCCAAAACCCTTTGCTGGGCTGGTTTGTGGACCTACTGGTGCTTAACCCAGACATGGACTGACAGCCTTCCTGGGGCACATAGCACATCAAGTATACCTTAGGCTTTATAAAAATCAAGTGTGGGGCAGGCTGTGGTTCCCTTGGTTGTTTTGTTGTGATTTTTTTTTAAATCAGCCTTCAAATAGTTCCACAGTATTTTAAGTAACAACAGCAATAATTTTAGGCAGCACCAGCCATCTCCAAGTCTTCCCCTGTGGCTCAGACCTGGCAGCACCATCACTCTGCTCAGTACATGCCAACCAGCTGACTACGATGAATCTGTTCAGAGCACAAGCACAACACCCACTCTGCACTAATGAGCAGCAAAACACCCCTGCAGAGGGTAAATCCAGGTTTTGCCCTTGCTCTTTTACTCCTCCAGCCTACAATCTGTAGCTACAAAACCACTTCAAAGCATGTTACCCCAACTGTACCGCTTTTAGCATGTCCATACCAGCTCGTGTCCATCCACCCATCCATAATAAGTACAAATTAGAGCTCTTCTAACAGCGAGCAACCCAGGTAGCAAGGCTGATGGGCAGACGTCCCTGGGTCACTTTCAAGTTGCAGTTACAGATTAGACAAAGGAGAGCACATCCCTGCCCCGAGGCTCCCTCCCTCCCAGCACCACCAGATTTGCTGAGAAGCATTTGTACTCCAGGAATATGAAGGGAGAACCCAATCTGAATAGAACTAGCTATGGCAATTAGTGATCGCTTGTGTCCTCAGCAGAGTGTAACCATGCTTTCTTCCCAATCCTCCCTCCTGCAGAAAGCCAAAGAGATGCCACTTCTTCTGAGAACGACCCTGGAGCAAGACCAAAGGGGCAAGAAAACAGCCCCTCCCCATGACAGCGTACAGGGGGTGGGATGGGCAGGAGGAGGGCCTTGCTGTGAACATTGAACACGAATTTGCTATTGAATCTGCAGACAAAAACCAACCTGGAACAGCAAGCGGTCTGTCAAATGCCTCTGCTGCAACCTTTTTTGTTTAGAGAGCCACAAGATGCTGTGCAAGGACTGGCACCTCCAAAAGACTTCTGCTCCTACCCCTAATAATTTAGAGCAACACTGCCGTGGTTGTAGTGATATGAGCCATTCTTGAGATGCCTTAGCTGCAATTTTCCCCCAGGGGAAAAAACAATTTCAGTAATAATAGACACATCAGACCTTCCTATCTAAGGTACCTTCCTCCTTTGCAAATGTAGACTCTTATTTATTCTGTTTCCATAGATTAGAAATTTAGATTAATGGTTTTTCTAAGTCTCACCCTCGTCTGCATCTTAGACCCGACCTGGCCTCTGGACTGTCCATGCGGCCCCTCGTCACGGTGGGGAGTGGGGAAGGGGACCCGGCCAGCCCCACGCCTTCACGTCAAACACCACTCACCTGTGCTGCTGCCGCTTAGTTTCAGGAAAGGACCAAAGCACAGCTCTGTGTGGACGAGCTCCACCTACAGACCCAGCAGCACCAGCCACAGGCATCTTTTTTCTTCGGGTTTTACCATTTTAAGATATTGTTAAGGGGAGGGGAGAAACATTTTGCTGGTTTGACTGTTGAAATTCAGGCTTAACTTTGCAAGCTGTTTAGCTGAGATGATCTCTGGTAGGATCTCACACCATTCTCTCTTTTAGGAGACGTTTTGTGTTGAAGAGGGTTTGATAAAACTATATAAACTGTTGGAATAAATAACACAGCCTTCAAGTACTGAAGGTGTTTTTTTTCCTGCCTGGGTGTTTCTTCTTCCTCTGTTCTGCCTTGTGGCTGGTTGAGCTGCAGGGTGGACAAATCGGCTTTCTATAACAGGGTGACAAGGAGCTGTGTTACAAGAGTCCCTGCCGTTGGGGTCCATGAAACCCCATGGGTTTGCAGCACCCAGGTGGAAGCAGTTGGGCACAAGAAATGCTAAATGTCTTCCCCGAATTTCCCAGGGTTGCTGCTGAGCAGTGCTTTTCCCCACAGGCGTTCCATACCCCCCTGGGAGCACGGCTCCCCTCCACGTTACTAGCCCTGCCGTGAGTTGGCATGGGGCTTGGTGGAATGGCCCAGGCACCAGCAGAAGAGGCATTTTCCCTCTGCAGCACAGAGCTACGAGGACGTGGCTGGAGTTTCACCCAGCCCTGGCGGTGCTGGTCCCTCTGGAGCTATGGGAGGCAGCTACAGCCCGGCTGGGATCGACGGCTGGCACAGAGATGGAGCAGAGCTGGCCTGAGAACGACTCTGCCCTGGTTGCACAAGGACAAGCATCACCCTGACAGCCTAGGGAAGAACTGAATGTTACCAGTTTAAGATTTAACAGAGAAAACAAGGTCATACATTAGCAGAGAAGCAGCTGCCAGACAGGGGGAGAATTGCCTGTGGGCCTCCAAGAAGCGGTAGCCACGGGGTCGACAGAGAGATGTCCATGGCTCCAGCCCCCACGGGAAAGGAGGATTTGGCAGCCAGGTAGCAACTGCATCTGCTGCTTTGGCAGCTGCAAACCAGCCCGGCTCCCGGCACTGCCTGGATACTATTGTGGCTCTGTGCTCGGACAGCAGCCAAGAGCCTGCTCCCCTTGCCCTGCACCCGGGGCAAAACAGCAGGTAGCTCCTGGGTTTGGCTGACCCCACAGTTGGGTCTTTAAGCCCCATTTCCAGCTCTCCTCACTGCCACTGAACAGTATTTTTGGCTCGTGCTGGCACACACAGAGAAAGCTCAAAGGCAGCACAGAGGGACTGTGCTCCAGGCAAGACCTCCAGCAGTCAAATGCGGGCTAATCTTAGGTCTCCCTGGTCAGAAAATATCTGTTCCAGAATTATATTTAGGCAGACGGTCAGGGTAGGGACCTGTTGGCCAGCAACCCCCAGAGGATGGGCAAGAGGCATCAGGTTGCCCCTGCAAGTGAAAGAGCCAGCTCAGCTGCTGTTGCTGATTGTGCTGAGAGAGCGAAGGCGCTCGCTTAATCCAGCCACATCCTGACTCACAAAGCTGCTGAGCACACAGATGCTCCGGAGCCTTTATTTCAGTCAAACTGAAATGGGACCTCCTGACACCCTAAACCGATCGCTGAGCCATCGGAATGTCTTTCAGCAAACGCTCCCCTGCCTGAGCTGACAGGGCAGTGCTAAGAGCCAGGAGCCCAGCCTGCACCACTTCTGGCTCTTGGCATCAGTCCACTGTGCAAAAAAAGAGGAGAAAAGGTAGGGGGGAGGAAAGAAAAAGTAAACTCTTTTTGATATCAATACCCGAGAGTACAAAGTGATGGCGCTGCTGCTTCTAGCAGTGATACGAATCCCTCTGGTGTCTAAAGGACATCTGAGGTTGGAACAACCTGCCTCTATAAATCAAACTTGCCCGTCTAGCACAGGAGCAGGGGTACCTTCCCTCCAGCTGTCAAAGTGCTCCAACCTGGCAACAGGAGAAGGCAGGAACTGGGCTCCCAAAGCCCCCATCACACTGACCAACTGGCTCTCATTCTCTAGCAGGGGTACGACGGCTCACCATGTGGACCATGGACCACGGTCCCTAACAGTCACCCTTGAACAGAAAGGCAAGAGGATTTATCTTTTACTATAAATTTGTTATTTTATTAAACAGGATTAACAATCAACTGTCCAGAATCCAAACAATCAACTCTTCTTCAGACACAATTTTTGGAGAAAAATGACCCCCAAAAAAGCCTAGTTCTTACCACAGTCACGCTCTTAAAAGTAATGCTTTATCAGTTGCTTTATAAAAGTAAGAAATTCACTCTCTCATACCCATCTATCTAGCTATATATATGTATATGTGTGTATATACGCACCATGTACTTCAGAGCTGAATATTTTACTCAGAAGACAAAAATATGGAAGCTCAGAAAGAATGGAAATGCTTCCAGCATGCGGCTGCTGCTGGCCGAGACCAGCCCAGTCTGACCCACAGACCGCGGGCCCTTCTCAAAGGCAACTTTTTGGTACAGTATCTTTGGAGGAAGCATCCTGGCAGACACCTGGGATGCTCTAGCACACCACACACTCAGGTTAGAAAGCGGTGGTCTCTTCTCTGGATGCATGGCTTTACTGTGTATTAAGTATAAATACTACAAAGCACCAAAACCACTTGGGAATTTTGGTGAGCAATTCTGTATAAATTCTCCACCAAACTGAAGACCCGAGGTCTCGCCAGTGTTGTGGTTGAGAGAAGTAATTCATATGGGACCTGGGTAAATCAGTGACATTAGGGCCTGGCTTATTAATTTACTTAGTTTCAATAGTGCCTAAAGATTACGTCAAATCAGGAAAAGGACAGAATAGTTAAAACAGATCATGGTTTTTCCAAGGTACAAAGATAGAGGAAGAGCAAACTGCAGTTCACAGGAACTCTCCAGGATGAGTACAAAACTGGGAAAAGTCCCAGAAGGCAGATTTTGGCCCCAAATGGTAAAAAATACATTCCAACTTCCTATGCACGGTCATGGCCAGCTGTGAGCACAGCTGGAGCCTGAGCCCAAGGTGTGCGCTTCTGCAGCAGTGACATTGGGAGGCCTGATACATGAGAGCCCTTATCCAAGAAAGAATGCCCCCCAAAATCACATTTTTCTTTTAATGCCCTTCAGACCAGTGTACGGGCAAGAGCACCAGGTTCCAGCTTCTTCCTGTTCCTGTCTTGTCAGTACAAGAGTAACCCTAGGTAAATACAGCTGTGGCCAAACCCTCCTACCCACCCAGAGGAGAATAAATCCTCTGTTTCTCAAGTGCCTGCTCACTCCCTGTCACCAACCCACCTTTCCCCTGGGAAAGCTGAAGATTAAAACAAGCCACAGTCATAATCAAAGCTGGTTATTTCTGCAATGCAGACAAGGGCTAGGAAGACAGATAAAGCAGGGGAAGAGAAGAGGAAAGAAGGAAAAAAAATAAAAGCAGGGGAGGTTGTTCTGTTCTCATCTGCAGTATGGAAAGGCTGGCAGATGGAGGAGGGAGTTAAGCCAGGAGGCAGTTATACTTTGCTTACACAACAGCAAGATAGGAAGCTGGATATCCATTTGGGAGAGAATTTGTAGGGGTGATTGGTAGGTGTGTGTGATAGCCTGATTTTGCTTAGCACTGTAAGGGTTAACGCAGGGGTGCCGGTAATAGAGAGGACTCTGGGCACCTTCTCCCAGTGCTCCCACTAGCACAGGGGAGAGTCAAGCACGCATGAAGAAGGGGCACCGCTCCATGCTGGCTCACAGGGATGGGTCACGACGCGTTGGGTGCCATCCCATAGGCTTCATACAGTGTATTGAGCAGCTCCTGCTTTTCCTTCTCGGGTAAGAAGCTGGACTGAGCTGCGTTGATGTTCTGGGGAGGCAGAGGGGAACACGAGGGAGATGTTAAGACACATCGGACATGAGCACATGGTTGTGCTCATCCTAACATCTGGCTCCGAGCAGCAACAGGCAAGTGTAAAGTTTCCCGTCTGAGATTGGCTTCCACAGCATCATTTTACAGGACAACTGCTCTGGCCCATCACTAGCAACAGTCCCAAGAGGAACGAGGGAACCTGCTTCTCCAACAGTCCCAAGCAGAGGCCTTTAAATACTTTTAGCAGGTGCACTTTAGACCTGCCCCTACTCTCCCAGCTCTCCTTTGGACACAGCGGTGGTGGCAGCTGGATGTGCTGTGGCTGGGACACAGCCCAGCTGAGCAATGCAACCTCCTTGTCTGTCCTGTGCAGGCACCTTAGTTTTATTACACAGGAACTACCTGACTTTTGCAAGAGCAGGAAAGTACAGCTGGCACCAGAAAAGCTGTGGATCCAAGATCCCAGAACTTTCCTTGTTTCCCCTTCCAGACCCAGAGCGGAAAGTCTGTAGGAGAAATGGGCTTGTTGCTCCAGCCAGAGCTGACAGCAGAACAGATGCTCTTCTGTAAAGCACATCCTGTGCTTCTCGATCCAAGCAAGCATCTCTGGAGACACACAGGTGAGAGTGCTGAGCACGACTCCCAGCGCAAACCAGGAAACGTTCACTTGGTAACCAGCCAAGTCAAACTCCCAACAGTTACCCTGTTTTTCTATCTCAGGTAAGTAATTAAAATATAAATGACTAAAGCCACTTTCCAGGATGGAATCAAGACACAAACGCTTGTGTGCCAAAACCAAACCCAGCACTCACCCTCTTTCCAGCTCAGCTGTTGCACGCTCATGTTATATGCACAAAAAATGCAAACGCTTTTGTAGCTGCTGAACCCTGCTATAACCTTTGGGCCAGACCTCAAAATAAGCAACATGTAAATCCAAATCCAGGAAAAAAAAAACCACAAACCAACTGAAAAAAGGCATCAGGCACCTTCCTTCTTTCCTACTCAGATCTTCAGAGGACAATTTCCAGTCTGACCTGCTCCCAGGGGAGTCAGCTCAAGTGATGGAGCCCCAGCAGAGCCCACCCTGCACTCGCACCCCGCTGCTCCCCACACCTCCCCTCGCCAGCTCAGCCTCATGCTCACAAGGTTGGTGCAGGATTTCCCAATCTCCACTGAAAACTCTTCAGCTTACACAGAAAAGCAGTGGGTTGTCTGGGGCTGGGCTGAGGCAGGAGCAGAGCATCCAGCCAAGGCCCACTTACCACTCTCCTGAAGTCCTCCTCGGTGAAGCCCATGTAGTCCTTCACTATGCTGTAATCCTTGTCAATGTTGGAGTTAAAAATGAGGGGGTCGTCCGTGTTTATGGAATAGTTAGCATGATCCTTCCTAAATCTGTAAGGGAAACAGGTTGAACTGGTGGCAAAAACACTGGATAGGACTACTGAACGTGCACTTTTCAGGGTAAAATGCAGTAAATGCACAGACTCGGTGGCTGCCCCTGCAGCTTGTGTTGCTGGGCACAAACACAGGGCTCATCTTGTCTCACTGCACTGATCTGCTTCTCTGGGGCAGCAAGGAGTGGGGTATTTCTTACCCAGAGCTTCAGCAACCCCAGCTCATACCCACAAACTAGGGCTGGTGGCTGGTGCGCGCCCTCGTGTCCCACAGCTAAGAGCAGGGGTGAAGGGGGACAGGACAGCCCACCCCCCCAGAGGAACCTCCGCACCCCATCCCGCTGCACCAAAGGCTGAGGATGTACCACATTTTCCTACACTGTTAGATGTGCTTTACCTTTGTAAAGCAACAAAGCAGCTACCATCACCCCAAATCCTGCTTATTTAAGATTGCACGAAATTGAGAAGTCTTACTGTGCTACTGGGTGTTTCCGAAAGTCCGGATGACACGCCCCAGTGAGATAACTTGACCAAGGGCAGACCTGTTCGTGGGAGTTAAACATGAAAACCAGAATCAGCCGTGCAGATCTGGACGGCAGCTGCGTAGGCAGATAGCTTGGCTCGCTGCTAGAGCCAGATACAGGGTCAGAGCTTTGTTCACAGCTACCCCTCAGTGCTGGGACCCATGCACGTCCCAGCACAGGCATGCAAAGAGCCCACAGCCTGTCTGACGGCAGCAGGAGTCGGTGGGTTATGTCTCATGGCCAACCAGCCATGGGTTGACCCCAGTTAAGAAACCGTTGGCATTAAATATATACATACAGAATCACAGAATATATATTTCATATAGATATATGTTGTATCTTAGCTTGATACACCCATTCTGGGAAAAAGGCAAGGAAATCTGCTCATGCGCTGTAATTCCAGGTACTTTCATGCTCCAACCAGACAGGGTCCAGTCCAGCAGCCTGATTGTGGGAGGAGGAGCCTGCAGGCTTGAGGTATATAAAGTAGTGAATAAGCTCTCCACAATTTATCCTCAGCCAGACCAGGATCCGTTTCTCTCTGCTACCTGCTTCCTGCAAGCCACTGTGTGCACCAGTGCTCCTCCCAGCAAAGATCCCAGCAAACAACCAGGTGTCCCCACCACTTTCGCTGTGGACCTTTGGGCATCGAGGTTCAACAGCATTGTCACCATACGGGCAGTCAGCACTGGAGTGCCAGGTCATGTCCCTGGCTGAAGCACAGCACAGGAGAGGGCTGGTTTCCCACTCAGACAGCAGCTACCTGGCTGTCACCCTCCCACCCCACATCCTTACCTCAAAATGCATCTTGGCTTTCAACAGCTCCTTGTAGAGCTCAGGGTCCTCCAGGACATGGTAGCCATGGCCAATGCGCTCAGCTTTCAGGAGATAAACCGCCTAGAGAGCATTGGAAAACCATGTGCAGCCTCCAAGCATCAGCTCCTGCCTGCCCAGAGACCCCTGTCCCACCGTGGCTGCAGCCTATACCCCTGAGCCAGCTCTGGGCAGGTCTGATCTGAGCCATCGCGGCCAGATCTCTGCTGGGTGCCTCATGCTTGCCCTGCTATGAATACGGAGAGGACTCAGGATCCCCTCTCCCCCATGCAGGGGATGCAGAGGAATTTCCCAAGCCCTGTCCCTCCCACTCTTTGCCCCAAGCCGAGAGCTCCTCATACCTCCTTGATCATGGCAGGTGGGCCAGCCTCCCCAGCATGGACGGTGCGATGGATCCCGCATCTTTCAGCTTCCTGCAAAGCAAAGGAGGACACACTCCAGTCCCATCACCTGCACTGAAGTTAGCAAACCCCTGTGCTGGCACCCCTCTCGGGGGGCACAGCAAGCAACAAGGCTCTGCACAAAGAGCCCCCAAATCATGAGCCCTGCACCCCAGGACACACACACGCTGCTGCAGCACAGGCTGTGAACACCAGAAGCACAGAAACTTAGAAAGCCGGGCTACCTTCTCCTGGAGCCCAGCCAGACTCCTCAGGGTCTTTTAATACCGGCTGAGCTCACTGCTGTCTCCTCTCCAGACAGCAGCAAACTCAAAGCTCTTCTTTCTCCACTCCCTTGCCCTTACGGATGTACCTTGCAGCAGTTCTTGTCTTTGAAACATCTACCTTTTCGTCTGGCTGCAGCCAAGCAAGAGAATTTAAGAGCCCCCAGGGCAGAGATAAAGCTCAGATGATGCTCAGACACAGAGCGGTTCCCTCCCGTAAGGGACTGGGTTGGGGGCAGCCCAGCTGGGAGGACATAGCATGTTCAGATGCTTTCCAAGGCCACCCTGAAAAACCCCTTGCCAGGGTGACCACTCATCACCCAGGCTTTGGGAAGCTGCACAGCCTCGAAGAAAGCCTGGCTCCTGCCTTGCTGGAGAAAGGCCACCCAGCTGGCAGTGGCAGACAGGCTGCAAGCCCCATCTTGCAACAGACACTCTTCCTGGACACTCCTTCAGGGCTTTTCATGAATTTTTTTCAGTTACTTAATTTTCAGCTCCTCATGTGCTACACACCCATGCCCGCCTGGCACACCTACAGAAGAGCCCTGTGTGCATCAGCCTGAAAGGCATTCTGTGCTCCCTGCATTTAAGCGAGTGTTGACTTTTCCTAAACAGCTATTTTTTTTACATTTTTTAAAAATAACAAAATCCCTTTGGCCGAAGCACTAGACCAAGATGACAAACAGACTCACACCAGCACTGAGATTTTTCTACTGGTTTCTACCAGGGACAAAGACAAACCAGAAACTCTTATTCCCTCATTCCCAAGACAGGCATCCATAACCATCCCAACAGGAGCTGGGGATACAGGCAGAGGGGTCAGAAATATCACATGCACCAGGACTTCCCCACTCACCCTCCTGGCCCGAGACCTAACCCTCATCCACTGCATCCATGAGGGAGGTTGTGCCTAACGTCCATCCACGGGCACATCTTTCCTGGAGCGGCTTCATCCCTTTTTCAACCCTGGTGATGCTGGTGATTCCCTTGGCTTCTCCTCCAAGAACCACTGCCTGATGGTCCTGGGATCCTTGGCTGTACCCTTCTGCCCTTGAGCAGCAGCCACAGGTGAGCTTTTGCCATTATCTGCTCTGTCTCCTTCAGCAGCCCCAAGAGTTCCCAGACAGAATCCGCCTGCCTGAGTGACACCACAAGTCCCTCTGATTTCCCTGATGCATTACAGACCCCATGGAGCAGGTTTTTACCCCACAGCAGCAGTCTCTATGGGGATGTGCACCCCTGCCATAAAGGCATAAAGGGGCTGATGGTCAGGAGTGGGGTTTGCTTCAGCATCTCACAGCCTGGCTGCGTCCCTGGCACAGAGACAAGACACATCCTACAGATGGAGGAGTCTGGATCTGGGTATTGCCAGGGCAGGATGAGATATACCTGCCCATCGGTTAATAAACCTGTGCCCTCATCTCAGTTTACAACCAGTCAGCTCAGCCAGCACTGCAGCGCAAGGCGAACCATGTATCAGCTCCCACTGATGGGGGAAAAGACCCCAAGAAAGCCCCATGTCACTTCAGACCCAAGCTCTGCTGGCAAACCACCCTCCTTTTTGGCAGTGACAGTGCACAACCTCCTCTCCCAATGCTGCCAAGTGCCAAGGTCCAGCGAGAGTCTCTCGGGTCAGGCTCCTGAAGCCATTCCAGCATTTGCATTTGAGATAAAAGCACTTCAAATAGCTCCTGGAGTGACTTCTGCCAGACTGGAAAGGCCAGTCTCTTGCAGCCTCAGCGGTGGTGGTTTCATCAAGCCCCAGGAGCAGACCCCAGCTGGCAGCAGGGTGCTGCCAGGGGGAGAAATGGGCTCCACGTCACTCATGTCACATGCAGTGCTCCAGGGCAGCACACTGAGCTCCAGCTCTAAGGCCCTATTTAAGCAACGATGCCTGTCATTAATCATTTAGAAAACATAAACAAATGCTTTTGCAGTTTAACTGAATGTTTCTAATAGCTGCAACGAATTTTTAAGCTGTCCCAGCTGTTCTCAGTCTGAATAATGCACCGCGTGTCCCCTCACACACTTCCCCTCAGTACATGTTTTTCTTATGATTTCTTTCAAGCAGCGTATTCAACGAACCTCGTAAGCTTTCTTATGGTCAGAGGTATCCTCCACCTTCAGGGTCTCATCCCCAGCCAGGTCGATGGCCACCACAGAGTTGTTTTGATACTTCTTGCAGAGCTCCACCACCTCCGGAGACCAGCCTGTAAGAGACAGCGCCAGGGTTCAGAAGAACGCATTGGTAAGGGTTGCACCTTCAGCATTTTTCTCAACAAAATCTATAACTAGAAAGCTAGGTCTATTTCCTTTGGCCTTTCCTAAAATTTGACGCTCAAAAGGAAAGGTAACAAATTCCTAGAAAGGTCTGCCATCTTCAGGCAAATACAAGCTGCCAACTTCAACATCATTGAAAGATAGATCAAATGCATTTACCAGCTATAAAACTGCTCTCATCACATTCTTTGGCTCACTTTGAGCACAGTGGGAAAAAAAGAAATAAATAAAGAAAAAACCCTCCAAACACAGTGGTGACTGCTGCAGCTGGCCCGAGGCAAGCTGAACTGCACAGCCCAGGGGCTGTAACACGGTGCGTGGGAGAAATCCCTCAACTTGCTCCTGAGCTTTCACCACATCCCAGGCTGTGCAAAGGCAAGAAAAGGGAAGAACCGGCCCGTTGGATCTGTGTCACAGAGGAGTTTGGGCTGGGAGGGATCTCGGGGAGGGAGACACCTGTACGACAGTCAGCCCTGCCCTGTTGCAGAGCATCCTCCACTCCCCCGAGACAAGATGATGGATGCTGCTCCTGGCAGAAAGGAGCTGGTCAGCCTCTCAGAAGGGTGACATGTAACACCCACAAAGTTTTATCTTTTTGATATCAGTGAGAGAGTAACAAGTGAACAACAACTATTTCAAAGTTATCTCTAATGAGGACAGAGGATAAGACCTGAGAAAACATGCATCTATCAGCTCATGTAGCACCTACCCTTAGCAAAAAGGCCAAGAAACAGAGATAAACAGCAGTATTAATAATTAACAGGCACCTGCTGTGTACATTCAACCCCCAAATCATATGAACAGAATAAGAAACCAGTTGCAATTTCATCTTCCTTTTTTCATCAGTTTCCAACTCACTGGGTTAGAGTCATTATTTTATTAACAAGTTTAACATGAGCTAGTTTTGGCTGGCACCTCTGCCTTTCTCTCAACAGTTCATAAATTACTGGGTGGCTTCTCACTCTGTAGCACATCCAGAATGCAGCGCCAAAGACCCTTATATGCAGCACATCACTGGCTCTGGGTAAGAGCTGCTGCCCTGGGACAGAGACACGAGAATGCACACTCGGTTGTTTGCACGTGGAGTCCCTCCTGATGTGCAACCACACGCTGCACGGCCCCTCAGGGGCTCCCACCACCTTCTGCCTTCACCATTCGTGCGTTGGCAGGGACTGTAACAGCAGACGACTGCGACACTGCCTTACAGCTTTCCAGTTTCTTCAAAGAAAAAAGGTTTTCTTCCTGGAAACCAGATATTTAAGGGCCAAGTTTTCAAAGTATGGTTTGGGGTTGTGAAGGCAGGAAAAAAAAAAAACAAAACTCTCAAATCCCCCATTTTCCAATAACGTAATGTTTCCAATTTCTAGATGCAAATTAACTGTGTCTTCATTAGCAAAAAATCTTTCCACCATCTACCCTACTAAGCCTATGTAAAACTGTTGTGAGATATGAAGATACTCGAGTCTTCACATAAAACAGCTCCTCTCATACAACCTTGCTCTGACGGCATCTTTCCCTAGAGGAAGATGCTCACAGAACTCAGCAGCCCAATGAGACACTGGAAATTGGGTTTTCTTCCCATTCTGGATTACAACACCCACTGCCCACAAAGTTCAGAGCTACTGATTTTATAAATAAAAATTCATGTATGTGACTTAAGTGTATTTCACTTGTGTTTTCAGCTTAAATCAGCAGAGACTGTAGCCAGTGGATTCTCTGGCTGACCCGTGGTCCAGGCTAAAGGAGTTTGCTGCTGTAGCTGCAAGAACATCAGCAGGGAGAGTGTGAGATCTCACGTCTGGTCCTCCTCCAGTGACCGCTCACTCTCAGACCCACCAGACAGTGGTGGCAGATGCAACTGCTCGCTGTAGCAACAGCTCCAACTGGCTCAGGGAAAATTCCAGCCTTTGGGCAGGGGGTGAGGTATGTAAAGGAGAGGACAGAAGAGCCCGTTTTGTCTCTCTAGCAAGACCTTTCAGATACTGGTTGCACCCACAGAGCCCCACTCTCACATCCAGCAGACCCCTTCCCCATAGTGATGGGAGCAAAGGATCCCCACCAAGAAAAGTCCCCACTATTTCTGAGCACTGGTCCCACATCAGACCCAGGGCCATGGGACCAAGGCTCTCCCTGCATTTTTGCAGGGATCTGAACCCAGGGGACATCACCCCCCGCCACGCGTCAGGGAAGGGGAGCAGAGCAGCAGGGGAGCTGCAATACATTACTTGGCATATGGCGCATGCAGCATAGAATAGACCTGGCTTTGATGCGGAAATCCCTTTCTCCATCCTGTAGTCCCTGATTTACGAGGCTAACGACTTCATCTGGAGTGAGGTCTCCCCTGCAGGAAAGAAAAGTTGTCAACGAGAGGCCAGAGACCACCAGGGAGGCAGGCAGGAGCTGCAGGTCCAGCCCAGCATCCCCATGGGATACCCAGGCTGGCTGAGGTCCCAACTTGCCTTAACGTCCAGAGGAGCCCAATGACACCACCCAGAGCTGAAGAGCACCTTTTACACCCATGCCATGCCCAGAACTACCAAGTATTGAGGCATAAAGGCATGCAAAGATGATAGTGAGATTTAGAAAAGCCTCAGGAAACTGGAAGCCAATCCTGTCCAAGCGGAAGACCCCACTTTTTGCCAGAGCATCTCACTAGGGTACACAAGCGCCTGCAGGCAGGCAGGGGCAAGCACAGGGGCTCAACACCCATCACAGCACATATTTCAAGGGGCCACAGAGCCCAGCACTGATTAAATCAGAGGCACACATCACAGAGGGGACGAGGACACATAAAGAAGAGATCGCATCACTAGCCCCTTCCAACATTGCCCACCAACTCTGGCAGCTCAAATTCACATTCTGCAGGCAGGCACACCGTATCTGAACGCTGCTTTCCCTCACACAGAGACCGGCTGCAGCCAGAAGTCTAAGCACAGCCGCTCTGCACATGGAGAGTCCGGCACCCAGAGCAAGGGACATTAAAACACAGCCTCACACAGAGATACTGTAAGAGGAAAAACCCTGTTGATGGGCAAGAAAGGTGGAAGAGTGCCAGCGCTCACTGCGTTGGAGGAGAAAGGTTTGGTTACACCAGACTTTGAAGACACACGGGCTGACCAGAGTGGGCCATGCCTTCTCCATGCCCAACTGGCCACCGGCTCCCCGGCAGGAAGATGNCCGGCTCCCCGGCAGGAAGATGACTCACTCGGCTTGGCCCCAGGGGATGGGATCCACACGGCAGTTGGCCAGGAGGTGAGGGCTGTACCGGACCTCCACATAGACGACACCTTCTTTTGCTTTCGTTTCCACGAGCTCGTAGGCGATCCTCCTCACTGCCTCACGGTCACCCCTGCAGGGACAGCAGTGGGACCCATCACCGGGACTCATCACCCCCAGGGCATTTGGGACAGCGGACCTCCAAGGCTGAGCAATGTTAGCCAAGGAGTCCTGCCAAGGACTGGGTGGGGTAGAAGTAAAGAGCAAGGAACTTACGCAATGGCAGGCATGTAGGGATTAAACTTC
>VZRU01004516.1:494383-533771 GCA_013398155.1 Pedionomus torquatus | reverse complement strand
TGGGTACGTAAAAGCAGGGACTTAGTTGCTGAAGAGCTCGGCTCACTCTGCCTGTTTATTTGCCGCCTGAAGTTCCCATCTTCTGTTCGTGCCGTACAGCTGGCGGGTACGGCAGTAGATGGGATGTCGTGAACTGCAGGTTATAGCTTCAGGTGGGAATAAGATGCAGGAACAGATGGACTCGCATCCTACTTGAAAACAAATGTTCTTTTAGTAATAAAGAAGGTGAAGGCAAAAAAATAATGCAAAAGGAGAGGCGTATTTTCTGTGCTAAAAAAAGTCACCGTTTGCACCTTTCACTTTCCAATAAATGATAGTTTACAAAAACATAGAAGGAGCAGAAGTGGTTTAATTAAAACACTTTGCAGAAAATGTTTTTTTGAAGGTGACAGAGGATACAAGAAATTCCTGTACAAAAGAGATCAGCCCTCTTGAAAGAAGCCCCTAAATTTCTAGAACTTCAGTGAGGAGGAGGGCAGGTTGGTTTTTTTTTGGGGGGGAGCATGTATTCATTTGACTGAAGTCAAGGGGCCAGGTTTATTTTCTCTTGAGTTTGATTGTTGGTTCAGAGTAGTTCTGATCAGCCAGCTACCACTCCAACAGAAGGGGCTGGGGTGCTTCAGGCAGCTCTGTCTGGTGCTGGCAGAATATGTCTCCGCTTTTCTGCCTCAAAGTTACCTAGGGCTTGTAAGGAAATAAAAGGAAATAATAAAGTTTAGCTAAGGTTCATGTACAGGGGTCTCTTGTGTTATATTAGCCTATTTCGCTGACTGTGTTCTTGTGAACTGTTTTTGAAAGGCTTGACCCGTGTCACTGCATGTGGTTTTTGGTTACAGGGCTTCTAAGAGAAAAGGCATGAGCCAGACTGACCCTGCTAAGGGTTCACAGAGAGAAGCAGGAAAGTTTCTCAATCAAGTCTCAGAGTTGGAGGATTAGTAGGCTCCATCTTGGTGGGCTAAAAGCTCACGCTCAGTCAAAGCTATTCTTGCAGAGTAGGTGCACCATGCCTCTTGATTTGGGGGCTAAGCAGAAAGAATGGTCAGTCAGATTTTCTATCTGATACCAGCCAAAGAGAAAAGAAAGAAAAATATATTTGGTTCTTTTTATATAATACAATATGTTGCATACATGTATAATATACATCTATAGGTATACATTTACAATATATTGTAATTTTTTTCAGGTCTGGATCCTCTGAATTGACATAAAGAATCATAGTATGTTTATCCCATGAAATGAATTACATATTGACACTACATTATATAAATGTAACCAATGAATTCAGTGCTGTGAAGTGCTCAGTGGGGGAGATGCATTTGTTCCCCACTCTTGTCTTCCAGGGAGAAAGTGAGAGGGGAAGAAAGTGTCTCACCCCAGGCCTGGCCTGGGCCTGCGGCAGAGCCAGGGTTAGGTTGTTCATTCTTGCAGATGTCTCTTCTACCACTGCAGTCCCTTCCTGGCATTTGAAAGAGATGGTAATGATGAGAAAACAAGTCTCTCTTGGTCACTCTGATTGGGTTGCCCATTCCAGTTTGCCACTGGCCACTGGAGTTGCACGTACCCTCTGGCACGCATCACCTCTTCCAGCACTCATCCACAGTCAGGGACTTTCACAACTACCCTGTCAGAGTTCCCAACAGCCTTTTGGTGTTCTTGGTGTTGCAAAAGCTCTTTTTAAATCCTAGTTGTTTGTATCTTCTATTATCCCCCTGCAATCTGCCTATGCTGTGGTATCTTCACAATGTGACCTATGGCTGTGATCAGAATTAACTTTTGAGGAGCACGTGCTCCCTTGTCTCTGTCCACCTGTTGTTTCTTCTCATAAAGCCTTTGGGATCATGAACAAATGCTTTGTTGTGGGTGCCCAAGGTCTAGCACAGTGAGTTACTTGTGGCTGTATGGCCTGTAGATACTGGAAATAGCAATGGAGTCAGAGCTTGCATTCAGCTGCTGTGTGATTGCTCGGGCCCTTGGCTGGGGGCAGTGCTAGCAATGCATCATTAGCAAAGGAGCAATTAAGACTTGGATTGTGAGGTTCCTTGGGGCTACAGGCATCATCAGATTGCTACGTCTTTCTCAGATGTTACAGTTGCTGTTTTATATCTCGGCAGGGTTCATCAGTCATGGCACGACGGGCCTTGAAACTTGCCTCGTTGGTGGCAGCCACTTCTGGTGTCTACTTGTATGGCAACAAGTTCCTGGATCCCAATGATTTTGGAGTTGTTCGTGTGGGTCGAGCCATTGCTACAGTAAGTTTCATCCTAGTAACGTGTAGAAAGATTCCTGGGTGGGTAAGGGAATTGGAGTTCACAAGAATGTGGGATTTCCTTCATTCCTTCTCTGTGTTTCCAGTTGGCATCTGGCTCCAGCAGTCAGAAGGTCAATAGAGAGCTCTTCAAGGTGTTGATACAGGTGGGGAGAAGAGAGGTGAAAGCAGAGAAGGAAAAGAGCTGTTGTTTGCACATTTTGAAAGAGACGGAGATACTGGGCTGCAGAGAACTGTCTCTGCTTCCCTTGATAGGGTGGGAACTTCAGAGCAAGGCTCACTTTGGGCCCGCATCTTCATCAGCCACCCTTCAAGGTCAGTCACCCAGGAAAGGCATCCTGCTGCCTTTACAAGTGACTTAGTTCAAGCTATCTTGCCTGCCTGTGCCATTTTTTATATTGTAACTTTTTGTTTTAAGGATTGTGGTGGTTGTATTGAGACGCTACTGTAGCCATTGCCCTGTGACTCTTAGATCTGGGAGAGGAGGACAGGTGTTTTGAGGATTATTCTCAGAGCAAGAGTAAAGTGAGGATAGGAGATGATGTACTTCTGAGATTGGACTGATTTCGAGATTTGTAAAATAAATACTACATCTACCTAGCATCACCCCTGTTTCACCCTTGTGTTGATCACCACTCAGAAAATCTGAGAACAGAGACTGCCAGCCAAACAGGTTGCTGCCTTCTCCTTGAGGATATTCACTGATGAATCCATGAGCAGCCAGGAACAAGGAGAGCAGAGACTCTGGAGGGGTTATCAGTTTCCCTGTCACCTCACTTGCATTACACATCTGTCATTTCAGGCCACACTATTCCCTCATTTACAGACCCCCAGTGGTAAGCAGCTGTCTGACTGCATATTCTATGGCTTTTAAGCACTTCATTAATGAGTTTTACAGGGAGTCAGTTCCTGAGGGCAGATGCAGTAAGAAACAAGCTTTGTGGGTTGGCTTAGGTGCTGTGGCATTTATATGTGCAAGCTGCACCACGAACTATTGTAAGAAATGAGTGTTTGTTTTGAAAGAGTGTGGCAGAAATACAAACTGTAATCTTTTCCTTCTTATCTAATAAGTGCTAAGCTTTGTGCTCTGTCCCTGCCCGTAAGTCAGTGCTGCCTTGTGGCAGGGAGCAGCTCTCTCCCCTCTGGAAACTGAGGTATCGAGAAGGAACACAGCTTATTGTGGCTGGAGAGGAATCTGCTGTCCAGGCTGTTTGGACCCTCCAGTCTGCCCTTGAGTTCTGCCAGCTTGACCAATGTTTCTCAGTCTTACTTGAAGCAGTGCTTTTTTGTGGCTATCTTCTGTTTAAGACAAAAATTAAGTGAGAACTGTGTAGTGATGAACCTATGCAGTTAGTCTGTGTTCTAAGCAACGGTGACAGATTACTTTCCTGATTAATAGGAAGTAGGGGAAAAGGAGATTGTCTTTGCTTTAGATGCTGGTGAATCTGAAGACATGCTTGACTTTCATATCCTTTGCTGTCAGTGAAGTCACAAGTCATGGGCTGTAAAGCCATGTCCCTGCTCTCAAATGCCGTAGCATGTTCTGCACCCATAGGTGCAAGCAGTGACTCCCAAAAATGTGCTGCCAGCGTTCTGCCTTCTGTAGATGACAACAGCATGTGTTTATATCTACATATGTATACTTTTAAAACACAAATTTTCTGTCTCTGCATTCTCTCTTCCCTCTACTATTTAGGACTGCATATGGTTCGGTTGCTGCACCAGTGACCTTTACCTTCCCAGCTTGGGGTCACTTCTTGTTGGAAAGGCAGAGGTCAGCTCTCATCTGAGCACTGGGCCCAGACTGCTCTCATTCCTTAGCCATAGACTGGGAGATGCCAGTAGAGCAATTAGACACATTGATTTCTAAGAAGCTCAGCTTCTTGGGCTTACTCTTTTCTGTAGCAAACAAGTGACTTAGCGTATTGGTGGCATGTACAGGGACCTAAAGCGTCAGTCCTTCAATGTAGTCCTGCCCAGGCTTCTTATCTGCCTGCTTGATTCAATCATTGGATGATAGCCAGGCAAAAGCAGGCTGTAACTGAGAGGCTGTAATCCTTAAGAGTTAAGTTCAGCAGCAGCATACACAAAAATTTAAGATGAGTTATGGTGTGGCAAACAAAACAGACCAGAAGCCTGGAGAAAAGAACATGTGGAGGTCAAGAAACCTGACCTAGAACTATAGGACTCTGGACAGATTTCATCTGAGTTTGATTAGAAGGATTTTAGTCCACTTGTATTTTTTAAACATAGAAGTTCAGTAGTCCTGTGCAGGCTTTCCTAAGAAGCTGAAGTGCACCAGCACTAAATTTCTTCTTGAAACTCAGTTCAGGAAATAGGCTCTTGCTTACATGTGGGCAGGCAGCTATTAGAAAAATGGAATCATAGAGTTGTTAGAGTTGGAAGGGACCCTAAAGATCATTGAGTTCCAACCCCCCTGCCATGGGCAGGGACAACTCCCACTAGACCAGCTTGCTCCAAGCCCCATCCAGCCTGGCCTTGAACACTTCCAGGGATGGGGCATCCACAGCTTCTCTGGGCAACCTGTTCCAGTGCCTCACCACCTTCACAGTAAAGAATTTCTTCCCAATACCTAATCTAAATCTCCTCTCTTCCAATTTAAAACCGTTACCCCTTGTCCTATCACTACACTTGCTGACAAAGAGTCCCTCTCCTGCTCTCCTGTAGGCTCCAGAGGGAACATTGTGCCATGACCTGGTGAGATCTGAGGACAGTTTAAGTGTGCTGCTGAAAGAGTGTAAGGCATTGAGAATTCATTGATACAAAGTGGAAGGCAAGTCTTTGAGACACTTAACACTGGACTGGATACAAGATCAGTTAAAAAAGTAATCTGGATTTTGTAAGGGAGGGCAGTGTTTGATCTTGTAGGACTTTTTACGTCTCCGAGAATCAGTCTCACACTGTAACATGGATGACAGCACTTGGTAGAGAACAAAATCAGTGGCCTGGATGCATCATGTTTCAGATGGTTTCTGTGTCCTGGTAGAATTCAAAACCTGGCAAAGCAGTTGTGCATTTGCTGCACTTTGAGGGTATCACAGTTGGTTTGAGTGTGTGGAAGGGATGTTTTGTGCAGTAGCTGTAATACATTTCAGACACTAGCAGGGATCTGGCAATGTCAGAGTTGCCTATCAGGATCATCATAATACTAATTTAGTGTTTAAGATTACGATGTAATTAGCAACTGCTTAATTAATTCCCTCTTCCTCTGTAATACAGGCCAATCTGTTAGCTGCTTCTTTTCAAGTTGAAGGTAATAATTACCCTCGTGGACCAGAGATAAAATAAGAACCAACTCAAGCCTTCATGCAAGGCTGATTTGAACCTCCCTCCACTTCAAAGTTGTTCTTTGAGCTTGGGAAGATGCTTTGAAAATATTTCTTCTGAATGTGACTCTGTGTAGCTGTGCAGCTCCTGAGTTCACTAGGAGCAAGAGAGCCTGAAAAGCTCAGTTTCCAATCTGGAAGACAGGAAATGTGAGTAATGTAACCTAACCTCCAGAAGGAAGGAGTGTGTCTGCCTGTAACCCATTCCCAGATTGTTCACCTCTTTGATGCACCTCTGAGCTTTTGACTGTTTCCCTATTTTGAGTTGCAGAAACTTCATCTCAAACCAGATTTGATCCCCTTGTCTTCCTGGCTTTAACTTTACATTGACTGTGCTTTATGCCCTTACTAGGGCATAGCAAGGGCATAAAGAATCTTATGTAAGAATGAGGTTTGCAGTAAAAGCAGGAGGGGAATAGTATCCTGTCCCAGAACACCTACCCCTTCAGTATTTTGGTTTGAAGAAATCTGACTTTAGATTTGAGTTATGCACATGGTTCTTTATGGCGAGGATCTTGAAATTCAAATGACAGGTTAGTGGATAGGTTCATCCAGACATACATTCCCTTCTCTCTTCCGAAGTAAACTTTATGAATGTGACCTGTATGTTTCTATTCTGTTTGCTAACTGTGGAAAGAGAGGAACTTTAGTTGTAGGATAAAATTGTGAAATACTCTAGATTCATTTTCAGAAATCATTAAGGCTCTTAGGAATCTAATTCCTTTGTCTGTGGCTATGTCTCATACTAGTGTTTTGTAATTGGGTATCTGATCCTTTGGCCCTCTAGTCCTTCATGCAGTTGAATATCCCCAAAAGTACTACTAATGGTACAGATTGGTGAGCTTGTCTTCAGCCACTCTGCTCTCTGCTGAACCATCTACCCAGACTGAGCTCACTGTGCACCACTGTTGTTAGGCAGGTTGGATGTCTGAAGATGAAGCATGGGATAACTGGTGGGGCACAAACAAGGTCTTCATCGCCTCTGCTACTAGCAGCAGACCTTATTGTGGAAGCTGACAGAGAGTGGGAGTCTGCTGTGCAAAGAGTTGTACAGAGATTATGGAAATGCTTTGAGCTTCTCAAATGGAAGATTGTATAGGAGTGCCAAGTGTTGGTTATTTTTAATAGCTATACATCTATACCTAATGAGGTCCCTGAATGGCTTTCTATAAACGTTCATTGAAATTTAAATATTTTAATTTAATTTCTTATGGGTCTGTTACTAAAACTCTGGAACCTAAGCTGCATACATTCTCCCTAACAGAAGGTTTGTTGTTGTAGTCCAGGATAACTGCAGAGCTTGCTCAACATTTCTGGTTTCATTTGCAGACGGCAGTTATCACCTATGACTACCTCACCTCCCTTCGGAGCGTCCCATATGGATCAGAAGAGTATGAGTTCCTCAGATCACAGGTAGGTGATAGCACTGGACTGCATTCCTTGGCAACTGCAAGGTATGGGTGTGTTGCCAAAACCATTTCCGTAAAACAAACCATCAAGTTGTCGGCTTAATAATTCAGTATGCCTTCTACCAAATTTGGAACAGCAAAGACAAATCATGCTGCATGTTACGTGAGATTCTTGCATGACCTGCATCACCCAATGGAGAAGATCCTACATCAAGGGTAGCCTTGTGCAACCAGTGCTGACCTATGTCCATTAGAGATTCAGGTTTTCAGTTTTGGGCTCTGTGACTCGTTCTCTGCTGCCCCGACTGGTTGTGCGGAGGTCAGCTGCTGGGAGGGGACTGGCAGTGGTTTCTTAACCTGCTTATTGGTTGGTAATGGCCACAACATGAAGGCTGACTGATTTAAGTGAAAGGAATGTTTTGGAGGGGAAACAATAGGGATGAATCAGGCTTGCAGATTTCTGAAGAAATCAGAATTGGGCAAAGAAACGTACATTGTTTGCAGAGAGCTTGCAGAGTTTCCTTGGGTTTATTCTCATCTTCTCCTGTCTAAAGATGCTAAGCTGTTATGCTGTAGCTCCTTATCCCAGGTGAATGGCACTGATGCCCTGGCATAAACTGGAGGTAGATGTGTTGGAGTCTGGAGCTTCACTTTCCACCTGCCCATCTCTCTCCCACATACCTTTGAAACGTGCTTTGCAGAAGGGCTGTTTGTAGCTTTCTTGAGCGACACCCAAGTTATGGAGTTATCAGTGCTGTGGACAGCTGGTTATTTGGCAGCAGTTTGCAGCAGCCCCTGCAAATTCCTGACCTTTTGCCATGTCTCTCTATGGCTTCATTAGCCTCTGTCATGCAGGTTTTGATTGTTTGTCAATTCATGCCCCAAGCAGCCAGAAAGGGCTCTGTCTACTGGTGCTGGGCAGAGCTGTGCTCTTCTGCTTGGCAGCTGGGACAAGCTGAGTCAGCCTCCATGTGTGGCAGAGCCAGCGGCAAGCACAGCTTGTCAGCAAGATGCAAGAGGACTCTCTGGCATGGCCAGCACTAGCCCTTGACTGCATGAAGAGGAATGAGCTGTGGGATGGAGAGGAGAATGTAGGTGCAGGCATGGCATGAGTTAATGAAACTCATTGGCCTCTGGAGGCCTGTCCTGCTGTTGGCAGGTGTTACGGAGACCACTAAGCCTGGCAGTGACAACCCTTGTGGATTCCTCAGCAACATCCCTGTAGTGCTTGTCCTAGCAAAGCATCAGCTTGACAGTGGAGAATTTTTTGGGCCTGGACAATCGCATGCCAAACCCTTTATCTCAGTGCAGCTCAAAATGGGTGGCAACCGAGTCTCTACCATTTTGCAGCTCTTTTAACACAGTGGGAGCTGATTTTGTTGGTCTCAGACTAGCTCAGAATAACTTTTAAGAAGTTTTCCCATTGGAGTTGGTACTAAATGTTTGACAGTGGAGGGGGCCAGGAGGATGTGAATGGCCCTCCCAAGTAAGTGTTGCGTGTGAAGGATACTTATCCAGATGCTGCTTCTACTTTCCTCTGTCTCTTGTACTCTCAGCTGTACTGACGTCAAGGCCAGTGGTAGCCACGGTTAGCCCCAGGACACTGGATGTCTGTAGGTCTGGTGTCATGGGTGTTAGGGGAGATATGAGCTGTCTTCATGTCTATTTCATTAAATGATTCGTGTATATTTCATTAAAGGATTCTAGCCATCTTTGCACATGTAATCCTGGGCATTTCTTCCTGCTTCTGTCCCTGCTTGTACTGGCTCAGAGGAGGATGGAGGGCAGCCTGGTCAGTGCCATTTCCTTACCTATTGTTTTCTCGACAAACTGTTTTATTCTGTAGAGGGCTGCATTTCTCTGATGTTCTTCTTCCTTCTTAGGTGTTTGCCTCCTTGAGTGTTTGTCTCCTCAATCTCAAGTCAGCCCTTTTAGACTTGGGCTGAGAGAGATTTCCAATGTGTTTCTCATTGTGGGACCTGGATATCTTGGCTGACACTTCTTATATTACTGGCATCAATTTCTGTTGATCCTGCTGTCAGTCAGGAGGTGTCTCACAACACACAGTTTGGTTAAGGGCTGGCATCAATGGGTGNTCTTAACCTGCTTATTGGTTGGTAATGGGCACAACATGGAGGCTGACTGATTTAAGTGAAAGGAATGTTTTGGAGGGGAAACAATAGGGATGAATCAGGCTTGCAGATTTCTGAAGAAATCAGAATTTGGCAAAGAAAGGTACATCTCATTGCAAAACATATAGTTGTGTTTAGATATCGCTAATTAACATGAATTTTAAAAAAAGCGTTTCTAATGAGAAATAAGATAAGCTCCCCTATTGGTCCTCTCAGTCTTGTGCTGCACCTTTCATTCCAGCCTACAGCCCTACAGCACCTTGAGCTGCGAGTTACACTGAGTTTAACTTTTGTGCATGTGGTCTCTCTGCTATTCCATCTCCAGACCTCTTTGGAGTGGGAAATACATGAATTAGGCCAGTCTGCATAGTATGTTTGAAGTAAGGTCTTTAACCTTATTTTTCTTCTTATTGCATGTAGGCTGCTGGTGCAGTTGTAATGTGTGGGGTAGTGGTCTCCAGGGACTTTTGCACTGGAGGGACTCTAAAGCTGGAAACAGCAGTGGGCTGGGTAGAAATCCTTGCCATTGGACTCCAGCATGCTTTAATATTCCTCTGGCAGAAAACCCACATCATCATCAGTATGGTCTTAGAGTATTTGTGATAGTTTGCAGAGAGCTTGCAGAGTTTCCTTGGGTTTATTCTCATCTTCTCCTGTCTAAAGATGCTAAGCTGTTATGCTGTAGCTCCTTATCCCAGGTGAATGGCACTGATGCCCTGGCATAAACTGGAGGTAGATGTGTTGGAGTCTGGAGCTTCACTTTCCACCTGCCCATCTCTCTCCCACATACCTTTGAAACCTGCTTTGCAGAAGGGCTGTTTGTAGCTTTCTTGAGCGACACCCAAGTTATGGAGTTATCAGTGCTGTGGACAGCTGGTTATTTGGCAGCAGTTTGCAGCAGCCCCTGCAAATTCCTGACCTTTTGCCATGTCTCTCTATGGCTTCATTAGCCTCTGTCATGCAGGTTTTGATTGTTTGTCAATTCATGCCCCAAGCAGCCAGAAAGGGCTCTGTCTACTGGTGCTGGGCAGAGCTGTGCTCTTCTGCTTGGCAGCTGGGACAAGCTGAGTCAGCCTCCATGTGTGGCAGAGCCAGCGGCAAGCACAGCTTGTCAGCAAGATGCAAGAGGACTCTCTGGCATGGCCAGCACTAGCCCTTGACTGCATGAAGAGGAATGAGCTGTGGGATGGAGAAGAGAATGTAGGTGCAGGCATGGCATGAGTTAATGAAACTCATTGGCCTCTGGAGGCCTGTCCTGCTGTTGGCAGGTGTTACGGAGACCACTAAGCCTGGCAGTGACAACCCTTGTGGATTCCTCAGCAACATCCCTGTAGTGCTTGTCCTAGCAAAGCATCAGCTTGACAGTGGAGAATTTTTTGGGCCTGGACAATCGCATGCCAAACCCTTTATCTCAGTGCAGCTCAAAATGGGTGGCAACCGAGTCTCTACCATTTTGCAGCTCTTTTAACACAGTGGGAGCTGATTTTGTTGGTCTCAGACTAGCTCAGAATAACTTTTAAGAAGTTTTCCCATTGGAGTTGGTACTAAATGTTTGACAGTGGAGGGGGCCAGGAGGATGTGAATGGCCCTCCCAAGTAAGTGTTGCGTGTGAAGGATACTTATCCAGATGCTGCTTCTACTTTCCTCTGTCTCTTGTACTCTCAGCTGTACTGACGTCAAGGCCAGTGGTAGCCACGGTTAGCCCCAGGACACTGGATGTCTGTAGGTCTGGTGTCATGGGTGTTAGGGGAGATATGAGCTGTCTTCATGTCTATTTCATTAAATGATTCGTGTATATTTCATTAAAGGATTCTAGCCATCTTTGCACATGTAATCCTGGGCATTTCTTCCTGCTTCTGTCCCTGCTTGTACTGGCTCAGAGGAGGATGGAGGGCAGCCTGGTCAGTGCCATTTCCTTACCTATTGTTTTCTCGACAAACTGTTTTATTCTGTAGAGGGCTGCATTTCTCTGATGTTCTTCTTCCTTCTTAGGTGTTTGCCTCCTTGAGTGTTTGTCTCCTCAATCTCAAGTCAGCCCTTTTAGACTTGGGCTGAGAGAGATTTCCAATGTGTTTCTCATTGTGGGACCTGGATATCTTGGCTGACACTTCTTATATTACTGGCATCAATTTCTGTTGATCCTGCTGTCAGTCAGGAGGTGTCTCACAACACACAGTTTGGTTAAGGGCTGGCATCAATGGGTGTCTGAGTTGTCCATGTAGTACGAGGATTGCAATGGGTCAGTCATCTTGCAGATTTTGGCACTTGTGGCCATAGCTAAAAGTCTTGAGCAGAGCATTTTTTTAAATTGTTTTCCAATGTAAGACAAAAGATTACTGCTGTGAATGTGGATACAGGTGGGTTTTTTTTAAGGAGAGGAGGTAGTGAGGAGAGAAAGGATCTATGGTCAAGGTGTCTCAGGAGACAGCGGGAATCCATTCTTGAATTAACTTTGTTGATCACAGAATTGCTTTGTCAGGGAAGAGCCCTTTGGGGAGGTTAATTAACTTTCCCATTTTGAGAGCAGAATGAGGATGTTCTCATTCAAACTCCTGGTTATTGGGCTGTCAGTATCTGGGCAAATATTTGGAAGTTGTAACCTTGTGCCATCATTATATGATTTCTTGGTCCTTGGAGGCTATTCCTGGCATTTGTTGTGTTTGCTTCTCAATGAGCTAAGAAGTAGCTCAGTGAAGTTACTCAATGAAGGAATCCTGGAAAGAAAATGAGTAGGTGTACATGTGCGTGTGTTTTTCAGAAGTAACCTGTAGTTTCTGGAGAGTTCAGACCAACAAAATAGCCTATGTCTTTGGACTTCTCTCCTGATTCAGTAGCACTGTGTGCCTTAAATAATAGGAAGTGATGTCCTAAACCAGCTTCTTTGTGATGGAGGTGGACTGCATCTGCAGAGAGAAATTCCCATCGCATTCCTTCAAAAAGGCAACTGTGAATGGGGACTGTGCACTGTTCTACACCACAGCCTGTGTGGACAGTGGTGGCTCTCTTGTGCTTCAGCCTGTGGTGAACTGGTATGAGAAGAAGCAAATGAACTTCCCTCTGAGACACAGAGTAGCCATTAGGTGGCAGTGACTTTCTGTCACCAGGCTAAATGGGAACCAGTAATTGAGAGGTGAAGAGCTTCACAGCCCATCCACAGTTTGGTTGCCCTATTATGTACTCCCCAGGATATCTCTTCACCTAAAAGGCATGGTTGACGCTAATGCAGTCTAAAAAAGCTACTAGCAGGGCCAGCTGGTGGCTTGATGACTCTACATTTGAGCACTGCTGTCTAGCAAACTTCCTGCCAACACACAAAGCACAAAAGCTTTGCACTGAAAACACGTTAGCAAGCTGTAAAATAAATCTTATAATTATAAGACACTTCCTTTTCCTTCTGCTTTCTAGAGTGGTGTCAGCTGAATGTTATGGCCATAGCATCACTAGGTTTTAATTTTGTAACATTAGGAAGGTCCATTTTGCAGGGGATGTGTGCCAATGAAACAAGATGTTATTCAGTCCTCTGCAACGGAATTCAGAGAAATGGGCCATCTCACTGTGACGTTTTTGGAGTAGGAAGAAGGAGAGAAGGAAAAGGAGAGAAGCAGTGCCTCATTTATTGCACAATTTTTCCTGGCTGTGCATCCTGGTCCCTGAAGTGCTTCACCTCAGCAGCGTGAGTGAGGTTCAGGCCTACAACTTACCTAAGTGGTCCTGCATCTTTCTTGCACTTCCCCAGCAGGAGGGAAACCGAGTGCCTTAGGAGCATTTAGCCTTCTCTCCTGCAGGTGGGGCTATCCCGTTTTATTTGAATTCCCGAAGACCTCATTACTTTGCTTCCTTATTGCTGCTGAAGAGGTACTTAATACCAGAGGAGTACCCAAAGAACATCTCAACTGGTAGGGTGAGGAAACTATTAGGAAGCCATTGAAGAATGTAGGCTGCCAGAAGCCTGTGACATGAGGAGCACTATAAAAAGAGCAAGTGGAAAGTGAAAAAATAATCTTGTTTTATTTAGTGTGTGCACTATGCCTTGAATCCCAATATGAAATGAACACTCAGCAGTGCAAAGTCAAGAGATATAGCAAGAGATGGTGTCTTCTCTGAAGAGCTCATGGTTGAGATTTATTTATTTGCCTGGCGGTGCAAATAGATAGGCATGTGGAATTTCTCAGAGGGTTGGATCAGACCTTGATTAGGGATGTTATCTTAATGAAGGACTGTGTAGCCTTGAACTACTGGCCAGTTTATATGACTTAATTGTTGGAGGCCACCTGTAAAACCAGTAGAGCTGACAGGTAGTCAGTGCTTTACCTAATTTAAAAATAGGAAGACAGCTGGTTTGAGAATTGAAATAATCTCATCTGAGATGAGGAAGAACAGATACCTAAAGGATTATTTGAGGATAGAGACACATCAGTAATGGCAAACCAGGCTTCTTAAATGTTGCTTTATTTGTCCTTTGAGCCCTTACCAAGACCCATATTGTGGATTCTGTTCCCCTTTCTGAGGTTTCTACAGTAGCTTGCAGTGAAACAGCAGTTTGAAGGACCCCAGATTAGGAGTACAGAGGTATAAAAACAAGGGGGAAAAGACGAGTACGGTACGTAGAGGGTATTTCACATATAGGTTGGAATTTCAGAGCGAGATTGAATACTGTAGACTTGTTCTGCTAAACCAGTGACCTTATCACATTCTCCCCAAAGTGTATCTGATAAAAGAATGTGCTGGAGGGTAGCACACAATTATTTTACCTGTCAAGCTAGTGTCTTCATTTAGTCTGTTAAGTCAGTGTTGAGGGAATTGCTGTAGTGGGTAGTGTCTTGAAAATACTTCCTGGACCTGGCAACCTTGAAGGTTTCTCAGTGGGTTCCAGGCAAACCCTTCTAGCTACAGGAGGCCATTACAGGAGGCCACCCTGTTTTGAGCTTGAGCAAAAGGTGTCTCTGAAAGGAACTCTGCTGTCTTCCTCCATCTGGTGCCCCAGGTCCAGGCAAGACGCTGCCAGGCTGAGGGATCCCTGAAGACTAAGAAAAAAGGAAGCAATGTTTCTCTAGAGTTGGAACAATTGCTGATTTACTCTAGGAACAAAACAAAATGTAAAGTTCAGTGCCAGGTTTGGAAGCTACCCCTTCCTTTATTTGCCAGGGTGTTCAGGTTTCTTTCCTAGAAATCTGCTGATGTGAGCATGTGTCTGTATTCTGCCTGTAGACATGTGCCTGTGTGTTCAGGTGTGAGTACTTCCATGGAAGTAGCCCCTTCTGAGACAGAGTCAGAGGTTCAAAGATGGCTTTGGAGCAGAGAATTTATAGAACTGGTTTGGGGTTTCTTATTTTTCTTTGGTTTTGTTTGTTTTCTTCTTTCTTTTTTTGACTTGAGAGGTCATTCAGTCTCTGTAGCTGCAAATTCTGCTGATGGTGCACCACTCAGAGCAGCTTGCTGCTCCTTCCTCTGCAGCCGCATCATCTTGGCAGGACTGACACCAGTAACAACTTGTTTTTCTCAGTGTACTGAGCTGATGTGACTTGGAAGGGTCCCACAGGGAGCAGATGAAGATAGTGACAAGGGTCATCTTTATGCAGCCTACACCCTATTCCTAGATGCATGTTAACAGTGAATCTGCATGTGAGCCTGCACATATACACACATGCACAGGACTTTATGAAATGCCTCCTGCCAAGCCTGGCTGCATTTACTGTCTTGCCCGGCTTTCCTGAATTTAGAGTTAAACTCACTGAAAAGGTCACTAGCAGAATTGCTTTTCAGAAAAACCCAACTCTTAAAATGTCTTTACTGCCCCTGCAGTCTCTGTTTGAAAATGTACTCATTTTGAGTTGCCTGTGAACTCTGTAACTGTGCAGCCTGTTTGTTATTGTAGGGTAGCTCTGAACGCAAGTTGTTTTTTTTGCAGGATTGCTGAAGGGCAGCGGGCTTTGCACTCCCATTTGTTTATCCTAGAACTGTTGTGTGAAGTAGGGAAGATACACTTTCCTCCCTCGGGCCCTTTTCTTTTTGTTCACAGTCAGGCAGCACAGCTGGACATTTCTAGAGCCCAGCAGGAGCCGTTTCATCTCTGCAGTGCCCTCCTATCGCCTGTTCAATCTCTCCTCTTCCTCTCCAGGACAGCTTCCCTGCTTCTGTATCTTGCAGTAAGCTGAGCTTTTGCTGTGGCACTCTGAATTGGGACTTGCTCAGTGCCAATATACAGAGTGGTGATCCTTGACTGGGGAGTATTGTTATAATGAAATGATGGCTCCTGAGCAATGGGCAGTGAGAAACAGCAAGGCTGTTAACTGGAACTGTGCTTTCCTTGGTCTGAGCTGATGCTTGTACTGGGCTGTGAGCTTGAAGACAGGAGGTATCTGCAACCTGATGCATGTGAAGGACTCCCAAGAGCTTTACCAGCTCCTGCCACCCCAACCAGCAAGGTTGGATCTGCTGCAACTACCCTTGACTTTCACTGGCCCTAAAGGCCACAGGTTAGGGACTGGGTCTGTACCATGAGTGAGACTGATGTTTGATTCTTTTAAACTTATATGTTCATTTTAGGGTAGCCAGTGCTTGGTAATGTGCCTGAGGACTGAGCAAACTGCAAGCTGAAGCAGCTTCAAGCATACTCCTCTCCTGGAGTATCCCCATCTGAGTACATGCAGCTTCCCACGTGAGCCTGGCACAGCTGAGCTCTCTGGTCACTGACGCTGCCGTCCTGTCCCATGCCCGAAGCAGCTCCCTGCTCTCCTGATTTCTCCTGCAGCCTGCTCCAGCTCTGCCCTTGCTTCTCCCACTGATGCCTCAGGCCTGGCTGCCACCTCCCTGGCCCCCGCCATACTGCCAGCAGATTGCGCGCAGAGTTCCCCCACCCGGCCTCCTATTCATTTGTGACTCATGTGACAAAGATTTGCCACAATCTTAATTTTCTGAGAAAGCCAAGACCCAGGGTGGATTCATCACAGGACAGCTCTCCCAGGCTGTTGTTTGACACCTGTGTCATAGCAGCCCAGCCAGCAGGTTTTCCCTTTTTGGAGTAGGATTCCCTGCTCTGGCAGAGCTTGGCCCTCACCTGGAGAGATGAGCCCCATGCTGGAGGTGTCTTAGCTTCATTTCTGGAAATCTCACTCCAGAAACAGTCATATATCAGGTTCTGTAACAGATTTCCACTGAAATCCAGTGAACTCCCAGCCCAGGGAACTCTTCCATTTACAAACAGCTTAGAAACCCATTGTAATTCATATCATTATTATTAAAAGACTAATGCAGACATGTGATTATTATTTGAAGGATTCTAAATTTAAATAAAGCAAAAACAAAGAAGTCAAGCTCTGTCCTTTTGCAAAGTCTTTGAAATAGTGGAATGTATCTGTAGCTAATGAAAGAAAGTTCCTTTAAATAGTGTTCACTGCTTATAATTGGTGGACATATGTGTAATAAATTAAAGAAACAGTGTATAGATGAGACCACTTTGCCACACGTCCCCAGCCCAGTGGCAGATGCTCCTCCTTCCACCTGCATTCTCAACAAATTTCATCTCAGGAGGGGAAATGAATTCTCAGTTGCAACATGCCTAGTAATTAACCGCACTGTAATTCTGATGTGCAGTGCTGTCACCCACCATCGGGTGGGAGTGGGAAAGGCACTGCATTTTGTTGATGGTTGAACATTTGTTTTCCTCATCATTTTGACACCAGAGGTAATTGCCATTCTTGAAATATTCTCTCGCTACCATTACAAAGCAACTGTTAGGAACGAATTAATTATGAAGAATCTCGTTATGACAGATTAATAGGCCAACAGAGGAGATTTCTTTTCCTTCTTTCAGGCAACTGAATAGTGAAATCTAACAGCTCCCATATAACTGCTAGAAACATGTGCCTCTCTGTAAACCAACACATATTTTGTTGGAGCTGGGGGATTTGCAAAACTCAAACTAGAGTATAGACTGGGTTTCGAAGCTTGCTTTTACTGAGCCTTTGTTTCCTAATATGTGCCAAAATGAGCTTGAGTCTGGGCATTGCCATATGGAGGGGAAGGTCTTCATGATTGGTATTGGACCAATGTCTTCTGTCTGGGTCATGGTTGAGCAGTACCGTGAAGGCTTGAAATTGAGGAATGCTGGATCCCATTTGTTTATCCTAGAACTGTTGTGTCATAAAGATGGATTTGATGGATTTTAGAACAAGACTTTATCTGGACTGCTTTCTTGCCACTGAGGATTCCCTATGTCAGAGAGGTCAGATTGGATATGCTGGTTGAGTTCCAAGTGGTCAACAATGTTCTGTCTGCCTGTGTCCCCCTGGAAGTAGCAGACTACCTGCTTCAAATTATTCTTGTGGGATGCTCTCAGGGGTCTGTTGTGATGTGACCTATAGTTGTGATGTGCCTTCCTGTAGTGGAGGCAACTGCCTCCTTGTGACCAAACCGTTCTGTTGAAGCCCTTCAGGTGGGACCAGTTTGAAGTATTTGCTCATGGCTGTGTTTAGAAGGCCAACCAATTTATGTGTAGTCAGGATAGCAACTAATGTAGTCTTGGTAATTGTGCTGTCAAAGAGGCAATGAGATTTGCATCTCATAGTTGACGGGCTGTTATGGGATGCTAGTGAATCCCAGGTGCTGATGAGCATGTGATTAAAAAGAAGCCAATTTTAGGCTTCAGAATAGGCATAATGTAGATTTAAAGAGGCTTCTGGAGGTGGCTTGTTCACGTTCTCAGGTTTGCCTTCTTTGATATCTCACTCGAGTGGTCAGGCAGTAGTGACTTGGCAAAGGATCTCTCTGGTTGGGACTGGAATCCCCTCTTACCAGCTCCAGGCAAGTGCTTGTACCTGCAGCACTCTGTCCCTGCTCAGGAAAGGAGCCAATCTTCAGTGGTAATCAACGTACAGCCCCTCTTCATGTCATGATCTCCTTAATGACAGAACAGTGATGCTCCACTTTCTTCCAGAGACTGAATCAAGACCCTGTTTATCCCATTTTCCATCTTCTCCTGCTTCCTGATGTCAACTCCCAGTTTCACTGTCACTTCACCTTTTTTCATGGGATCTCTGTGTGGAGTATGTAAAATCTTTAATATGAAAAGTTTGAGGCTATATATCATAGCATTATTTTTGGATTATTAGCATTTGATTTGATTGCTTTGCTTCATGTCCATCTTGTGTAGTGCTAATTCTCTGAGGTCCCTTTTTGGCATACAAATTTTATTTTGGGACTATCTATAGTGATTGTATTTTGCCAGCAACGTCTAATTCTTTGAAAGATCTTTGGCAGTATTATTTGTCTGCCAGGTTCTGCACTGATTGCCTTTGTGATAGGTCTTTTTTCTTGAGTTTACTGTTAACCCTCTAGTCGAGGTTAGAAATCAGCTATCTTTGTCTAGACTTGTGATGGCAGATTGCCTCTTGCCTATTATCTCCACTGCAGTGTCATCTTTGTTTCTTCTTGTCCAGTGTTAGCCTCTTATACCAGATTCTTCCCCTTTTGACGAAGGAACCTTGACTTTTGCTTATGTGAGATTCAGGTGGAAACCTCTGGATTCCTAGATGGTGCTTTCTTTTTTAAATTGTGACAAGCACTGACTGATTTGCAGTTTTCTCCACAGAGAAGGTGTAACTGGGTAAAACTGGATTGTGATGGACCAGGCTTCCCTTACCCCACCCCTTGGAAAACTCGCACAGGTGATCTGTGGTAATGCGCATCTTTCAAATCAAGAAGAAAATCCACTCTAGACTTCCACTTGATAAAACCCATATCCTCCTATTTGTAGTTGCTTCTCTAGAAAGATGGGGGATAAGGGTAGGGATATTGCTTCACAGGCAATTGCGCATAAATCTATTTTATAATGTCCTAGGCTGAACCAGTCTCAAATATTGACCAGTCACTTTGATCCTGGATGGAATAGGTAACCTGGAGGTGGAGGCTTTCTGCTCTTTTTCTTCCTGGCTGTGTGCCCAGCTCCCCATACACTGACAATGTTTCCTGTTGCACCCAATTCCTCATAAATAAAATAATGGCTGACAGTGAGCCTGCAAGTGAAGGGACACTCCGTTTTCTTAAAATTAGAATGAGACAAGACATCCAACTGCTTTACTGACTATTTTAGTATAGGCTCTTATAATATGTTTGACATTTACAAATGCAGCATCCCTGCCTCGTGGATGCTCATTCATCTCTTAGATGAGAGAGAAAACTCAACAACTGGCAATGGAAAGGGCAAAGTGTTGAATATGTAATCATATATAAAGATGATCTCAGTTTTATTCCCTTCACAACCTTGGTTAGCCTCAGCCAAGTGCAGGGCAGACACGTACAATATTGTTCATTGTGATACTAGCTGCAATAAAAGCAATTGCCTCTGGTACTGCTGGGGGTAATTCCTTCTGCTTACTGTGGGAGCAAAAGTAATCTACTCCGGATAATGAATAACCAACATGTGGCCTCACCTGGGCTCTCCTTTTGTTCATCTCGGTATGATGTCAAATATTCTTATATTTTACTTTATTAAACTGCTATCTCATGCTATTTTAAAGTGGCACTCTCAAAGCCAATATAGGTTTTCTCTGTTGCTTGTGTTCCTCACTGTAAGGATTCAGTAGACCAAATGCTGCATTCACTGGCACCCATATAAGTCCATTTTTTCCAAATTCTGCTTCCACTGTCACCTGTGCAAGCCTATTGTTTTTGGTGAGAAAGCACAGGGGTGGCTGCAAGGAATGATCTGACCTTCTAATTGCAGTTTAACAAGTCTATTGATTGCGAATGAATCAGAAGAGACACCAGCTCAGTGTGCCATAGTGGTGACATTGCTGGGATGCTAACAGACACCGACTGCCTTTCTTGGTGTGGAGCTGTGTGTCGTTAACTGGTTAAAAAAGACAGGATAATTTTTATATATATATTTTTCACTGAAGTCAGCGGCTCTGACTGACACCCAGAAGGGAACAGACCTACTGAGAACAAGGGGCCGTTCCTTGGGTTTTGGTTGTTTTTTGTTCTTTTTTTTCCCCCCAACATAGGCACTTTTAAAAGCAGAACAGCATTTTGCCGTTGATGATGATTTAGTGGCACCACAGCCACTCTCTGTCTGTTGGATGTGGTGCTATGACAGTCACTGCAGTTTTTTGGAACTGACGGCGTAATCCCATGGTTGTTATCCTTCGTGACTTCCTCGTCAATCCAATTTAATCACTTCTAGGTATTTCATGTGTTACTGTCTCTCTCCTCGTCAGGCATCCTGGAAGATGGTCTGTACTTTAAAGGTCAGAGCTTCTCAGATTAAAAAAGAGGAAAGGAGTCTGCCTCTGTCAGTTTGGTAAGGGGCTGTACTGAGATGTCTAGAGAGACTGCAATGGAAACCCTTCTTTCTGGGTTCTGTGACCAAGCTGCATGCTGGCGCCCATCTGTGTGGCTGTAAGAGAGGGGACCTGCTTGCTCTGCTCCCCTCGCTGCTGGAGTGACCTGCCAGGAGAGAAGTTGCATATGTACGAGGGGGAGAAGCTGCTGTTGCACAGTTTAATTGCCTGACATTGACTCAGATAGGTCCTGACTGGAGGTCAGCTGTGACGTGCAGCTGGTAGGGTGGGATTCGACTGTTGGGTAGAGAAAAATGTCAGCTCAGATTCTTCGGCGTTGACAAAGTGGATGTGATGATTTCTCCCCTCCAGCTGCAATGGCTGCCTCTGCGCTTCCTTCTTCCCTGCACACCCACACGAGGAGAGCAGACTGTGTGAAGCTACCCTGTCTTGAACCCCAGCTGCTGAGCTAGATGAGACCTAGCTGAGCTTTCTCCATCTTTCCTTCGATGCTTGGACCATTCATCCTGATAAACCTTACCTTTCAGCGTGTCTTTCAGTGTATCATCTGTAGGTGCTTCCTGTGGAGTCCATGGCTTTTCCAGCTCCATTGTATTATGGAATGGGTGTGGGATTAAGGGAAGAGGCTGTCAGATGTTCATCCTCATCTTTACTGCAGGATCCTTCACTTTGCCCTGAAAGCCAGGAATATTCAGCATTGAACAGATTTCCTTGATACTCATTTCATGTCATCTTCCATGTCTTCATTAATCTTAGTAACGCCCTGTATGTTTCCCTCCCTGTTTACAGCATCTGACCTCTTGAGTAGTTGGAAAATGTTACGAGGTCAGCCTTCTTTGCACCGTCTCATTTTATTATTGAGAACACATCGTGAAATTCTCCCTCTTTTATATGATACCGGTTCATCTGTCTTGCAGTGGCTCCTGATGTACTCTTCCTTGTTTGTTTTGATCTTTTTACCCTCTCTGAGACTTGAAACCTTTTTTCTTAGTGAAGAGACCATCTCTACACCCCTCTCCCCAGTGCGAAGCCTCCCTTTGTATAGCTGTAACTGTATGAGCTTCAGTGAAAGCTAATTCCTACTGTGGCCCTGTCTGACCTCTTCCTCCCACCCTGCCTGTGGCCCAGGACCAATGCTCACTTCCCATGCCACTGCCTTCCCAGGGTCTCCTTTCATGGGCACAGCTGTCTGGAGAGTGTTCCCCCTTCAGGTCATTTTTGCTGCACAACATAAGCTCTTGCTGCTCAGTCAGTCATCTACAGTTTTTGTAGGGTATGTCAGGAGCTCCTTTTTGGGGAACACTCCTGAATGTAACACACATCTTGATTGATCTTGTTCCTGATAGCAAATGAAAATAGTAAATAAAACAGGGCTGAATAGGGCTGATGGCAGGGATCTCCTCACTACAGCTAGACAGAAGGCCATATAAGATGGTGTCTTTACAGCTCTTAGCGTGTTTTCACTGCCATCTCACATGGTCTGGTCCGAATTAATTTTGTTAGCAAGATTTTGAGAGATGCTGTGTCAAATTTATTATCATTTCACCTGCCTCCATAACAGGAGCTGCAGGCGCTGTGATCAATGGATCGAGACACATGCCTAATTTCACTGCGGCT
This sequence comes from Pedionomus torquatus, assembly GCA_013398155.1. NCBI lineage: Eukaryota > Metazoa > Chordata > Aves > Charadriiformes > Pedionomidae > Pedionomus > Pedionomus torquatus. The sequence goes on along the minus strand of VZRU01004516.1, from coordinate 511,700 downwards.
TTTGTAAATGTCTCTGTGCCTGCTGCAGCCGTGCTGTTAAGTTACTTCCTATCCTCCATGGGTGCTCTGCAATGAAGCCCATGACAGATCTCTTTGTATACCAACCCTATCAGGACAGCAAGGCACTGTGGGCACTTTTGGGAATCTGCTGACTTTCCAAGTACCTTATATCTGTGTATACATAGGCCTGGTCCTTCCTTCTCATGCAATTCTGAACTGATCTTATCCTCACGCATAAGTACCATTGACATAAGTGTACATGCCCCAAAAGTGAGCTTGTGTGAAGAGACCTGTTGTATAGCCGTGGTGTAAAACAGCTTCACGAGCAGCACCTTGTTCACTGGAGTTGATGTCTCTAGGTGTAAAGGACTCAGCTTGACTCTCCGATTACTGTATTCACCATTTTGATCTGGAACCGTTAATGGGAGAGAACAGACAGGTACTGCTGTAGCTGTAGAAGTGCTACACCCCAGTTATTTTAACATGTTATTTTCCTCTTGTCTCTGACCATCCCTTCCCTGCGTTCCTAGTTCTCCCTGCTCAGGAGACTTGGGCAGAATAGTGCATTGTATCACAGAGGTGTCTAGAGGGGAAACAGCTGCTCCCTTCTGATTTTCCTCCTAAACTGCCCCACAGATAACTAATTGCAGCTCAGTTGCTTCTATTAGCTATTTACCTAAAATTGAGCTGGCTAATGAAAATGTTTCTAATTAATACGAGGCAGATTAAAACTCATTACAGCAAGGTCGTCGGTAATGAGAGATAATCAGAGCACAAATGACCAAGCTTGGAGCAAAATGAAGATGGAACAGGAGCAGGCGCCGGTTGTGTGTGCACCAGCCAGCAAGGGCAGGGTTCAGCAAGGTGACTGCTGGTGCTCTGCTCTGCGGCCGGGCAGCACTGCTGCCTCCTCTCCAGAGCAGCCTGGGTGGTGACTGGTTGAAGAGATGAACTTCAGCCCAGCATAAATCTTTCCTGAACCAAGTGGTGACTCAAAGTAGGCTTTTGTTGCTAGGCCATCCCTTAGTCTCTTGTATGGATTGTTAGGAACCACGTTGTAAAGCAGGGTATTAGCGGGAAGAGCATGGGAGTGTGTGTAGCATGGGTGGGAGGTCAGTGTCTGCGTGTGCTTGTGTGTGGAAATTCAGAGTCCTGCTGGCTCGAAGCTCACAGAATGCACATCTCTTCAGCATGAAATGGGCTGGCCTAGATTTGGAAAATCCACTACAGAGGTGGGATGACATCCTCTCTTCCCTCCGTATGAAGTCCAAGGAACAGCCTGGCTCTTCCAGTCCAGTCTCCTGATGCTGCAGGCATTCCTGGAAGAGCTGTCACATTCAGGATGACTGACAGTGTATACACCTGGAATTCTCTTGCTCACTGTGTGCCACAAGATACTTCCTAACTTCCCACAGGCTTAATATTTAATATGAAAGAACGTAAGCAGCAGTTCTGCTGTGCCATGAGAAGAAAGGGTCTTCTCATGTTTCAGTTCCTTGCAATGGCAGGCAATTTAGTAAATACAGAAGATCCTTGGAAGCAGGTTGAACCTCAGCAGAAGGGGTCAGCAATTTAACCGGAATATGGGAGCTGGATACACCAAATAGGTTCTCTAAAGATTTTAATAATGCTGGGAGCATCAGTGCACCGTGTTTGCATTCTGTCTCTCTGTGGCCGATCAATAGGGTAATTTTGGTTTTGATGCCTTGAGCAAGAGTGTTTAAAGCCCTTTAGACATTTTATTACATGTAATGCCCTTATGAGTCTGTAAAATGGGGGATAGCGATCCTGAGTTTTGTAAAGAGCTTTGTAAAAGCACTTTTAGAGATGAAAAGCTCCATATAAAATCAGGTATGGTTGTTTTTTCATAAATGTCTAAAGCCTTTCTGAATTCCATTAAGCTCTTGGCTGCTCTGTCCTCTGACAGTGAGTGCCACTGGTTAATGCCATAGTGTGCAAAATGGGATGTAGAAAAAAAAAACTTTAAAAAGGTTGTTGCTTTGTTGGAATGCCCTATTATTTGCTGGTTTGTGAGAGCTGGAAATAGGAATGGGAGATTTTATTTTTATTATTTTGTATAACTCTTCTCTCTTATACAAGAACTCTCTGTAAACAGTCCCCTAACATTTTGGATCTCTTTTTACAGACTCTTTTCAAGCCCATGATCATTTTTCCTCTGTCATTCTCTGTCTTGTTCTTTTAATTCTGTACCTCTTTTTGTGATGCGATGTCCAGAATCCAAGGTGAGGTTGTGCTTTCAATTTTTACAATGGCATTTTGATATTTTTAGCGTTTTCTTTTTTTCCTTTCTTAACGCAGCCAAACAACTTGTTTGGGTTTTCCTGACCCCCACTGCGCATTGAGCAGGTGCCTTCACTGAGCCGTCCACAACAGTGTGATGCAAGCATTGGGCGGTTACAGTTAATTTAGAGCCCATCAGTGTGTGCGGGAAGGATAAATTGCACCTTCCAATATGTGTAACCTTGCAGCCATCTATGCCGAGGGTGATCTGCCAGTCTATTGATTGTCCACCTGTCTATGGCAGGGACTTGGCATGGCTTATTTTTCCATGGTGATGAATAATTCCTGTTGCATCTGATGGAATTTTTGTCACTGCACCATTCTCTCCTTTGCCAGATCTCTGGCAGGGAAATTAAACCTTGATGTAGGAATGGGGGTAATGGGACACTCTGCTGTTTTTGACAGCAATGCGGGTCAACCCTTTTATGGTAGAGAGTCCCTTCTGCCTTGTGGGCACTCCCTGGACCTGTTTCCCTTTTCATCACATTTCTCAGTGATTCCAGTAGTAGTTTCGCCTCACTGGGAGTAAGAACATTGCAGGTGCTAATGTAGACAGGGCTTCTGCTGTATCACCTTGTCTAAAAGAGCTCAGAGCAGGTAGAAGTGAAGCTGTGGAAAAAACATCAGTAAATGTTGCAGCCTTGTCCTAACTAGATGGTCCCCCACTGCACTACGCCCCCAGGTACTGGGCTTTTTGTTGCAGAGAGGGAATTCTGAGCAGGGAATGGGATGAAATGAGCAACTGATGTTCTTGCAACTTCTCCGATAATTGCTCAGTTTTTGCTCTTTGTGAGGGAGTTTGTTGAAAGACACTCGAAAATCCCAATAAATCTCTCCCTTTTCTATTGACCATTGTATTAACACGCTTAGAGTATTTTAGTGGACTCGTGAAGAATCATTTTTTTCTCTCAAAATCCCTGTTGGCTTTTTTCAGTCATATCACATTTAGCTAGATGATTTTTAGTACTCTCTATAATTATTGTCTCAACTAATTTAGCTGATACAGAATAAAAGATTGTGGGACTATAATTTCCCAGATTACTCTGGATTTTTCTTAAAAACTGGGCAACGTTTATTCCCTTTCAGTCCTCTGGAAGCGAATGGTTTTAACGTGCGATCCCCTTTTTATTATGCTTATCAGCATCTCAGCTACTTTTTGAATTAATCTTTAATTTTTATGTGTTTGATGTTTTCATGGTATTTTCTGGAGACATTTTTCCTGAAATACTGTCTTGGAGAGTGTATCCCTGTTTCTGGAGACATATTTCCTGAAATACTGTCTTGGAGAGTGTATCCCTGTTGTAAGCAGTGATGGGCAGGCTTCTCCCAGCATTGTGCCTCATTGCCTACAGTAGGAGAAGGTGCCTCCTTTCCCTTGGCCGAGGTTGGGAGTAGGTGGGGTGTGAGTGGGCACCAGCTGGTGTGGGGCTGTTCCTGCTCACCTGTACAGGAGTGCTCGCTGCTGGGGAGGTGAGAGGGAGGAGCAGCTCTTCTAGCCCTTTCATTTGGGTGAAATCCAGCCCGACATCCTTTGTGAGATGTCTGTGTTCGCTGTGTTCCTGGAGGCAGCACTCATCACCGGGAATTTCTGGTGACTTGTTTGTTATGTCTTTAACTAATTGCATTTCAAATTTTTTCTCTGCATTCCTAATCCTCATTTCATGTTTTGCCAGCTATGAGTATGCCCTTCAGGGTTGGAATGACTTTTCTGAAGGATTTTTCATATGAGGACTAGCTTCTACCACTTACTTTACTGTCTTTAGAGGCCTTTCTGAGCCCTTTTGTCACTAGGTCTGTCACCAAATACTAGATACTCAAGTTTTCACCAATATATTTTAGGTTTGGTATTTATTTTCTTCTAAATTAATTCTTTTGTTTTTAAAACCAGATTAGCATCTGCCAGGTTGTGACACCGGCATGTCTGATGCTCTGAAGAGCAGTTCTTTGCCAAGGTTTCTGTAAGGGCTCCTTCAAAAGCATCAAAATGACTTGAGAAGGCAAGTCTGCTTGTGTATCAAGGGTAAATTAAAAAAATGTCCGTCTGCAGCTCTGCTTGCTGAGTATGTGCTTCATCCCAGAGGTGCCTCCTTTTCATACCTGGGAGTTGTTGCTTTCACTGTGGCCCGTATGAAACAATTTTAATAATCACTGTTAATTCCAGTCAACCCAGGGTTTAGGTAAACCACATAAATCTGATAGCCGTGCTGCGGTCCAAGGGAGAATTTGTCCTGCTGCAATTTGGAGAAGGGGTTTGAGACAGCAGGACGTGCTCATGTGGACTGAGAAAAGACCATATACACAGTCAGATGGTATTTGTGATCTGAAGTGCTTCCCAAGGGAGGCTTATTCTTGGTAATCCTTGGTACATAAAATTCTTCCATTCTCTGCGGTATGCTCTCAAGCATGATGCATACAAGCGGATCTGTGTCTAACTGGCTGTTGTTCCAAGCCCTTTTCCCTGATAAGAAGAGTCTTCAAGGCATTCCTTGTGCAACAAAGATCAGTATCTTGTGAGATTTCTTGGAGAAAAGCTCTGAGCCATTCTGGGGGTTTCCATTTACCTTCCAGTTTCTTCAGGGTAGGACAGAATCATGGGTCAGCAGGATTAGACACAGTAGCAGGAAAGTGGCATTCTTACTTTGCCTATGATTCAGAGAAGGTCATCTGTCAGAGAAACAAGTGCTGTAACTGGACTGTGACCTAGCTTGGGGAGATCCAGGCAATTAATAGATAGTGTTATGAACATTTTTCTGATAAAAATCCTGACCTGGTTGGTAAGAGACAAAACACTGGAAGCCGCATTTGCAGTCCTGCTTTGTTCTCACTGTACTTCTGCCTCTAATGTAGACTAGAGTTCTGTAAAATGTATGGCCACAGATAAGATTTCTTTCTTCTGAGGCAAGTTGCTTGGTCATTTTCTGTCTCTCTATCGGGGGCAGGGGCTGCATTCCCCAGTCTGGAGAGCCAGCTGAGGCAGCTGCATCTTAGGAGTTTTAGCCAAGCCAGTTTTGAGTGCACGGTGGAAGGTGCTGTATGTGTGGGTTTTGTTCCTGGAGCCCTCCGTAAGGATGCTGTTGTCTCTCTTGGCCCGGGCTGCTGTGTCCATGAGGCCAACTGGATTCTCTACAGGGTGGATAAGTTTGGGAGGGCCAAAATTTCCTCTCTTCTTGTACTGTAGGAGAGAAAGGGTCTTTCTGCCTCCTCAGCAGTGGCTGACCTGAAGATACACCCTGCATCCAAGCGTGGGTATAACCAGTTGCCTTTTCAGCTATGTGAATTTTCCATCCTGTTTTTACTATCTCCCTTGGCAATCTGTGTGGAGTGAGTAGGTGCATTGGAGCCAGCACCTCTGTCCTGATACGGCTGCCTGGCTTTGTGTCCATCACCACACTACAGCCCCAGAGTCACTGCTGCTCTGCCCTGAGCCCTGCCGCAGCCTGGAGTCATTTGATGGGCTCCTGCTGTGCCTGTAGAAGGTTGCAAGGCTCTGTGCTGGCCCATGCTCAGCACTGGGGGTTTTGGAGCATGTCTGCAAGGAGCCCTGCCACTGTTTCCCACCAGTGGCCTGGGCTGTGGCTTGCCTGATGCCTCAGGGGGCTACTGGCCACGGCTCCCTTTCCCCTTTGCTGCTGGTGGGGGGTTCTCTGCACAGCTGAAGGCAGTGGGTAGAGGGCAATTATTGGAGCTGTATAAAAGCTGTTTCCCTGTAATGGGCTGCACTCCTGGTGCTGTGACAAACTACCCAGCTGCTCTGGCTCTTTCCCTCCCACTGCCTTTCTCTTTCATTCTGTTACTCCCTCCCTGCCTTTCTTGCTCTCTTGTCCTCTTTCACAGCTTCCTTTCCTTGTCCCATTTTGGCTTGCCTTTGCCCTTGCTGCACAAAGGGGAGAAGAGGAGGGAAGCAGCCAGGGCAGAGGCTTCCTTCTTACAGCAGGAGCTTTGAAGCTGGTGTGCCAAATACAGCACAATAACGTGGGGGAATTCAGGCATGCTCACGGATGTTATTTTCTGCCTAGGTATTCCTGAGTGCTTTTGAGCAGACAATTTGCTGGGGGAAGCTCAGTCTTCTAGCACAACTTGGGCTTGCCTGTGCGCTCCCACCTGGGAGAGTGTGTGTGTGTGTGCATGCATTGATGTCTGCACGTAAGGCTTTCTCCTCACACTCCTGTAGGCCTGTGTTTTGTGCTCAGCACCCAGTCTGTCCCCTGATGCATTCCTGTCCCATGATATGACACAGCACTGCTTTACTGGGAGAGCAAGTACAGCCACTAATGGAGTGTGGGTGGTGTTCATGCGTGTTTGTGGTGTTGTTCCCTTCTGCCACCGTGTACTTCAAGGCTTTTGGTGGAGCCCCTCACCACAGGATATTGGCAGATGACGTCTGCCAGTACAAGATTTGACCTCCAATGACTTCTGACCCAAAAGTTGGAGGAATTAGAAGCCTCCGTGCAGATAGGTATCTGGCATTAGCAGGAGGTGGGTGCAGAGTTATATTTTGTCATTGATTTGCTTAGTTTTTGTTAATGTATAAGGGTACACTTATCTGAAGTTTATTAAAGAATATTGAGTATAGCTGTGTCCTTGACAGGAGGCTTTTCTAGGAAGAGTAATAAAAGCAGAATAAATCATTGTCACTGATGGATGTGGTGGGTGGTCTGTTGTTGGTAGGAGAATGAACGCCAGGAGCTGAAATCCAAAGCAGGTGATTGTTTGGTGATGGTTTTTGTCATTTTGTGGCTGCATTTTGGCCAATGTGAGCAAAGCTGGCAAGTCTTCTAATTTCTAAATTTCTAAAACTACTGTCACTTCAGACTTTGTTGACAATGTAAGCAGCAAAACCAAGACCTGGCGCTAGACTGGAGGGATGTAATTTCCCCTTGTGGTGTGTCAGAGTGAGCTGAGGAGAACGAAGGACTACCTACGTACTGTCCTCCTCACTGCCCATTAGGCCTCTCTAGTTCTGATTTGTAACAGATTCTTCTTCCAAGTTCCTGGAAGTTTCTGTGACGGTATCTGTGGTTTTCTTCTCACTTGAATTCATCACACTAAAAGTCTAACATACATGGTTGTGGTCCTGACTTTTGTCTTTTGACAAGGGGTTTGGTCCCAAACTGTGCATTGTAGTGATGGATCACTGGGACAAACCAATTCTGCCCTATGGCTAGGTGTCTGATTCTGTGCAAGGCTATAGCCCTGGATAGAGCCAAAACCTAATGTGCTGTCAGTGGTTGTGGTGCCTGTGCAAACATGTGTCAAAGCCCCTTATACTCTGGAGTATCTTGTCATGGTCTGGTTCAGCCCCTCTAAATCAAGTCAGAATCCTAATACTTAGCTGACACATTAGATGATGATGCTCAAAATCAAGGAATCTGTTTAAATACTGGATGAATAAAATGTACATATGTGGGCATGTGCAAGTAACAGACATCAGAAAGGCTTGGCTGATGTTCTTGTCTCTCTGCAGGTACACCTGCGCTCTGCTGAGCGCCTCCGGGAACTGTGCTGTGCCAACCGAGGCACCTTCATCAAGGTGGGACAGCACCTGGGAGCACTTGACTACCTGCTGCCGGAGGAGTACACCCGCACCCTCAAAGTGCTGCACAGCCAGGCCCCGCAGAGCACCAGACAGGAGATTGAGCAAGTTATCCGTGAGGATCTGGGCAAAGAGGTAGGAGCAGACAGTCCTGTGTTGTCTTCTTGGGCCTCAGCAAGCCCTGGGCAGTTAGAGGAAGGAAAACAGGAGCAAGGATGTCCCTGGTGGTTCTCAGTTACAAGAGATACCAAGTGGAGATATCTTCTCCTTGCCCCTGGGAGAAGGCCATGCCAATTTTCCCTGTCCATTGTTGGGCATTGTTGGCAAGCTTAGGAAAGGAGAAGAAAACAGAGGATTAAGGGTGTTTCACACCTGCTGCCCAGTAGAAGAGACAGGACTTGGCAGAGCAGGGTACTCCAGAGGCTATGCTAAGACTAACAGGGTGGCTGGAGGTCGGGATGGAGGGCTGTCTGCTACACTAAGGAGTGGGAGCTGGCAGTATTGATGTTCAGGACAAAGATATATTAACAGAGCTCTGTGAGGGACGACTGTTCTCCACTAGCTGCTCTCGACCAATTTCAGCTAGCACTGACAGCCCTTTACTTTCTTGAGCCCCTAATTAACCCCCAAAGAAAATAATAACATAAATCAATTTTTGGTGCTTGCGCTCAGGTAATGCAGTAGACCAGGAGTCTGTCACCATTAACCCTCAGCAGCCCACAGCACTAAGATCAGAGGTAGGTGCCCATGTTCATTGGATAAAAGGGAAGTGACTGCAGTATTCACAGAGGGTTTTCTGCTACTTTGCGTCTGATAGGAAGCTTCCCCCTTACTCCAACCTGGGTTGAGGAGAGGCTCAAGGGTCACAACTGACACGGTGAGAGGGAGGCAGGAGGTAACAATGTGCAAAGGCAAAGGTCAGGAAGGTACATGTGAGGAGGAGGAAGACAGGAGGCTGAAGAAGGGAAAGAGTGTGTATATCTCCTGCTGCTCATATATAGAAGTCTGTGGGGCTGTTTAGAATCATAGAATCATCCAGGCCGGAAGGGACCTCCAAAAGGTCATCTAGTCTGACCTCCCTGCAGTCTCAGGGACACCCCCAACTAGACCAAGTTGCCCAGGGCTTCGTCAAGCTTCGCCTTGAATATCTCCAGGGAAGTTTAAGGTTGTTCTGTGTGTTTAAGGTTGTTCTGTGTGTTCTGGGCTGTGTGACTATGTGGTGAGGAGGTATGGGGAGAACATGAGAGTCGAAGTGAAGTAATTGCACCTAGTGGGTATATTATGGGCAGATTTAGGTGGGATGGGTCTACCTATGTGTAGTTTCAGGGTCTAGGTATTGTCTAGTCAGGAATGACAATTAGCAGTTTAATGACAGGGTTAATGTCTGCCACAAGATGCTCCCTCTCTCAGCACTGCATCCTTGTTGTATGGCTGGTACCAGCTGCATTTCGTAGCTCCGTGGACAGATGGAGCAGGGCAGGATGGCTGCTCCCTGCAGACCCCTGCTGCTCCACCAGCCTCTGCCTGCCAGTCCACTTTCTGCAGGAGCTGTGGAAAGCCACCCCAAGGTTAGCCCCCGTTAAATTGCCACAGCAGCCACCTCTGTGGCTCAGTTTATGTGGCATCTCTTGGTGGCTGAGGCAGGTGATTGAAGGTGGGCCCTTTTCTCTCAAGTGTGTGTTCAGCTGCCACTGATACGCCCTGGTTTCGTTCAGCTTTTTGGGAACTAGATGAGCAGTCCCTGCCTCATTGATTTCCAGTGAGGCAGCTTGAACCTAGTCTTCACAGCAGCCTTCCCTCTTAGCATTCACTTCACCCACATGGGCAGCGCTGGGCAATATTTAAAGGGATAGAGGGATTAAAAAAAAAAAAAGGTAGAAATGGGGAAAAATGGATAGAGGGGAAAGGCTGATGAGAGAAAAAAGTGATGGTAAGAGAGAGAAACGAAGAGAATGACATGTATGAAAATAAAGGAGCTGGTGAAACTGGGCAGTGTTAAAAGCTGAGGTAAATGCCTACTTCCATTAGTTACTCAATCAAGGTATTTCAAAGTACTCAAGTACTTAAGGTATTCAAAAGCAAAAAGGATTTGGGGAACCTAATGCACCAAAGTTGTCTTTGCTGACGCCCAAAGGATTTAATAGGGTTACTTCAGGCACAAGTTTAATTCTAGTGTAGCTACATCCGTAGTACATTCCAAATACAATATACTTAGCAGGTATAGGTGGCAGAACAGCAAGGTGGAGTGGCAGAGGGGAGTTCAAAGGGAGATCCTGTAAACTTCCCCTTGGGGCCAGCATCACACCTGGGAATTTGCAAATGAATTCAAATAGAAGGGAAAATGATAGCAAGGAAACCTTCCCAGGGGGCCTACGCCTAACCCTGCCGCTCTCAAATTCAGTTATAAGAGTTCCAGTTCCCCCTTCAGGTGCAAGAGCAGGCTCCTCTGATGAATCTCAAGTGTAGGCAAGAAGTAATTACATGCGGTTTGGATCAGTGCAGAACAAATGGGGGAAATAGCAACTGGAAATACAGAGATACCTAGGGAGGAATGTGACAAGCTGACAAATTAGGCAAGAGCTTGCAAAAGGGCATGAAGATCAAAAAAAGCCAATTTCATGTATAGAAGCATTGTATCTTTAGTCAATTAGAAATAGTCTGTCTTCTGACGTGACCTACTCCTGAGAATCTTATCAGAGGCTTGGATGTTTGACTAATGGAGTGGTTTTGAGGAAAAACTGGTGTAAATGGAGAGCATACCAATGGGACTGAGCTTTGAGCAAAGGCAGGGACCTTGTGAGGTGGGTTTACAGTAGTTCAGCACGCCTCTGTTGTCACCACGCAGACTTGCGTGACACCCTCTTGATGGGGGAACTCCCATTCCAGGCCAGCATCATGACTGGAGACTGGGAGCTGCAACATGTAGCTCTGCTGCATGAGCTAATGGACTGATTTAAAAGCAAATGGCATGTGTGCTGATCTGACACAGAAGAAGAGCCATCATATACATTGACTAGTTGCTTGCCCTGTCAAACCCTGCTTTAAGTCTAGGGTGAACCTGTGTACCCATCAGGGATCATCAGGATAAAAATAATCAGTGATGAGCAGATGTTGGCTTTCTAATCTCAGCCATAGTTGTTTGGCTAAGTGATGGTAGGAGGTGATCATTCTCTTGAGTGTTGTATGGAAGAGGTTGGGATCGGGGTGGGATTCTCAGGACAACACAAGTAGTAGCAGTGGGAGAGGCTGCACAAAGAAGTCTTTGCAATGACTCCTGGAAATGCTCACCGGCAAGATCATAGAGCAAGAGTTTTTAGAGAGACGGTGGAGATACCACAGAAAAGGCCTTTTCTGGGTGGATTCTTGAATCAGTTGGGAAAAGCTGTGTGCGTAAGAATGGGTGATGAGATCTGAATGAAAGAGTCTCCCCTATCTCTATTCACATTTTCCCTGCTTGAGCAAGGTTCTGAAAGTGAAAAGGTGTCAGGCGTGGAAAAGGAATGCAAAATGAGTATGTTCCCTACTCCAAAATTGTAATTTTCTCTGCAGGGCTATTAATGACACAGGGAAAGATAGCTGGTTCAGCTACTCTAACTCAACAAGGTGCATGCAGAGCAGATACCGGCAACTTCTGGTGAAATTTGGATACCAGACCATTAGGGAGAAAGACTGATGAGAGGTTCTGGATTTTGAATCTTTTGGAGTGGCTGCACCTTATAAGCGCAAAATCATTGTGCTTAGAAATGAGAAATGATGGAAGGAATGCTTTGCCAGCACTACGACTAGGGGCATTTGTTCCCTCTGGCAGGTCTGTTGGAAGACTGGGGCCCTGGAATATAGGGATACTGGGGAGGTGATGCCAGTTTGGTCCCAGAGTGGAGATGCAGAATCCAGGACATCTGTGAGTCTGGCCAAGCAATTTCCACCTGACAGCCTTTTGGGGTCTGTCAGAAAGGCTTCCTGTAGGTCTTTCTGTGTGGGATTTCCATGGATGAGGTGCTCAGAGGAGTTTATCGCTCACTGCTAATATCCACAGAGCTATTCTGAAACTCTCCCCTTTCAAAAGTACATCTACTCTCTGCTGTGACCAAGACCGTTCCAGGACATCCTTCCTCATAGGACTAAGTGCCTGCAGAATGACTTGGCAGCTTTTACAGCCTTGCTCTTCCAAATGTCCTTGGTGTCTTTCTGTTGTCTGGGTCCAGTACTATCCAGTGTAGTCCTGATATGGCTCTGTGGGTCTCACTTCTCTGCCACTATGCAAAGATCCTGTGACATCTCCTGAGTTCGCTGTGTGCTCCTGTCTATGCCAACACATTCTTTTACCTCTTTCTAGTTCTAAAATACATCCTGGCTTGCAGGATCTGATCTGTACTTTCCAGTAGGCCACAGCATAGCTTTACCCAGTCAGCACTGCTGTAATCCCTCTCCTGGTACAGCAGGATCTCACTTTCCAGAGCCAATTGCTCATCAGCTTCCAGCCCATCTTCACTCATTGGCACTTTATAATCAACTTCCTGACCTTTTCCCTGACTCCGTGCTGTGTTTGTGTTCTCAATACTCTACCCAGGCTTTTATTCGTGTTGGACACAAATTTTCTTGGTGGGAGGCATTTCCTTCCCACCCATCTCTCACCACTTTCCCTTAAGAAATATCCCAGTTCCTCCACCTGTTCTCATTTCTGGCAAGTTCCTATCAGTCCCTGCTCCCACATCTAGTCTGAGGTTGTGCACTTGCAAGTTAGAGCAAGGATAAAGTTAGCATCCCCATGAGGCCAGCATGGTCTCAGGAAGGGTATTTTCCCTAGGTGCTTTGGTGTCCTTGCCTAGGGGACGAGGGGCTGGTGTAAGGCACAGGGTCGGCTTTGCCTACCACAGGAGTGAGGATCTCTCCTTCCTCCCTCCCCCTTGACTTATCCTCACATCTCTGGCCTCTTGCTACCAGCTGTTGAAGCTGCCACAGAGATGTGTGGAAATTGCTGAAGCTGAGCGGTCTCAGATGCTATTAATTGGTGGATCCCAAGAAATTCTGATCAGCTCTCTGCCTGGACCGCAGGTGTCCACATCTGCACACACACACTTATATCACTGCTTGAGTTTGCTGCACTCCAGGAAGACTGAGAGGTAAAACAGGCTCCACAGGGAGAACACACCAGTGATTGAATGTGTTGCTTCCAGTACTTGCTTTGTTGAAAGCCAGGAGAAAGGTCTGGGGTGGGCCCAGAGGTCAAGACTTGTCTCTGCTGAAAACCAAATTTTATGAAGGGCTTAAGCTGATGGAAAGACAGTCATTTGGAAGGATGTCAGTCCAGCTCTGCTTTGTGGGAGTGCAGGTAATGGGAAGTAGTTTCTAATTGCTTGATTAGCCAGCACCTCCAAGGAGACCATCCTTTTCATCCACAGTTAATTGCGGCTTTTACCGGTTGTTCAAGGACTATTTTGCCATTTGCAGGAAGCCTCCTGCAGCCATCCAATAATGGAGCTTGCTGCTTGAGAAAGGCAGGATACGTCAGCGAGTTGACTGTGATTTGTAAGCAAAACACGTGTGGTAGAGGAACCTCCTGTGCTGTGGTTTGTGGAGCAGGATGTATTCTTACAGATAGTGATGCTTGGGGTACCCGGCTTTCCGTTAAAGGGCTTTGCTCTCCTTGGATGCCTACCCTTTTGCCTGGCACGACACCAATGCTGTGCTGTAAGAAACAGATACTTCTCTTTTAAGAAGTCATTGTCCCTACAGCAAAATGGTATCTAAGCAGGATTCTGCCATTTGTCCACCTTCCTTCAACTGCTCCAAAGGTTCCCAAAGTGCTTTCTAGGTTGGGTACATGAGCTTTATTCATCCACTGTTGAAATGTACCCATACATACCCGGGAGCATGGTCACTGCAATGATGTGCAACATTGCCACACAGCCGTTTGACAGGGAGGAACAAAAATCATATGCTCATGGAACCTGCCATGGGAAAGATTTAGAATGAGACTGCAGCAAGGTGCTGGTCCTCACAGTGAGAGACTTCCCTGCCCTTGAACTGTCTGAATCTGAGAAAAGACAGAGGGAATAGAAGCGACTCCTCTTTTTACTCCTGTTTCTGTTCGCTCTCTTGGTACACATGGCGGTCTTTGCTGTGCCAGTGAAAGGGAGAAGGACAAACTAATTCCCTTCCTTCTGGAACTCTTGATTAGCATTTTAAGCTCTGGTGAGACATATGCTTACTTCTGATTTGTAGAACTATTGAAGCAGTGCTCAGCTCTGTGGGAGAGCAGCTAGGCCCTCAATAGGCTGTTTGGTATTACACTGCATGTCCTACAGCGTCTAAGTTGTTCCCAGGGGAATATGAGACACTTTCCGTAGCTGGCACCATATGTTGCCCTAGAGAAGGTTCGTCTACCCTGCCAGATCACAAGGTCTTCAGGTCACGATGCCACAGGTCCTGTTATGTTCCTAGAAAGCCTCTTTCCAGGCTGACAGAGTTGCCTAACACATCCAGGATGCCAAGACATGTACCTGCTTCCTCTGATGTTGCGCAGCCTTGTGGTCAAGCATTCCACCCAAAAGCACTGATGTGTGTTGCTTGGGGCTGTGGGACTGGAGCTTAATGGCTCTGCTTAACACCAGGGTCTCCTGTAGCTTGTGACCCTGGTTCAGTCCTTAAGTACCCCACTCTAGCAATGCTCTGCCAAGATGCTATATGAAGTTGGCCCTCATGTACATCACTAACAGACATGGGGAAACTAGACTTAGGTCAGCAAAGACCTCTTCTGCCTGCTATGGGTGTTATATCCATCACAGGAAACTTCCTCTTCCTGCATGACGTTACCCACCCTCCATTACCCCCCCGAGTGGAGGCTGGGCTGTGGTGTTACTCACATTACTCTGATGGTGTGAGGGGCTGGGAAGTGGGACAGGAGGTTTTGCCCCTTCTCCCACCCCTCTCAGCCTCTCCTCAGTAGGGCCGTCAGGGCTTCCAAGCAGCCGTCAATAAAAACCACATTTGTATTAAAACTGTAATGAGGAATGAAAAAACTTCACATTTTTTTCAATAACTTGGGATATAAAAAAGAGATTTTTATCAATTATGAAAAGGATTTTGGCCATAAAAAGGTAATTTAAAGAGTCTGAGATGGATGGCAAATAGCATTAATGTCACCCAGAACAAATGGGCCCACATTATTCAACTGAAAGGCAGGAGCAGCTGCCTGTGCAGGTCTTGCTACTGCTGCAGCCTCCTCCGTGCTCTCCCTGACCCATCTCTGGTAAGAGGCCCCAGTCGCTGGTGGATCTCAGTGTGGCTGCCTCTACACCAAGCCTTCGTGTGGGCAGTATATGCTGCTCCACTGCTCCCACTGAGGGAAAGCAAACAGGGAGCTTTGTGTGGCTCAGTCGGTCCACCTTGCTTTGTCCCTTGTGTTCCTGCTCTCTCCGTTTGCAAGCTCCAGTATAACTGACCTTCAGTGTCACACCAAGGACAACCTGGTGTCCTTATTGCCAGTGGAGCTTTGGAGCAGGGTACTTCCTCCTTCCATGGGTTTTCTCTCCACTCATAGCTCCTGGGAAAAAATCTGGCTGAGTCCTGCTCATAGCAACCTCTTCCTGGGTGCTCTCAGCCCCATTGCCTAAGAAAGGGAATGTTTTGTAGATAGAAGATAATCTCCCGTGACTTCCTTCAAGCTAATAAGATTTACAATACAGGAGGTTGGACAGTGGATTTTCTGAAGGATTGTTTGGACAGCCTGCAAAGAAGGGAAAGAACTGAGATCAGAAACTACAATGGGGAATGGCCTGATGAGGAGTAGTTCTGATCTACATGCTTAGTGACATTTATTTTCCCTTAATTTACAAATTCTTTAGGTGCCTGGGGTACATATGTATGACATACCTGCATGGAATTTATTGGCTTGTAATGTCTTGTGTGCAGATGGTAAACGCTTTTCAGTGCAGTTTTCTTGGAGTTTTGATGAACCCTGAAGTGTTGCTGGGATGCAAATAAATCTTGGCTGACGATGCCCACCACAGCTGTGTCGGACTGTGTTCAGTGGTCACGTCATGCGGAGGTGGTGGATGCGCTGCACAGCAGTGCTCTAGCCATCATCAGAAACCACCTCTCAGTACAAGGGTAGCCCTTCCAGTTCCAAACAATCACTGGAAATCTTTCTCTGTAACTGGGATTAATAGTCCTTACGTGCCCTTCTTGTGTATGGAGACTTTCTTTTTTCAAACCTGATGGGTTTGTTCACATTTGCTTAGCAATCTCTGCACATTTATAACACAACGGAATGTGGGTAGGGGAAGAAACGGTGAGCTCCTGTGTGGAGGAACTGACTTCTGTTTCAAAGCCTGCTGCTGATAACACTCGAGAACATTCTTACTTGACGTCCTGGTCTAGACACAGGCTGGGTTTAGTATCCCGGATTTTTCTCTGAGGGAGCAGGGAATCCTGTTGTCTGCCCACCCAGTGATCTTTTAATACCCTACTTGATTCTGCCTAGTTAGCATCTGTCTTGCAGAATTTTGCATCTGCCCAGTTACTTGGCTCTTGACCCATGTTGAACATGAAAACATGATGCAGTGGGTCTGGTGACTTTTGGCAATGGATTATTTGTAGATGAAACAAATGACATAAGATGAAATAGGGAGTTATAGGTTCTGACCTTGACGTATCTGCATTTTCCTAACACACAGAATAGGCACATTGAATTTTTAAGATGAACAGTGATCTAATAAGCTCTGGTTTATGGCACTTCTGGGATCTGTCTGACGGGACAACTTCTGATTTCATGAAAGAATGCTGAACTATAGAAAACACTTCAACCCTGCCTGCTTTTGTGTTCTGAGAATGGAAGCAAAAATTAGCATCTAAGGTGTCTCGAAGGTCTTTCCACCATTAGTGGGCAAAGTGTGTCAGTCCCTACTAGGCAGGCCAGTCTGAGAGAGAGGAGGTTTTCTTATGTTCCCTTTGGAAATCAAGTTATGTTTGTGAACATTAAGCTTGTTTTGCACATATTTTCTGTAAGCTTTGCAGGGCTTTGGCTTTACAGGATGCATGGTTCAGAGCCAAACCTGTGAAGCTATCTGTGAAAACTGAAGCAATAATCTCACATGACCTATTGCTTATGCCAGGAGAGCTCAGCTGAAGCAAGTTGCTTACAAAGCTCACATAACCACTCCATCTCAAACTGGCAAGTTCTTGGAAAAGACTGTTCANAAGAGCTGTGCTCTTAATGGGATATCCTGTCAAAACCCTTTGCCAATCCCTTGCAATCCTCAGGACCAGCTCAGGAATTACAGGTTGGCTGCTCTAAGCTAAATATTTGAGACACTGCGCAGGGACAAAAGGAAGGGTATGGACTGCACTGTTTCTGTGAGCCTTATTTCTCTGTTGACTACACAACCATAGGATGCTGATGACAGCGTGTTGGGTTGAGCATCTCCAGTGACAGTGTCCTGTACCCAGTGAAGGAGGAGGTACAGCCTGACCAGTTGCAGG
>VZRU01004516.1:448106-494100 GCA_013398155.1 Pedionomus torquatus | reverse complement strand
AAAACTGAAGCAATAATCTCACATGACCTATTGCTTATGCCAGGAGAGCTCAGCTGAAGCAAGTTGCTTACAAAGCTCACATAACCACTCCATCTCAAACTGGCAAGTTCTTGGAAAAGACTGTTCAGCACCAACTCTTCCAAATTTCAAATGATTAGTAGAAAATATACATTAGTTGGCTCATTTCAGATAATGAATGAAACTGAGGTGGTATCAGTTGTGAAGGGAGAACAAAGCTAATTTTGCCAAACACCTTATTGGGTGTAACTGATTGGTTCAGGTCTATTAACTGTTATTCTCATTTATCATGAAAGGCTAGAAGGAGGCTATAGCAATTAAAATTACCAGGGCATGTCATATTAAGGGTTATACTAAGGAACTCTCTCAGTGTAACTTTTGCTGCCTTGTCCTTTGTGAACTGCTAGTGTCTTTGCCGTGAGTGCCAAGAAAACCTCTAAGCCCACGCTTCCTGTCCCAGGTTGTCTTTTGTCCTTTGGACTGTAACGANTGGAGTGGATCTCAGTCCTCCGCCCTTCTTTGCTGAAGTGGCTTCCCAGGTTACGATGAGGTGGTTTTTGAGATGGGTGCCCCTGCTTACATTAGATAGAATCCACCAAACTGCTTTACTTCCTCTGCAGGAGTGCGCTGATTTTGAACTATAGCGAAGGGAGCTAGATCTAAGTTGGTGTTTAGAGGCTCCCTGTCCTCTTCCTATTCCAGGGGCTGACTCTGTTTGTCCATCTGTTTTTGAGCTACATCAGCCCTAGAGAGGGAAAACAGGGCAATTGAATTCTGGCTCTAGAATAGTGAGTTGCTGGATTGCATGGAAATGCATGGGAATTCATCAAAATTAACCCCCTACCTTTGTTTCTTTAGCCCAATTTTCTCCTCTTCACAACCTCTAGCAGTGCACCCTGGGGGTGCCAGAGGAGAACTTGCATTCCAGGTGGAAGACAAACGAGCTGTTTGCCACTGCACCCTGGACTGGCAGCCTGTCCCTTTGCAACGCTTGTCACCCTGCAGTGGCAGCAGCAATGCTAGGCCTGTAAGTGTAGTTGATTTATGTTAACTGTTGAAACGATAATGTTTAATCTGTAAAGTGCTAATCTATTTTTTATGTTGATTATGAATAGGCCAGCTGTGCCTACTTTCCTATTCATAGAGTTTAGTGAACAAGCCCATTTCACAGGCTGGATTTGGAGGATGATTTACGTGAGAGGAGACACTGTTCTAAGGAGAGTAAATCAGCTGAGTTACACCACTGAACCATGGACCTGGCAGCCTAACAAGAAGATCTGAGGGCAAGGGAAAAAACATGGGAGGAAGAGGAAAAAGAGACAGATAACAAATACACTGTAGAAGGAGCAGATGGATCAGATGGATCAGAGACTTGAAAAGTAGGGCAAATATGGTCAGGAAGAGAAAGGAGGGGCTGATATTCAGAGGAGAGATTGAGAAGAGGAAAGCAGGAAATAATGTGGCTGGCTTAGAATAAAACTTTCTTCTTTGGAGAGGAGGGTGACCTCTGGGCTCCAGGGTTTTTATGACTGGTCATTAGGGTCACAGAACCCATTCCCTGGCATGCTGCGAGTGATGCTCTTGGCAGAGTCAGTTGTGGATTTAATTCACTGTCTCTCTTAAACAACTTTTCTGGATCTCTGTACATTTTGTCTGAGATCAGGTTGGAAAAGATACAAACTCCAGGGCTCCATCCAGATCTCGTTGTAAGTTATTCTACATCTACTTGTCGTTGCTGTACCTTGTTCTCTGTGCTGTGGACTTCTGTGCAGCTGAGCCACTTGCATTGACTGGTCTGCAAGGTGTGACAGAGTTTTGGTGGCTCATTGAGGTACATGACTGGCTTGTGAGCTTTACATCTTCAGCAGGGCTTTACAACCTTTTTAGCATCTTTCTACTAATGTAGTGATCTCGTTATATCCCTTTCGTCATACAAATTCAAGAAAGGGAATTCAGGCAGAGCTGCCCACATCTGCCAGGTTACAGGTGCTTCCATGTCCACCTCAGATCCTCACTCCTGCTTCCCTGTCCTATTACTCAGAGGTAACATTATGCTTCAATAAAACTTTATCATGCTTGTGTTGACGTAACAAGGACCAAAGCCTAAGGAAGAGACATAGCTGGGTAGAATCTCATGGCTCCAGCCTTTGCCCTCTGCATGTTTTCATTGTCCACCCTGGTGACAGGCTGCTGAATTGTGCAATGCTGCTTCTGCCACTCCTGCTCTTTGTCCCAAGCCTAGAAACACTTTTCCCTCATCCGCTTTTGAGGAGACACTTAAAAGCATTCCATGGAGTACTCACAGGAGTATGCCTCTCTCTCTCCATCTTAGGAGCTGGAGTAGAAGGGTCTGTCAGTGTAGCATATACTCACATATATACAGTGCTGTCCTGCCAGATATCTCCATTCTCCTCCGCATGCACACGCAAACACATCTCTTGACCCTGTTCTTAGCTTGCCTCTCAGTGGATGGAGAATTCTGCCTACCATTCCCCATAAAAGCTCTTCACACAAATGCACTGCCCCTGCCTCCTTCTTAACTCTGTGTGCAAGCCCTGGCACATCTTTGCTTGCTGATCAGATGCCTGTAGCTCACCTCTTCTAGACATATACTCCCAGACATCCCTTTACCACTCTGTATTGTCACATAAAAATGCCCATAGATATTTCTCCCCCACCACTCCTTCTATCATACGCTTCTCAAAGCCCCCAGGCTTTCAAAGCTGAATCAGAGGCATTTGAGATGAGGCACAGGTGATGTGTGTTCCCGAAGGTCCCCATATATCCTCAGGCTTTGGCAGCTGGTTATTTCTCACAGGACTGCTGTTCTTGTGCAGGCTTACAGCTGACAGGGCCCTTGGGGCATCTCTGCAGCCTCCCTGGCTGTGACTAATGTAGAGCCTGTTTGTTGTGGGTCCATTGACCCTTGGGTGTCAGCCAGTGTGTGGCAGGGATGTGTTTATGGTGTCAAAATGGTCTTGGAAATTAATTTGCTTCTGGGTACTTTTTTAAATCTTACCTTTTTGCTTAATGTGCCAACGAGCCCTGTCTCTGTGGCATTTCTTCTTCTCTGTGGCATTTTGGGAGAGGTTTCAACTTGATATAAGAGAGAGGTTTTTTTTTTTTTTTACACTGAAAACTATCAATCACAGGAAAAACCTCCCTGGAGATGTGGTAGAGTCCCCATCACTGGAGGTTTTCAAGATGTGATAATCATATTTAGGCTCCCTTTCCCATGAAAAGTTAGACCGGACGGGCTCTCTTGAGGTCCCTTTCAACCTGGGCTATTCTGTGATATGATGATTCTTTCCAAATGTGCTGTCTTTGCAGGAGGCTGCTGGCATCTCTAGGGGTGATATGTCATTTGGGACTATGTCTGCAGGAATTTGATCAAGGGGTTCTGGGTGGGTTGAGGGTCTTACCACATGTGTGGCTCAAGAGAAATGGTAACTTTGAGGGGGACGGGAAAGAACAGTTGGATTGTTGTCACCTGTCACTTGTGAGCGTTAGTACTTGATGTCTAGCATTAGATTCAGACCTGGCCTGGAAACAAGATCTGAAAGGAGGTCAGTGTTGATCATAAGAGAAAGACTACAGCCATGCTTGGCAGAGAGTTGGTGACATTGTGATGACAAAGGAGATAGGAGGGATGGCTTGAATGAGAAGGTTAGAAACCATGCTTTAGCTTTGTTGAATGTGAACAGAGAGATGACTATCTGAAAGAAGAAGTCTGAGAGACAGACTAAAATTGTAGTTTGGCTGTAGAAGGAGGCTGATCTGGAGCACAGAGGTAGATGTTGTGCTGCTAGCCCTGCAGGTAATATCTGGACTTTGCTTTCTTACTGTCCAGTTTGATGTCTGCCTTATGTCAGAAGTCTAATGTGCAGTTTCTCTGCTTTTAGAGTGCTTTGTGAAACCAGCACCTGGACAAAAAGCAGCTGAAAGAAGCTAAGCATGGAAGAGGCTGTGGTGATGCTAATGGAAAACCTGTAGTACTCTGGCTGTTGAAAGCATTAATGCTCAGGGTGATGAGCTAGTCTGTTAATCTTGGCAACCTGTGTCTTTGGAAGGTAGAAGGACACCCAATAGCTTAGTTGTAGAAAAACATTAATCTCCTTGTGCCTGGCAGGAGGATATTCCTGAGCCAGTTATGTTCCAGTCTGGCCATGACAATCCTCACTTTTCTTGGAGTGAATAGTGTTTGCTTGTGGGAGCCGTGGGTAAGTAGTTCACCTTTCAGCCACTTCACACTTCAGGTGGGAGATGAGGTTCACCTCACAAGCAGGGTCTCAGATGGCATATATCAGCTCTGTCCTCTCCTTGCTGTTGCTGTCTGTTGCAGCTGTCACCGCTGAGATTGGTTTTGATCCAGGATGAGTGATATTCTCAGACATTTCTGCCTTGTCTTAAGGATTTGACTTTGCTAAGGAAAATAAATGAAGCTATTGTGTGTGTGTCTGAGCACAGACTACTAAGCAGGAGTCATCAGGGATGGAATAAAAGGTGCTTTTCCTCAAAGTATGGCTCTGTAACAGTTAAAGATACTATGGCAAGTAGACTGATGCTTTTCCTATGCAGTTCAGCAGATGAATGAGATGAAAGCAAGGGTGGCTTCATGTAGGCTTTCCCACTGCTTTTCTAGCCAGGAGAGACTACAGCAAGAAATGAACAGAACATGGAGTAGCCAGGACCCTAGGTATCAGGCAGGGAATGAGTGAACCAACTTTGGTACTCGGATGATGAGATCAAGGACTCTTCCTTTAGCAGAGTTCATTTTCTGTAACACTCGTGGCTTTGTGACTGGGAAATGCTGTTGGTAGGATCCCAGAGAAGATTCTTAGTGGTGTAGCTGGCTGCAGAGAATCAAAGTGGAACTGGGTAGAAATAACAGGAAAAAATGAACTTCATACCCCAGCTGGCTCACAGCCCTTCCTCAGAAGAAAGGCTGATGGTTAACGGACAGCCCTTGTTTTGCGCTGTTTCGGTGAAGTGTTAGCAGTGATCAGCATGCCAGGAGCAAATGTGAACAATGGGCAGAGGAAGCTACAGGTCTGTGGCTGTGTGTGTAATAACTGCTGTATTAGACAGATAGTTTGTAAAAAATGTTAAAGTTACAAATTTGGTCCTGAGAAATTAGATAAGGGCAGACTTATAGCTAACCATACAGTACAGTCCTAATTCCGCTCATCCATGCATGAGCTCTTTGACGTGGTGTGGCTCAGCATCATGTGGGATATCAGGGAAAACCAAAGTTAGAGCTCAGCTCCTCCAGATTCTAGGCAAGCAAATTAATGCACATCTGCCCACATCGTTTTGCCATCCTGTGCACAGAAAGATGCGCAGATTTTGTGTAATAAGCCATATGTAATTGTTTGAGTGCATCAGAATATGCTCATACCTTTAACCTGTATTTGTTTGCATGCAGTGTTTACCTCTATATACATGCACATTTACGTGCATACATAATATGAACACCAGGGAATCCATTCAGAAGAAAACTACTATTCTGTATGTGTCTACAATATTATTAAAAATACTGAGTTAATAAATACACGTTCTTGACAGATGCATTTAGGAACCATCAATTAGGCTTGGCGTTCATTAGGTGGGGAGAAGTCCAATCAGATTTCACTGACTCAACAAAGCCGCCTATAAATTGTGGGCTGTTTGTTCTGACGTTTGATGAATTATTCTTCATAATCCACTGTCTGCTGTGATAAATCTAATCTTTCAGTTTTTGCTGTCTTAATAATTCTCAGAGCAACACTGTGACATTTTGTTTTCGTAGAGGGGAGAGAAAGGCTGGGACAATGGAAAAAAACCTCATTTGCTGTCTGGGAAGCAGATCACTCTACTCTGAGGTAACATTTCTCACAGCTAGAACTCTGCTCTTGCAGACTTGCAGGGATCAGCAAGTCTTTGGTGCTGTGGGCAGCTACGTGTATGTTCTTGAAAAGATGACCAGCCTAGGATGAGGTTCGTTAACCTAGTCCAGCAAAGACATTCAGAGACTTGGGAGCAATAGGGTCCTAGGGTCAGTAAAGTGAATTCCAAAAGTTCTGGGAGCCACAAGCCTCAGAAATGCTGCATCAGACATAGAAGTGTTCAGCTATTCTGCCCCATGAGGCAGAGAGGACATTGTACTGAGCAGTGTTAAGAAGGTAGCTGTAGCTCCCAAAACTTCCCTGGGAAACTTGCTCTCTTCCCATAGTGGTATGGTGTCAGTCTATTTTCCAGTAAGCTCATGAATCCCATTATCCCAGTGCCTTGCACTGCCTTGGCTGGGAGGCTGCACTCAGCATGATCGCTGTGTAAATCTCAGCAAGCTCCTACACACTGAGCTCACCTCAGCAAATTGCCATCCATGGAGCCACGATTAAGAGGGGACTGTTCAGTGCCACCTCTCTGTTGAAAAACAGATTGAGTCACCTCTTCAAGGGTCCAGCTTGGAGAATCACAGCACAAGATGTGCAAAATTTACCTACCCTAATCACTTTTTTGCTGTGAGCTTCTGCCATGGACCTGTCTCCCAACTGTGTGATTCCTTTCGTCTTGAATGGATTTATACCAAGTTCCTTATGTGCATCTTCCTGTGCTGCTGCATGGCCTCAAAATGCTAGAAGACTGCGAGCCGTTCTTGGCCATCAAAACAAAATACTGTTGTCAATGGAGTTCTGTTGTATCATGGCCTGTGATGATACCCTGGAGGCAAGAAGTTCAAGTTAATCCTGTATTGTCTAGTCAGCCTTCTGAAATAGCAGGACATCTCATAGATTCCTATCTCCAAATACAAAATGCAAGACTCGGGAGCAATTACAGTATGCTGTGATCAGAAGAGAAGATCTGCTGTGAAATTTTGGTTCAGGTTTTAAGTGTTTCAGTTTGCATTGCTTTTTGGTGATAAGGGAGTGAAATCATCCCTGTTGGCCTTCTTTTTGTGAATTATTTTCGGCATCTGCGACTGGTGAAGCTGTGGAGCACAGTGAAATGTTTGAGGGGGTCTCAGCTCCTGCTGCATGTTCCCCTGATGTGCCAGACTCTGGCAGAGTCCCCTGATACGGGCATATTTATACTTTCTGGAAGTTACATGAGGGAGACTTCACAGAATCACAGAATGATATGGGGTTGGAAGGGACCTCTGGAGATCATCTAGTCCAATCTCCCTGCCAGAGCATGTCCTCCTAGAGCAGGTTGCACAGGAACTTGTCCAGGTGGGCTTTGAATGTCTGCAGAGACAGAGACTCCACAACCCCTCTGGGCAGCCTGTTCCAGAAAAGAAAGATGCCCCATGTTCCATCCAGAAAGATGTCCCAGGCCCCTAATCATCTTGGTGGTTCTCTGCTGCAATCTCTCCCTGTCCTTCTTGAACTGGGGAGCCCAGAACTGGACACAGTACTCCAGATGAGGCCTCACAGCAAGATGCTTCTTGTCAGAGGAAGAAGGAGCCTTTCAGGGTGATGCTCTGTTACCAGAGCTCAGGGTTTGCTGTGGAGACTGGGCAACTTCCAGCTGGAGTGCCCTTATACCCTTTGTGCTCCCAGAAACTTACAGGTTCTATCAGTAACTTTCAGAGCTGTTGAACAGCAGCTTAGGCCTGGGCTCGCAGCAGGTGAAACACTTCTTCTGTTGTCCATCCTGCCATCATTGAGATAGGTCAGTCTGGTGGAAAAAGCTTCTGAAGAACGCAAGGATGACTGTACAGATCAGACCAAAACCTGAAGCCCACCACTCTGCCTCCAGCTGTTGCCAGTGTTGGCCAAGAGACAAAGACTGTAAAAGCATGGCAGGCATACAGTTAACCTTTACCTGGTATGATCTTCCCTCTTCCAGTAATTGGAAGGTTAGAGGTTTCCTGGGTCAGAGATTATATCTTGGTTCTTAATAGCTTGTGATGCATTTTCTTCATTGTCTTATCTACCCACCTGGACTTCTGGTATTAATAACATCCTGTGGCAATGAGTTCCATAGCCTAATCGGTGTGGGGGAAAAAAAACACTTCTTTTTGCTTGTTTTAATCCTGCCATCTGGTAATCTTGTGTGCTAATTGACAATTTGCTGCTCCTGAGTTTTCTATAGAGTGAAATGAGCATTCCCAATCCCGTTCTCTGTGACAGAAGTGATTTTTATAGAGCTCTGTGACATTCCCTCCTCATTGTCTCTCTTTCCAGGCTGAAGAGTCCTTTGAAGTCCTGGGGAATATTTGAAAGCAGTTTTGAAATTCTTTGGTGAAGGAGTCTTGCCCTGTGAAATGCTGAGCATTTGAAAGTCTCCTCACTGACACTACCTGTACTGGACTGGTTCGACTCTGGCAGAGTTAAGGAAAGGTTCTTTGTAAGCGGTTGTGGAAAAGCAGAACTGTCAAAAATGTCTTGGACTCTGCTGAAAACCTCTTGGATAGGACTTTTAATGCAAAATATTCTTCCTTAAAGCCCATAGTGGCCTCATTCTGGCTGCAGCATGTACAGGGGTCCGGAGCATCATGCTGGAAGGGGTTCAGCCTGCCAGCTAAACAGGGATGGGCTGTTGAGACACCTTCTGCTGGTGATCCTGCATCCCACCGCTGCCTAAATTTGTCCTGAACAGGCTGCCGATGCATGGCCACCCTTCATCTGCTGTGGTCGCTATGGCAGAGCAGCGCCACCACATCCCACTTGGGATGATGTTGCATAGTGCTAGGCCTGGAATGGTCTTCATGACTTTGGCTCCTGCTTCTTCTAACAAGGGTACTTTGTTAGAAGCCTTTCTGGAGATGGAAGGGAACATACCTCTCTGGTGAGTGGGCAGGTTGAAATCAGGCAGTAGTTTTTGATCATTTGCTGCAGCACATGGATATAAAAAGGTTGGGATTAAGAGGCAGTGTATTTCAAAGGAAATTAGCTGGCAAGACACGCACATTTAGCATTTATGGTTTGGAGATTAAGACATCAGGCTGGAACTTGGGCTATCTGGGTTAAATCCCAGCTCTGTCAAAGATTTCTCAGAACATGCTGGGCAGGTCATGTAAGGTAATACTTTCTGAAAGGACTCAGGATTTGGGAGTTTAAATCCAATTGACTTCCAGTAACTTCCTAAGTGTTTAAGGACAGTATTTGCAAAAAATACTGAGGCATTCTGATGCTCAGCATTGCGGCATGGGCTGATGTGTGCCGCAGACCTTGGCCAGAGCAGTGTGTGTTTTGGGAAGGCACTTCAGCATGTGAGGAGGCCCGTAGGTGACAACTGGGGACTCCTGGAATGCATGAATTTGGGGGGGGCCAGGGTTGTTGTACACCTCCCCCAGTGGCACTCTGGGCTTAATGAGGGTCTCTAGGTGCTACTTTAGCACAAATACATACTAATAAGTGTCTAAGTAGAGAGATCCTGTAAGAGCTTTTATATCACCTCCCTGAGGTGTGAATACCAACAGTTGTGAAAAGATTTTGCATATTTAAAATGAAACAAGCTTCATTCTTCAGAATAAAGCAGTCAGGGCTGTGTTTCCAGCCAGTGAGGTACAGTGAGGCACTCATTTGCTGGCTGAGCACGTGCCTGATGGGGAGCGAGAGCAACCACCGTGGCCAGGGACCCTGCTCACCTGTACAGCTGAAACCTGCAGCTGGCTGGCCTGCTCCTTTGGAAGAGCAGCCCTAAAGTTCCTTTTCTCACTTTCAGAATCATAGAATGGTTAGAGTGGAAGGGACCTTAAAGATCATTGAGTTCCAACCCCCCTGCCATGGGCAGGGACACCTCCCACTAGACCAGGTTGCTCAAAGCCCTATCCAGCCTGGCCTTAACCACCTCCAGGGATGGGGCATCCACAGCTTCTCTTTAAACTTTTATTAACCCTGTCTGGAAACTATGCTTGTATCATCTCCTGCAAGGATTACAGATGGTAACAGCTGGTTTGATAAGGTCCTTTGAGACCCACTGTGACCTGAAAGAAGCTTTAGAGTTGCTTAAATGCCACGTCAAGTGGGCTCTGAGACTGTCCCAGACCTTTGCTTACTACTTTTCCATCCTGGAAGTGGTGGTTAGAGTTTTGTTAAGGGTGCTTGTGGGCGGTGAGAGCCTGCAGCCTGCACAAGAGCTCCCTGCCCGTGTGAAACAGGTGCAGGCGCCTTCCCTTGAGAAGCACCCTGCTCCCTGCTCTCATGTAGGAGCCTGGCTCACCTCATCTCTGCTTCCACAGCATACAGCTCGCTTTTGCCTGTCTCGGACACACAGCCTTCATCAGAGCCACTAGCTGCCTCCAGCGAGCTGTGAAAGGACAATTTCATAATGAATGAGGGTGATTTGCTAAGTGGGGGGTCCTGGAGCCCGGCTGTAATTGTGCTGCTGCTTTATCTCAGCCTCACACCTGCTCATGTAATGGCCTGGCTGTGATCCGTTCCCTCCCCTGTGTGCACGCTCTACCCTTCTGCTCCTGGAGGAGCCATCAATTCTCTGGCCTTGCTGCAGTCCCTCGCCTTCTCGCCCTCGCCTGCAGCCTGTGGGTGCACACAAAGTCCCCCCTGAATTGCAGCGGGGCCGCTGGGCTGGCTCCAACAGACACGACTGCTAACCTGGCTTTCACATCTTAAACAGCGAGGCCTTAAATGAAATCCTTCTGCCCAAAAGAACTCCTAGAGGCAGCTTTCTTCAAATGATATTTCCTTAGAAAACTTAGTCACGCAAGAATATTGTATATATTATTCCTGCCAGAGGGAATGTCTGCAGCTTTTTTTTTTTTTTTTCTACCCTATATGTGTTTGGTACTGGTGAAGATGGTTGGGTTGACAGTGTAGGCAATTAAAGGCTTTTGAAATTCAGAGCAGATGGAATTGTATCCAATTTATATGTGGTCCTGCTATAAATGTACCTTGCTGGATTCAGGCCAGTGAACTCCCAGTTCTGTGCCTTTGGAGGGTTTACCACCCTTAAAACAGTTTGACTGCTCAGATTGGCTGCTACTCTGTAAAGGGTGCATCCCTTCATCCCTTTCATGTGAGCATGTAGGGCAGTGAGTTGAAGAAAGCCCCAGCTCGACCTCATGTGGCAAGTTCTCTGTTTGCATTTTTATTTTCCTTATGGGATCTTATAGCCGATATGCTCGTGGCCACCTTAAGTCTCTTCCCCTTAACGGGTCCTCTCTTCGGCTCATTGACAAATGTAAAGGTAAAAAGGTAAAATGAAGGTAAAAGCCCCTGTGCCTCAAACACATGTTCCCTTGAGCCTTCTGTCATCCTGTAGGTGCTTCTTTCTTTATACTAATCTGAAATTAAAATCCAGAAGTGAGAGAGAAAAGAAGGGGCAAGAGGGAAAAAGAGAAAAACTTTTTTTTTTTTTTTTTTGTCTTGAGACACAAATGTCAATAGGTTTGAATTATGGACCTGCTGTAATTAAAAAATACGTAACTAGTTGTTTTTAAATGCAGTTGTTTTACTTAATTGATTTTGCCGTCAGGACGAAAGGAAATTTAATAAATAAATAAAATGTACCTTCCCTAGTGAATTACTGGATGCAGCTGAGTCTGTTGGAATCTAATTGCTGCAAATGCTCCAGTTTTTTTTTTTGCTAGCAATAGTTTTCTGTGGAAGAGGCTGGGAGAGAAGGGGTAGGGTGGTGTGGGAGGGGGCTCGTTCCCTGGCAGCTGCAGGAGGGAACAAGCTGCTCCTTGTATAGTATTTTTTTTCCTTGTCAGCAAAAAGAATACTCGTTTAACGCTTTGCATGAAGACTTTGCTTAGAAAGTCTTTATTCATATTTAATTACTAGCTTGCTGTAGCTCCCATCTTTAATTACCTTTTAAAAAGCAGATTATAAAAATGCACTGACATTATTTCTGTTACTGCAGAAATTACAGGCTTCTCAGCTGCTCACCTGAAATCAGTCCAGCCTGTGGGAAGGGTGGGAGAGGTTCCCTTTCCTTCTGGATACCTCAGAGCTTGCCTGCACCTTGCGTGACAGAGCAGGACGGAAACCCGCAACTAGCATTAGATGAACCAGCTCCATGCCTGAAGCCACATAACCATGTTGACACTCCCTCTCAGCTAATTAACTGTGCAGAGCGGCATAGCTAATCACCCAGACTGGTATCACACACCATGGTAATAGTGTTTCCAGGGCCTGGGCTGCCCAGTGCTGCGCTGAGGGTCTCTAGCAGCGTGCTGTATTTTGCAGGGCAGATGGCCATTTGCCCATCTCCCATTGCCTCACCCACATCTGTCTAGGTTTTTTGCTGGTAAATCTACTTCTTCATTTGCAACTTTCCTTATAATCTAGTCCTGTGTTTCACAAGCAGAACTGCTGATAATTTCCTACCTGCAGAGTGCTTTGCTGTCCCCACTTGGTGCTTTTTCTGAGCTGAGAGCCCTGGTTATGTTTATTGGAGATATGAGAAAGTCTATCACATAAACCATGTTTTCAGACCAAGTCGTCAAAGGTGCAAACTTGCAATATTTGTCCCCCCTGCCCCGAGTCCAGCCCTTACCACTGCTCCCACTCACACGCTGGCTTTCACCAAGCTGCTGATGCTGCTATACTGCATGGGACGCTGTACACACTGTCAGGTTTTAAGGAGTGATGGTGAGTGGTATTAAAAATCAGCAAAAGATACACATGCAAAAGGGCAGCTGTTGGCTTGTGCACCCAGTAGCAACGAAGGATGCTAACCATAATCGCTCCAACCCATTCTCAGGACAGCCTGGAGGGGCCTCTCAACGTGCTTCTGGCCACTTCACGTCCTAGATGAAGCGTGCTGCTGGGGCTCTGCCACAGGTTTCCATAAGCAGAGTGTCTGAAGGGCACTTCTGTGCCTGGCACACTTCACTGGGAGGCCAAGCAGTGACAAGGCAGGGGACAGAGGAAGGCTGAAAGGGCTGAGCCTGCCCAGCTTTGGCATGTGCTGTCTCTGGCCTATGGACAGGTCTCTGGCACCTCAAGCTGATGCTTCTTTCTCCTCTCCCGACAGATAAAAGAGCTCTTTGTGAGTTTTGAGGACACTCCCTTGGGAGCAGCATCGCTAGCCCAGGTGCACAAGGCAGTGCTGCAGGATGGGAGAACGGTGGCGGTGAAAATCCAGCACCCGAAGGTCCAAGCTCAGAGCTCCAAGGATATTTTACTCATGGAGGTAAAACAACCTGTTGACTTTGACTTACAGAACAATTGCCATTGAAACATGTGGGAGCCACATTCATGCGGGGTGTAAGCAGGTATAACAGCACCATCCTGTGACTCTGAAACCTCCACAGAGATAAATGGCGTCTTGGGGACATAACACAGCAAGTTTGTGAGGATTGCAGTGTGGGCGATTGTGTGGACAGAGAGACTGAAAAAGAAGGTAAGAGCGAAGGAGGGCAGAAGGAGAAGACATCAGGGATGACATCAGTGTAAGTCTGTGTGAGATTTAAAAACAAGAGCCTGTGTGCCCATTAACTGCTTGATTAAACTGGTCTCAGTTCTTCTTGCAGTTAGGGCTGTGTGGCCAAGGAAAAATCATTTTCCATGATTAGCATGGGTTTTTTTTTCAGTTAAATTCCAGTGTAGATTCAACAGTGGCTGAAGCTGCCGTCATTTAGTTTTGTTTCTTGGGTCAGCTCCTTAATGCTGAGCTCATTCATGCTGGAAACAAAACCGCTGAAATATGGCGAGGGTCACCTAACAGGGGCAGACACACAAGTGAGGGATTCAGCTGGGAAAAAAAAGTTTCAGTGCTTGTCTCCTGTTCCTCTCCTGAATAGTGCCTATCACTCACATTCTCAGTGCAATGCTGTAGCTTCTCCCAGGCTTCTAAGTCTAGCCTGTTGAAGGGAAGAACCGGAGAAAAGCTGTGGCACCACACTGCATTGCAATAGTCAAAGATGCCAGCAGTGTGGTGGGGAACAGAAAATGGAGGTGGGGCTGAGCTCAAGGAGCGGGGAAGGGTTAGATCTGCAAATGGTAACACTAAATTTTTAGCTCTCCTAGACACATATCTGCATGTACAGTACAGTAAGGTGCGCATCCTTTGGCAGTTGTGTCCATGGGACTGAAGAGGGAAAGATTAAGCTGAGACGGTCTGATAACCATTTAGAGGGTACCGTTGATGCAACAACACACAGCTCTCTGTCACAGGAGATCAAGAATCAAAGTTCTTGCCAGCACCCTCTCAAAGGAGCATGCAACTAAAGCTTCTCTAGGCAGCTAAAACACCCTGCTTTGAGCAATCCTGGCTAGTCTGCAAAGCAGCACAGCTGCTTCCAGCTGAAGTATGTCAGTTTGCAGCTGAATATTTATTTTGAACTTGAAGTGAAAGAAATTTTTGGGTTCAGTACAGATATCCCAGTAAGATGGGATATGTCTGTTTGAGAGCAGAAGACTGTTTGAGCTGGGTTTGGATCCAGCTTTAGGTATGGATTTGGACCTGAATGGTCCTTTTCAGGACTGCCTGCAGTGGTGTGCCCAGTGAGTTTGTTTCTGCGTGTCGTCACATGGACAGCAGTTCTCAGGGATCTTAGGGCATCCTTCACTTCTGCCCAGCATGGGATGGCAGAAACTAAACCGTCAAGGAAGAGGGATGAACAGGTAATGAAAGACTGAGACCAGGGCAATAAGAAAATTGTGTATGAATTACCTAAGACCTAGATCCACCTTGGGACATTTGTACTTTTAACAGTAGGTATTACAGAAAAAATCCCCCCTCACACTGTGATGCTGTGGTTGCTGGTTATAACAGTAAAAGAAATTTTTAAAAATTGAGAGTCATTCCTGTCTTTTCTGGTTTTAGGCTAATCCTCCTGGGAAATTTGAAAGTGAAACAGTGTATTTCCTCATGGCAATTTAGTATTGTCCTTCCTCTACAAACAGTCTAGCTTGTCCCCCTTGAGATCAGCTTTGTGTACATGGCTTTGAAATAGCTCACAACATGACACATGCCGTCTTGTTTTTGAAGGGCCTGTTGTGGAGTTTTGGTTTCCACGTGCCATCATATCCTTGTGTGGGACTATTTTTGTGTAGGCTGCACTGAAAGCCAGATTATGTGCCCGGAGGTTCTGGTCCTTTAAGAATCAGACAGACATTGCAGCTAGGTAGGACGTTGATTTAAATATTGATGGATGTGGTCTTAGTTAGAGACTGTTGGGAAGGAATGTGAATGGGAAAAGCTAGATGGAAAATTCTGAAATTCACTTGAGGTCTCATAGCATCCGTGCTGACTCTTTAAAAATCAGTACAGCATCTGTTAAATCCAGAGAGAGATACCTCGCTGCTCTTCTTATATCAATACTTATTTCAAGACAATACGTTAGGCAGATGTCAGAAAAGGGACAGGCCAAATACTTGTTAAGTATGTCCCTGCTGATGGTCAAGTCGGCAAATTGATTCAAAAGAGCGTTTAAAGAAAGCAAAAAACAATGTATGGATTTTCTCACATCAGGCACCAGTGCAATAATCCTGCAGCCCCTATAAAGTTTATGTATACGTTTATGAAGATTGCTGGTTATATTTCATTTGGGTGACATAAATTTGAAAGGATTTATGCCTCTAGATGTAACAGTAGAAAAATCATTCAATAGTGTCTGGAACCTGGTGATTACATTTTTAAAGGAACATTGAGTTTGGAACTGACATTTAGATAAGAGACGTAGAGAAGAGGGGTGGAGAACAAACGTTTTCACACAGCTGAACAGGAGCAGTGATGGTTCATAAATTTATTTTTTGTCATACATTTCAGTGATAGCAGCTTTCTGTGCATGCTTTAAATTTTCCTCCTGCAGTGCAGGAATTCCCACCTCAGTGGTGGAGATCTAGAAAGGGAAACTGTCTGGGAACACACACTGACAAGTCTCTTTTCATTTTCAAATGGATGTGCAGAACAAGTAAGATAAAGACAGCAAAGTGGATTGCATTTTTAGGTTTTATTCTTCTTTTATGACTCGGGTAGTTAAAAAAAGACAAACAAATTGTTTTCCGTAAGATGTGATCCAAATTGTCAGCTTGTGTAAATTTATGACACTGGTTGAGAAACTGGCCCTTCAGTTGAACAGAAAGCATGTTTGGCTGCTATGCAGCTTTAATTATGCCATCCAGTTGCACAATCTTGATTTTCTTCAGGAATGACTGCACATCACTTGTCCCTTAAATGCTTCTTTAAGCATTTCCAGGAACTTTTTGGCTGAGCTTTCCAAGGCCCTGTGCAGCTGAATACCTCACCCCTTTAAGAAGGAGAAGATGCCAGGTAGTGGGTTTATGATACTTAGAAAACACCACCTCAGCGTTGCTGAGGATGGCTGTGACTGACACTCAGGAGCAACTCTCCCACTGACCTCTGCCAGAAGTGTCCTTTAAAGGTCGGTAACCTACTGTCTGTATCCAAGCTCCTGTCTTCTCTGAACTGTGGATTTTCTGTGCTAGCAAAATTCTTGCTCAGCAGGGGAGAAGTAACATGGAGGTAACAAGTCCTACTTCAGATCTTCCTCTTCTGCATTATCTGAGGGCTGTTCAAATGACGCTAAACAGTAACTTGTAGAATTATAGGACTCAGAAGAGAGTTGCTTCTGGGCCATGCCCGTGGTGAGATCTGGCGATGTGGTCTCTTCTCTGGGGCTTTGTTCTCTTACTCCTAGGCAATGGGCAGGTGGACTCCCTTTGGTGTCTGTGCTGTCGTTTAACTCCTAGACGTGCCTGTGTGAAAGGACAAGCCAAAATTGCTCTTGCATGACCAAGGCAGGACACCATGTGTTTTGTGATTCTGCAGGAATCCTACAAGAACCTGGGATGCTGTTTGTTTGGGTTTTTTTTTTGTCTGTAAGTTACATGGAATGATCATATCAAAACGGCACTGTGTGACTTTAGAATTAGGATGCAGGTGATTGTCTCTGTCCTTGTTCTCAGGTTCTCCTCTTGGTTGTGAAGCAGATCTTTCCAGATTTTGAGTTCATGTGGCTGGTGGAAGAAGCTAAGAAGAATCTGCCCTTGGAGCTGGATTTCCTCAATGAAGGCAGAAATGCTGAGAAGGTTGCTTGTATGCTCAGGAACTTTGATTTCCTGAAGGTGAGGGAATGCATATTTCTGCGTGTTTATGTGCATTAATAATCTCACTTTATGTGTCTTGTGCTTCTCATTCACCACCTGGAGGAACCATACAGAGCAAGAATGGAGTTCAGTTCCTCTGTGTTGTTTGTCCTGGACGGCTTTGCTGATACAAACCAGAAACTGCTCTGAGATATGCTTCCTCCTCCTTCTCTGTTTCCTACTGTAGGCACTGTATATTGGATGAGGAGTGATGGCTTGGGGCCAGCACTCTCTGGAGCCTGCTACACATTTTCCCAAACATTATTTCTGAACTTGTCCAGAGACCTGTGAATCTGCCATTCTTTGCTGAGCCATCTGATGGTACCTTTTCCTGGGCTTTGTCTCAACTGAGGGTGAGAAATAGGCATAAAACAGAAAAGCTAGACTGAAGCTGATGATGTCAAATAGGATTAGGAACTCTCTGTATCTCAGGAGGAAGCACGTTTGCACAAATCCTTCCTCATGAAAAAGAAAGCACATTCTCACTCTTGAATTTAGCATGCATCCTACATAAGCATCCATGCTAATGCGTTCATGTTACTTTCATACACAGACTCACCTGCACCCATATTGTGCTTTTCCCCACTGACACTCTTTTCCTCCCTCCCCTGCCATACACTGACTCTGGTCACTGATGAGTGTCCCAAGTAGAACCACACATGTACCTGTCTCATTCTTGGAAAGACATAAGCTCACATCTTCAAAGTTACACGTGCACAATTCTTTTGCTGACATATAAGAGGCACAAGCCTCTACTGTGTGCACTCTGGAGATACACAATATTGTCAAGCACACATGGTGCTGTGGGCACAGTCACTGATGTAATTGATGTAACTGCATTGCATATACACAAAGACAGCAAAAAATGCAGCCTCCTTTGGACCCTCCTGCATACACACATAAAAAATGAGGTTTTCACCTCCTGTTTATGAAGAAGCCCCGAAAGGGAAGGGACAGATGTCTGAAACTAAATGAGTTTTTGTTAGACTTTACAGGCGGATGCTTCCTCCGTGCAAGGGCTAGAATTCCTTGTCACCTGACTCCAGGTTTGAGGCAGTCCTTTTGGAGCCCAGTAGCAGCAGTGGCCTTCCCATAGACACCGATAAACTAAAGCCACCAGGCTACAGAAGGCCAAAGGCCAATGCTTTTGCTGAGTGGGCGCTTATCAGAAGTGGTGCACCTTTGAGAGCTGTATCTGTTGTAACTAGGATACTATGAAGTAAATCCCCATGGAGATGGCCAATCAACTCCTCACTGGGTTAAGGAGCTATCATGATATCAATATGTGTAACAATAACAAATGGCTTGAGATGGCTAAATAATGGATCCTCCTGTCTGACCTGCCAATTCAGAGACGTGTTCATCACCCAAAGGCAACGGAAGAATTCAGCTCCTGTATCATTAATTTTCCTAAGCACGCTAGAAAGCTGAGAAGTAGATTTTGTGCTGTGAACCTGTTTGAGCTTTTAAAGCCAGAGATAAATTGTTTCCATGCACTAGCATTACAGCCAAACATCTGTGAGTAATTAAAAAAATCACTGAAGAATTTGGCTGTGAGTGAGAGAGAATCATCTCTGAGGGCACGGGTAGTGCTTTACAAGCCCACTGACATGCCCCTGTAAATATTGAGACAAGAATGAGTGTCATCTGAAATGATCTAAGGCAGCAGGGATCAGAGAACTACATAGGCTGGGGAACTATTTGTTTTGGAGCTGGTTTGCTTTCTCACCAATCTAACTGCAAAGAATGGATGTCTGGATAAGCTGGGAAGGCTGCAAGTAATTGAATTCCCCCTTGCTCGTAGTGGATCTCTGACATCAAAATCTACACAAGGTTACCATGGGAAGTACGCCAGGACTGAGGGACGCTGGAATTGCTCAGCAAAGGAGCCTTTGATCTACAGCGATAAGGTCGAAGTGGGTGACATTGGGGAAAATGGTCTCTCTAGAACAGGAGCAATGGGAGAGGAGGATAGTTCATGAGGAACTGAGACACTATCAGTAGTTACACGCAGAGGATAAAACAAATGTGGCTTGTTCAGGAGTTACGATGAGCTACAGTGGCCTGGCTGGTTGCCCTGGCTTTGGTTGCACTTGATGGACGATGCCTCGTACCTCTTCCTGTGCTGCACAGCTGAGTCTGTCCTTGCAAGGTCAAAAATGTGTGTCTCTGTACTGGGGCACAGCAATGGGAAGGGGTGCAGCTCCTTTGTATCTTTGGTAAAATGTACCCCTGTGGCTTCACCCACCTGCGAAGGCAAATCTGGAAAGTTTGGGAGAGCAGTCAGCACAGTGATGCGAAGAACATCCAAAGGGAACTCCAGCAAGAAAGGGACTCTTGACAGTAGAAACTTCAGCATGGAAAGAATTCGGCTGGAGAGAGAGGCTGGAAAAGGGGGAGCCAGGCTGAGTGACGCCTGTGTCGCTGCCTCCCTGGGTGACACTGGGCCTCTTACTGGTACCTCACTCAGCTTGATTTACTGCAGATTGAATGAAAAGTGCTCTGACATTTTACACTCGTTACTGTGTCATGTTGGCAATAAGATAGTTAAGGGTCTCCTAGGGTTTCTGTGACAAGCCCCTTATTTGTGACACTTGATTTTTCTCCCAGTTCAATTGCAGATGGCCTAAGTATGCAGGGTTTGTCAGCTCAAAGGCGTTTGTGTTCCAAGGGGCACTGTGGAGATTCAATTTATGACGATGGCTTATGATTTTTAGAGCTGCATAAGTGGGCCCTGTGCGTAGCAAACGTGATGTAGTTCCCATCTAAAGGAGCCAAGTGGATGATTCAGAAACTTTCAGTAGGTGCTAGTTAAACAGCCTGGCGAGAGGAGCTGCAGAGCACATGAGAAAACTTTCAGACATCAGTCAGAGTGGGAGGTGGTCAAAATCTTGTAGAGTGTGGCCAGGAATGTTGCACGAGGAGAGATGCTGCTGCCACTGAATTTGTGTGTTTCCTTGCACAAATTGCTGCTGTCCTGGGGAAGAGCTCAGTAGATGGATTTACCTTCCTTGCACTCAGGAAAGGAAACACGTTCTCACTTCTCTTCCAGTTTTACTCCTTTTCCAGGTTGTGTGTGATATATTCTCCTTACTTTCATAGCCTGTTGTTTGACTTACCTCATCTGTTCCTGTTTCAGGTCCCTAGGATCTACTGGGAGCTCTCAACGAGGCGTGTCCTTCTCATGGAATTTATGGAAGGGGGACAGGTGAACGACAGGGCCTACATGGAGAGGAATGGCATCGATGTCAATGAGGTAGTTTCTTAACTGGGTGTGGTGGGCAATGCAAAACTGATGGTGACATCAACTGATGTTGATACAACATAGAGGCCAACAGGACAGAAGAGGGCAGAAAAGGGAGCACATACAGATGTGAACAGAGCCGTCAGTCTGAGGGATCTCAGTTCTTCAGTTCTTCTGCTTCTGCGAAAAATATGTGACTCCTTTTGGGGAACACTCTCCTGTAGGCTATACAGCTAGAGAGATCTTCAAGGAGACAGGTAGATGCTCTTATATTACATACACCCATGGTTTGTTCCAAGATGGCAGTTCCTGTTATCCAGAAGGAACAATTTCAGCTTCTGACATTATTTGTGTCTTTTCTTTCCCTTTCACCTTCTATGATAAAAATCATAGGTCTTATACCATCACAGCTGTTAGAGTGCTGAAGCCTCGGCCGTGGTGCTTTCCATAATATTGTGACGTGGTTGGTTTTCTGCTTTCCAAAATCTCCTTTTTTTCTTCTGGATGCAACAGTTTTATTCTTTGCTTCCTGGTCCTGCATTACTGTGTAGTTTTGCAGTCCTTCATTAAACAGCTGTCAGATTTCATCCTTACAAAGAGCCTACATTTCCCCAATGAGCGAAACAGTTTGTATGTGTGGCATGAACTCAGGAGAGCCCTTTGCATCCTCCGTGGCTGAGAAATTCTTGAGGAAAAGAAGGTATTACTTCCCATAAGGGTCAAAAAGATGCTGGGGGAAAGTGTTTCAAGCCATTGGACAGTGTGCCAAGCCACCTTTCCTAGTCAGTGAGTGCTGACTGAGCCACTGCTGCTTGCCTTTTCCCCAGTGCCCTGTCAACGAGCCTCAAAGTTGCAGTTGGTTGACTGGCTATCAAAGAGGTACGGCATAAAATCAATTGTACTTAATCTTTCCATCCACTTGCCTCTGAAATATGAACGCTTCCTCTCTCTGCTCTTCCTCCTCTCTGATCCCTTTTTATCCGTGGCAAAATTCCTGTAGCAGCAGTTATAGATGTGCCAAAGACCTCTCAAGGGAGGGAAAATGTGAGTTTGGTATGCCCCACAAGGAGAGAATGTTAAGTGTGTCTTCTCAGCTGCCTCCCACAATCCGCGTGCAGCTCCTTCTCTGCCTAAAAAACTCACCCAAATTACAGGTGGAGGACTGAGTAGGCTGCCAGTTTCTCTTTGCCTTTTCCTCTTCTCTTGCACTCTGCAGAAGTCAGTGTGATATTTTCTAGCAACCCCTGCATGGAGAAAGACAGGCACCTTTTCATGTGTTTCTCTACTGAAATATGGGAAAGGAAGGTCCGAGACTGTCTTTCCATTGTAATTGTGACAAGCAAGCCAAGGGCAATGGGTAATAGTGAACAGTGCTATCTTCCCTGCAAGATAACTCGTCCTTTTTCATCCAAGAGACTTCTTAGATGAATACAACCTCACCTGTAGATAGTGCAGTCTCTCTCCTTTCATGTCTCCATCAGGAAGAATTTGGAGCATTTGGGTCACTGCTTTTCCTCCTCCCTCTCGTCAGGGCATCACAGAGGTCATTGTCAGCTGATCAGAGGTATACACGATTTCTTCTCTCTGTCTCTTTTGTGCTGATGATCTTTGTATTTACCAAGGTATGTACCTCAATGACGCATCTGGTCTCCAAAGACTTGAGAATGTAGTAGCTCAGGGACTTTGCTATCAAGAGAGATTTTAAAAGCCTTGCTCATGGCAGAACACGCAGTCAGCTCCATTCACCTGGACAAGTCAACTGGTCAAAAGCAAGAGAGTAGTTTCTTTGAGTGTGTTTATCCTATCCTTTCCTTCAGCTGTAAAGGCAAAAGTCAAATCTAGCCCACAGTGCTCAGATACAGCTGTGAATATTCCTCAAGTCTTGAAATAGTCAAAAAGGCTTGTTTTGACGCATGATCAGGAGGACTCTTGAGCAACGTGTACATTCAGATTTTGAGCTGGGCTTCCTCGTAGTTTTTGGACAGCACTTCCATCCTGACACTGAGGTAGCTGGCATAGTGTAGCTCCCTGGGACTTTGGTTGCTGCTTTGAATTTTCTCAAACTGCTGGAGATGGCGAAGTTTTCTGGAGAAGTCCAAGCAAAAACATTCTTTGCAATCTTCCATACCTTTCTCCAGCCAGGTAGGGCGGAAAATTCAATGACTTCAGCCTTTTGTTGGTATTTTGCTGCCTCTACATGCCAAAATAAAATAGAGAAGCAGCTAATTTCAAGTTTTGTAACTTGCAGAGGCTTTTGCTTGTTATATGAGAGATTTATGGTGAAAATGCAGCTTGTTTTTTTGTTCATTTGTGCCTTTGGATTGTTTTGTGACATTGTGGCACTATAGGCTCCCTGCAGCAATGAAACCACATATTTTGCTGGTTCTGAACTGGTCTGTAAATGGTGGCTAAGATGTAGTTCTAAAGAAGTTGTCAACAGACTTCTACCACTGCAAAGTCTAAGCCTCAGAGGCTTCTGACAATCTGTCAGGCATGGGATGTTACTCAGCTCAGTGGCACGACTGAGTTTCTGCAAACTCTCTCAGTGACTGTGCAGAGCTGTTCTTTCTTCCTTTTCTCTCCCCACCCCCAGAATTAATGAGTAACTTTTACTGATTGCCACTAAAGCAGCAGCAGAAAGGAGGGAATACCAGCCTGTTAGAATCGTGTGATGGGGGAGTGAGGTCTGTTATTATGGCTGCAGTAAGATGAGGTAGGAGCAGTGCACAGCCCTGGCAAGGTGTGATCAGCTGCTGCTGTTGATGCCCAGGGTAAAGAACTGCATAGCTTGGTGGGGAAGTGAGCAAAAGGCAGCAGACCCTGCAAGGAGCGGGTGGCAACCCAGATTTCAAAACCATGACATGGCTTATAATAATGGCAGTTCTGGCTTTCAAGAGATGCATTAGCTTCCTCTAAATCACTTCAATCTATTTATCTATCAACCCCTCTATCATCTCACTCCATTTTGTTATACTGGGCGGAAGAAGAGGAACCTTCACTAAGCAGGATTTCTCTTGTGTGACAATGCAGCCTTGAAGAGCAAGCTGAGCCTCTCTTCTCTAAATGGAAAGGATCCCTGAGGTGAAAGCTCCCTTCAAACCAGGTTACTGACATTTACTTAATACCATCTGTAGCAGGATTATCATTAAAGCTGCCCAAAAGCACATTAATCTCTCTGGATCCGTCCAAGTGCTGGATTGTAATGGCATTTAATCAGAGAAGGCTTTGATTTCTAAAGACAAGTGCAAACACTGAAATATCTGCCTGTGGAACAGTTACTTATTCATGTGCAAGTGTAGCTGAGGATGAGCACGCAGCTGGGATATTGACAGTGGGAGGGAAGCCTGGAAAGAGGAGTTATCAAGAAATAACCTGGCGTGAATTTTCAGGGAATACCAAGCCATGTCAGGGTTAACAAGGTGGCCACCTGGAAAATGGGCTATTCCTGTTTCAAGACACAAAAGCATTTACAGTCTTGGTTGGAAAGATACATTTGGAAGAGGTGGGTAGAGTAGGGAAGAGAGGAAAAATAGACTGAGGGGCTCTCAAGATGTTTGTAGCATACTGTAAATGGGAGAGAAGGAAAGATAGCAAGGCTACGAGAGTATGGACTATTGAAGAAGATCTCAAATGGCACAAATGTTCATTCTGATTTTACCTGATCCTTTTAGAGAGACTTTGTCTGTATACAAATCTTAACATTATCTCTGATTTGCTGGATGGGTCCTCCCTGCCCCTCCTTGTGGATGCTCTGCCTGTCTCTGCAGGCTGCTGGATCAGCAGGCGGTGGGAGCTGTGAAGCTTCCCGATGTGCTTGTGGCATGTGCTGTATTGCCTCCAACTAACCAGCCAGCTCAGGTAACCAAGTGGAGAGTCCCCTGTGATTGCCCTAGCTTGGACTTGAATCAGGGAAAGGAAATGACGCCATGTACTTCAGCTCACTAAGAGCCTGGTCATGAGCTGTGGATGATTCAGAAGTCAGGAAAGTGTTTTGTCCAGCTGAGAAGTGAAAGCAAACAGCTAAGGTGCTTAAGATGAGCTACTGTGTGCAATTATTGCCATCTGTCACCCCATCCTACTGTGGCTTTTTGCTTCCTTCTGTTACTAAATGGGTTGTGCACTGGAACAGTATCTCTTAGCTCAATAAAGAGCCCTGCTACCTTCTCATGGCTGACAGCTTTGCAACTTGAAATATGCTTTCAGTGGGGGATTTACCCTTCTGCCAAAAGTCAGGAGCTGTTGCCTTGTAGCTGCTAAAATTTAAGTGGGATTTCCCAGGGTAGGATCCCTTTGTCAGTGCAAGCGTGGAAACCTCTCACGTCTCAAGTATTTGCGCTTATAACACTCAAGTGTTAGATGAAATAGAGCATGGAGAAGAATGGTGTTTCTGGGGAAAATGGCTATTCTTGCTCTTTGCACCTGCTGATTTAGTCTGGGGAAAGGTTTCCTTGCAGGTTCTCCGTATACTTCCTCTTGTCTGAAACTTAGTAAAAATTCACAAGGTGTTGGTAAGCAAGAGTAGTGACCTCCAGCATTTCCAGCTTCTGAACTGTGCAAAGACACCAGGTAAAAGAGTTGAACTGCACGCAAACCTGTATCTTACTGAAATTCAGTTTCAAGCATCAGTGTCAATCAATTGCTTAAGTCTCAACAAGATGCTTAAACCCAAGGAAATATGACTCCAGTTAAAACCAAGGGGAAATGATCCCCATAGCCATTTTGGGACTGACAGAGATGCAAGAAACAAATAAATGACTGGTCTTCTCTATCTATGTCCTTTTGATAATTTGTAGAAATTTATCAGGTTAGTCCTTCAGTTCCCTGGGTGGATGAGTCAGAATATTTCTCCCCACTTAAATGCCATGGAAGGTGGGGCACTGAGCAGGAAAATAATTTTCTCAATCCCCAACAGAGAGCCTGGGGCACTCTGGGAGTACACTCCAGGATCTCCTAAAAACTATTCCTGTGACTTAATAACATTGTGTGTTTTCAGACATCACCTTGTTGTGATGCCAGATCAGTGCATAGCGATAGTACTGCATTACAGAGCGCTGTGTTTTGGTCCTCACAAGTGGATCACAGGGAGCAGAGTGTGAAATGGGATCTCTTGTGTGTGACCATCCTAATCTGCTATGGACCAGATCCATTACAGAGGAAGCTCCAAATTGTGTCTATTCTCCATCCACACCCTTTGCTAATTTGATACCAGTTTAATTGGGCAGGATTGCCCTAGCAGGATTAAACAAACCTGTAGATGATGTCTGTAATAACAACAGTGAAAGAAAGCAAAAATCCAATACGCTCTTCAATCCAATTAACCTTCGATTAAGGTTCCAAAATCAATGCTATTATTTTGGCCTGAGGAGGTAATACTGAGCCCTGAGAAATGAGCTACACAACGACCTTTACTTTTAATGAGATCAATAGAAGTTAGTGTCGCCATCTCTTAAAATAATTGGCAAATATTACAGCCAAATAAAGGCAAGAGACCGGTATCTCCTCCTGATCTAAAGAGACAGTCACGGATGGAGGTGGGACAGAAAGGGATGATGCCCTATCAGGCAGTTTCATCTGGGACTTATCAGGGACAGGCAGTGAGATCAGCTCTACAGGACCATGTCACAGCAGTTTTTTTCTTTGACTTTCTTCTTCTTGTCAGTTGGAGGTGTGGAGTCAGGACCACTCCAGCTTGCTCACAAGGCCAGGAAAGTATCAGTAACTTTCTCTGAATAACCTAGGCTGGTTTGTTGCATTGCACCTCCCCGTGACATGACATATGTGCCATCTTTTTACTGTAGGATGGTAGGTTATCTGTAGATGGCAGCCTCAAATTTTGTATGTGTTCTTTCCTTTCCGAGAGTTTTCTTGCTAACTATTGAGTATTGTTGTTTGTGAAAATACTAATTCATTATGGGCTTTCCCGCATTTTGTTATCTCCAGGTTGCAGCTGGGTGTGCTGATTTAAGAGGAGAGCTGCATACAGGGGGTGGTGCGTGCCCAGGAGTTCACTGCTATGGGACTGCATGCAAGGGAGTATAATACGGGGTTCATCAAAAGTAGCTCCTGGTGGTTCCTGTGAGGGTAGCAGGTTGTCTGGGCTTTCAAAACTGATGGCAGCAACAGTTTGCAGCTGTGTACATCTACAAGAAAAAAAACATCACTGCTACTACCTATACCCCAGCTTGGGATCCTCTGAATTAGATGACAGAAATGCAGGGTACTTGGTAAAATAGTTGGTACACTGGATATGAGTTGGTTAATTAAAAGATTGGGAATTAGTCAGAAAGTTGCAAAGTAGGTAAGAAACTGATGGAGGCAATGGTGGAGAGAAATTACCATAGTGGAGTTTTGTGAGGTTTGCTTTACAAACTGATCTTACTTAATAAATTCAGTGATGACCTCGACAGAAGCAGAACTGTGTGAAGGAAGTTGTTGATGGCACTGGGCTGGGAGGTTCTGTCATTGTGGAGGAGGACCAGAGCAGCAATAGCACTTGGTGGCCTTGAGGACTGAAGTGATAGAAAGGGATAAAAACGAGCAATGCCAAGTGAAACGCCATGCGCTTAAAAACTAATAAGAAGAGTTTCTTAAATATGCTGGGAGTTTATCAGAGGGAAGTGACATATTAGAATTAACTTTGGGATATCAGTCAACTGCAGGGTGTGTGTTTCCAGTGCAGTGCAACTGTGTAAAACGTGGGTTGACTTCTAGACACATCAGATAAGCTTCCTGTAGAAATGGGGCCGTATTTTTGCTGTATTTGTGCTGATAATTAGTTTACTGGTGAACACATGGGAGTAATACTGGAGAGGGAAGAAACGAGTTAAACTCTGGGATCATGTTAACTGAGAAAATTATTTAAATTGGACATCATTAAAGTTAGTTCGGGATTTAGAGGAAAGGTTCTGACCATCTAAAGAGTGAATTATCGAAACAGCCTACAAAGTCATGCTTTCTACTTATTTCCAGTGAACTTAACCAGTTTATAGAGAGCCTAAGTGATACTGTACAATAACAATCCTTGATGTCTGCATTGCATTATTTCCTTCTGTATTGGCTTGTAATACGTGGGATAGTTTGTGACCCATAGCATCCTACCTATGTTGAGTACATGAAATAAACCTCATGTTCTGAGTTTGGTGAAGAGTTTCTCCAAGTTGGGCTGTCCTGTGTGTATCTGTCACTGCTGGTTTTGCCCAGGCTGCTGACTCTCCGTTTCATTAGTCTGCAATCTGCTTATTCCTCAGCTACATTTATTCCAAAATAAAAACATTGAGCTGAAAACAGGCAGTTTGCCTGACACAGTGTCATGGTCATGTCACATAATGTGGCAATGGCAGGTAGCTATTTGCATTGATTGGTGAGGCCACAGGCTCACTTGATGACTGCAGTCTTCATGTTCTGCTGCAGCTCA
The DNA here is from genome assembly GCA_013398155.1 of Pedionomus torquatus. Lineage (NCBI taxonomy): Eukaryota > Metazoa > Chordata > Aves > Charadriiformes > Pedionomidae > Pedionomus > Pedionomus torquatus. The sequence continues at coordinate 466,418 of VZRU01004516.1, read as the reverse complement.
GGCAGACAAATTGAACTGCTTTGGGGTAATAATCCACCTTCTGGCAATAGGCAAGGACATGCCTCTGACCAGAGCTGGAGTCTGGTGTCATCGTGACATAACAAGCTCACCTCTGCTTGCTTACCAGCACAGGGTTTTTTTTTCTTATGTGTTGTGCCTAAATTATGCCATTCTTGATTATACTCCCTTCTGCCTAGTCGTATTTCTTGTACCACATCCAGTGCTACCAGTGCTTCTGGTTCCTTGCTATTCAAACTTTCTAACGTTGGTAGACTGCTCCTCCTCTGCAATTCTTTAGCCAACTTCAGAATCTTCAGCTCTTTTAATCTTTTTCCCAAGCAAATTCCTCCTGCATCTTGCTCATTTACTTGCTTTCTCTGAACTCATTCTGTGTAGTCTGCATCTCTCTTTTAATGAGGTGTCTGGAAGTGAGTGCAGGATTCCAAGGGTGATTATTATTTTTTTACGATGTGCAGTAGAACAATGCTGGGGGACCCTGGTAATGATAAGGACCTTGTTCTCTTGGATAATAAACAGGGAGAAGAATGATGACCTCTCCATGTCATAACAAAATGCCTGTGTTTACTTTGGTCTTTGCTTCCGTAAATCACTGCAACCTTTTGTCTAATTTGTGATGCACCTTCACCCCAAGGTTTTACACAGCCTAAATGCATGCTGAATTCCTCCCTCCTTCTGGGTGGAGGTTTTCACATATTTGTTTTCTCATTTCACCTAACTGCATTCTTCCAAAGTGAATTCTGTATATGTTATTTATCCAATGGCCTTCTCAATAAGGGTGGAATAAAGGCCCATAGTGATGGCACACAGTACTGTAAAATTAATGTGTATAAAGGTTTAATGTCTTTTTCCTAGTTTTTTTCTCTAGAAGCATGAACTCCTTTTGTCTGAATTATAATGATATGTCGCTATTCACATATTACACTTTAAGCCCTAGAAGTATAACCTTCCTTTTTTGTTTAGAATTCAACAGTATTGGTGCTTTCTATCTTAATTTAATTTTTATCCTATTTTAGAGGTATGTCAACAGACAAAAATATGTGAAAATACACAGCTCCATCTCTTACACCGAGTCATTTTTTTCCCCAAAAAAGTAAAGACTGTTTATATGCTTATATCATAAATCCCTGTAATGTATCTTCTGTATGCTAACTAAATTATACAGAATGCATTCCTCTTTCTTAAAGAAGCCATAAAATCTAGTTTCAATGAATTAACTAGTGCAGAGATTCAAGGTTGCATCTAGTAAATCTAGTAAAGTCTAGTTTTAATGAATTAACAAGTGCATATGCTCAAGGTTGCATGCTGGGGAAAACATAAGTAATAATAATACAATATTGACAGGCTGCGAGAGCTGGGGCTGTTCAGCCTGAGGAAGAGAAAACTCTGGGGAGACCTTAGAGCAGCCTTCCAGTATCTGAAGGGAGCCTACAAGAGAGGGACTCTTTGTCAGGAAGTGTAGTGATAGGACAAGGGGTATTGGTTTTAAACTAGAAGAGGGGAGATTTAGATTGGATATTAGGAAGAAATTCCTTCCTGTGAGGGTGGTGAGGTACTGGAACACGTTGCCCAGAGAAGTTGTGGATGCCCCATCCCTGGAGGTGTTTAAGGCCAGGCTGGATGGGACTTTGAGCAATCTGGTCTAGTGGGGGATGTACCTGCCCATGGCATGGGGGCTGGAACTCGATGATCTTTGAGGTCCCTTCCAACTCTAACCATTCTATGATTCTATGAAGTACAGCAGGGAGAGGATGGGGATCTTGCACTGAAGACTGTCTTGTACTTATGACCCAGCCTGTGGGTCTGAACAGGACACCTCTGTCTTCATGGTAAGATGGGAAAATGAATCCTGAGCTTCTTTTGCGTTGCATCATGGGCTCCAAAAGAACAACAGGTCTGTTCAGTAACCTGTCTGCTGACAGTGACTCAGGAGGGGAGACCTTCCCTGTACCTGGAGCCTATGGGCATACTACAAGATGCTATGAGGGTGGCATGGATAACTTGGTGAGAGGTGTTATTTTAGAATCCTAGGGATATTTGAGGTTGGAAGTGACCTCAGGAGGTCGCCTATCAAACTTCATGCTAAGGCAGGGTCAGCTATGAGATCAGGCCAGCTTGCTCAAGGTGTTACCCAGTCATGTCTTTAAAACCTCTAAGGATGGAGTTGCACAACCTCTCTGGGCAACTTGTTCTACTGCTGGACTTTCCCAACCTATTCCATTACCACAGCACAGGAGAATCTGCTGGCTTTTGAACAGCCCTTACTCCTGTTTTTCTCATTGATATCTTTCCAGGCTGGTTTTCAGAACCTGCCATCCCTTGTCTTGACTTGTGCTTAATGGGAATGAGGCATCATGTTGTGCCCTAGATTGCCCCTAAGTTCCTCACCTTCAGTAATTCTGTGTCCTTCCAGGTGCCTAGAGGGCAAAATGTGTTTTGCACAGGTGCCATGGTTGATGCTATGATCAGTTATTCCTCTGATTATGGTCAGTCCATTCCTCTTGGTGTGCATGTCCCTGGGACACTGTGGAAATGAGTGACTGGCTTAAAACAGACTGTCACATCCTTGGACTGTCAGCAAGTGCTACTCAGCTCTTCTAGGAGGTCACAGCACCTGGTACTTTGGTCCTATCCAATTGTAGAGCTTTTTGATCTAGGAGACCTATGAGGGTAACTTCATCACTCCAGTGATCTCTACTGGTGATTCAGAAGAGAAACATCATATCCCTCAGTCAGTAACTACAGTAACCAGTGTGGCATTAGGGGAGCTGCACTACAGGAGGTGGCAGGACCGTGCTTTGCTACCTGGGTGGGTGGTTCTGCATGAGGGCAGCATTCTCCATGATTCAGTAGAGAGCTCCAGGTCCCACAGGAGGCATAGAGGATTGTCCCACCTGGTCCTACAGCTGTTCCTGTTGGTGTGCTGCAGGAAGGATTCCCGTTCTTCCTCCTCATTTGTAGTTACTTGGGCACTATTCATAATGAACGCTCTTAGAGATGGTGGCATTTCAGAGGTGGGTATAGCAAGCCCTTCCCCGGCTCTCTGGTTTTCTGCAGGACAAGCTGTTGTCAGTAGCCCCATTACTTCTTCTGCCACCTTGGCTTATGGGGACAGCTGCCTATTTGCTGCTTACACTGTGTGTCTGGGGACATGCTTGGAATCATTTCTACCAATTGTCTTTTAATTGCTTGTTCGGCACTCCGCTGCGGAGCACCGTGCTGTGCTCTGATGGCAGGGAGGGCCAGCAGTGGGTTTTGCTGTGTCAGTGCATGGTAAGGGACTGATTCTGGGCCCTGGGGATGTTTGCTTGCTCCTAGGAGGTTTTTAACTTTAATAACATCTCTTGGTGATAAGGAGCAGTGGCATAGAGGGACGCAGCAGTGACAGGATGATTTAAACAGCCTTTCTATCCTGCTTCATCTTCACAGACATCGCAAATCAGATTAGCATGGGTCTGAGGAAAGGAAGGGAGAAAGTGGGTGTCAGTGTGATGGTGGTGGGGAAGAGGGAACTCGTGTTTGTTCTGGTAAGCAAATGGACAGGCTGAGTCTCTTCCTGCCCCATCTCTGCTGGGTCCTGCTGCCATCCGTGGATGGAAACACCTGATTCTTCCTCCAAGAAGTCTCTCACCCACCCCATACCTTTCCTGTGAACGCCTGTCTGTCCCTGTCTGCTGTCTCGCTTTCCTCCTTATTACCAGAAAACCCATTCCTACCCACAGGTATGTTCTCTGTTTCAGGCCAGACAGGTATCCTTCAATAACTGTTGACCCCACAAACACCTTCATGGTGGCCCCTGCGTGGATCCTCCCTGAATGCTCTGCGTGATGACTACCATCCCATGGTAGATGCCTGCAGTGACCCTGTGCATTTTATAAAATGGTTTAGCTGGGAAGGAACCTTAAAGATCATTGAGTTCCAAACCCCCTGCCACAGGCAGGAACACCTCCCACTAGAGCAGGTTGCTCAAAGCCCCATCCAGCCTGGCCTTGAACACTTCCAGGGATGGGGCATCCACAACTTCTCTGGGCAACCTATTCCAGTGCCTCACCACCCTCATAGTGAAAAATTTCTTCCTGATATCTAATATAAACCTACCCTTTTCCACTTTGAAGCCATTACACCTTGTCCTATCACTACATGCCCTTGTAAAAAGTCCCTCTCCACCTTTCTTGCAGGCCCCCTTTAGTTACTGGAAAGCTGCTGTATTTGTCAGTGTGAGGAGCTGACAGAGCTCTGCACAGGGACATCAGCATGTACCAGACCCTTGCTCCCTGCGGTGTTGGTACATGGGCACTGCCTCTCCTCCCCAGCAGGCACCCTGCTGTGAGTGGCAATGTGTGACCATCTTCTGTCTCCTCACAGATCTCTCGCAACCTGGGGAAACTCTACAGTGAGATGATTTTCGTGAACGGCTTTGTGCACTGTGATCCACACCCAGGCAACGTACTAGTGAAGAAATGCCCGGCCTCTGGCAAGGCCCACATTATCCTCCTGGACCATGGGCTCTACCAGGTATGTAGCTATGGGAGGCTTCTAGGGCTTCGTGAAGCTGTCTGCCTGTGGGCATCAGGTTGAAAGAGCACACCCCGCTGCAGCCTTGTCCCACGTAGCCTATATGAATACATTTTTTCTATCGCTCCCATAACCTTACAACCTGGCTCTGAAATAGGGGATGGGATACTCCTAGAGGGTCAAGCCTTCCCCACCACCACCATTCCCTGACCTCTGTGGACTGCTAGGGGCCATGTCTCCTTCTCCAGGTGCTGAGTGAGTCATTCCGCATGGACTATTGCCACCTTTGGCAGGCCCTCATCAAGGCTGATATGAAGAGGGTGCAGAAGTACAGCCGGCGGCTTGGGGCAGGAGACTTGTACCCTCTCTTCGCCTGCATGCTGACCGCCAGATCCTGGGAGTCCGTCAACAGGGGCATTGACCGGTCACCAGTCTCAGCCAGCGAGGTAGGTCTTGTGTGCCCTTCCTTCTCCTCAAGTACCTTTCTTTGTTTTAGAAGGGGGCAACCCCTGGCAGCTCTGTACCAAATTCTGCCTTGACAGCAGAGCTAGAAAAAGCCAGGGCTCCTTCTGCAATGTCTTTTATAGTGGCTGAACTTAATTTCCCAGTTTCACCTGTCACAGGCCACTTAAATATTGTACGATATTTTAATGGCTAAGTGTTCACCAGTTCTGACTAAGAAACATTTGTAGATCAGCCTTTTCTTAAAAAAGTGTTGAATGCAGCTGTGCAGGGAGCCATCAAGGAGGATAGGTTAAGGTAGAGGAGGCATAAAGGCTTGGTGGGAAGACATGAGAAGGATAATGCGTTATCACTATTCATGTAAATGACTATCAGCACTGATACAAACTCCTAAAAACCCTTGGAAATTACCTCCCAATCAGAAACCCTATTAACTTGGAGTCAAGGTTGCTTAACTGCAGATCCTGTCAACTCCATCACTACAAATCTAGGAAATTGCCACTTACATTCTCCACTCTTTCCTATCCACACATGCTGGGATCTTTCTCACACCTCCTTGTGCTCCTGACATGCACACACTGCCCTAAGAACAGTGGCAGCCCCTGCCAACTGTGCTGTTGTTGGAGATGAGAATAGAGTGATATATTCAGCCAATGGACTAGGTCTGTAGGTAGAAACACGTTGTATCCTATGGTTTGTAGTAGAGAGGATGAAATTTATTTAAGCAGTGTTATAATATTGCCCTGCAATATTCTCTTCTGGAAATTCCTTTGGGTTGATGTTTCATTTTGATGGATGCGGCAGAATTTGCTGCACTGGCTTGCCATTATCCATAGCAATGAGTAGGTCAGATACCTTGGGTAATGGACCCTCCCTCCCCCTAATTTGATTGCTTCCTACCTGAGTTAATTTTCTGGATATCAGAAATAATATAGTGACTATCTAGCAGATCGGTGCTTGATTTGGTGAGTTCTGGAGCTGGTAGCTCCAGAAAAAATTTCAGAGGCACCGAAGGGAATCAACACAGAGCTGGCTCCAATACTACAAGGCCAGTGTTGATTCTAAGCAAATAAACAATGTTTATCCTAAACTGCCTTGCAAAGGTTATACCAGAGGTGTAACTGTGGCCGCACGGTGCCTTGTGCGGGCTAATGAATTTTGTCACTGAGTTGAATTGTGTGTATGGAGCCAGCTCTGCTTGTCTTTGCCTACATGACACAATTAATGCTGAAACTGGATAGTCCTGCAGCAAATAATGGGGAGCTGAGCAGACTTGCTGTGGCATTAGGAAATGAACTGCTGCTTGTCCTTAGTTGGGAGGTGAATTTCAAAGATTGTATTAACAGCAAGAACCAAGCCCTGGGTAGGCAGGTGCCACCAGCACAGAGCTCCAGAGAGCCTGCTTGAGGATATACAGACATGAGAATAGCTGGTGAGACAGGGAAGCAACCCTTCTGAAACAGAATTTTACCTGTAGTGCTGGGTCCATCCTGGGGCACTCCTCAAACTGTGGTGAGTCCAGTAGGAAGCTACAAGGACTACTTGTCAAGCAGATACAACCCATGAAGTAAGTCTGAGTGAGTTAGGGCAGAAAAAGTCCAGAAAAGTGTGGGTTGAGAAGAGTTGTAGCAGTGATTTTTCAAATCTGTTAAAAGACTGCAGTAACAGGACAAGAAGTAATGAGTTTAAATTCAGCTAAGGAGTTTGGGGTTAAACATGAGAAAAGCCAGATCTAATAAATGCTGGTGCAGGTGATCTGGGAAGGCTTCGAGTCACATCACTGGAGAGTTTTAGGAGCAGGCCAGGCAAATGTGTGAGGATCTCCATTAGTGTAGTTGTCCCTGCCCTAAGCCAAGGCCTGGCACTGACCGCTCAAGGTGGCTGCTGGCCTTGTCTCTTCTGATTTTATGATGGTGTTTTGCTGCATCCTGCAGCAGCCTCAGTGACTGCAGCCAAGGGGTTTTTCTCAGGTCCTGTGGCATAGCTCATTTCTTCCTCTGTGCACAGGCTTCGCCCTTGACAGAAAATGACAGTTCTGATGACAGATCATGTGGTTGTTTTGTGATGTGGGCAAGCAGCTGGAGCTTAAAATAAAAGGAAAAGAATTAGAAAAGAAAACCTATGTGTGGAAAATAAAGTAGGCTGTGCAGTGATGCTGGCTAGAGTGAGGGATAAGAGATGATAAGGAAGGAATTTTCTGCCAACCAATAATGGAACAAAACATTAAACATTTAGGAGAGCTAAGCATCTTCTTGCTGAAGCTTTGTGCATTTGGTCAGTGATGGAGGCAGAAAGACACAAAGATTTATCTGTCAGCAGCAAAGCAACCATGGTGAGTGTGTGAGCTCTGACCACCACAACCTGCACGCTTGATTTGTGCAGGTCTGTTCCTTTATAATCAGTCTGAAGTTCACAAAGTGAGTGTGAGATCCCGTATTGTGAAATATAAGCCAGTTGTCCCTCATTCCAGAGGAGGGAAGGTTTTCAAGCTGCTCTTTCTGCAAAGGAGCCTCCCTCCTGTTGGTAATCATTTATTGCCTTCTGCACGTGTCCCACCGGATTCTGGAGATTTCAGATGTTTCAGAGATTTCTATTTGGATTTGCTGATTCATGTCATGGCCTCTGTAGAAACAGGTAGGGACAGTATGTCTGTGGGATCAGCTCCGCACCACATTGTGCTGCATTTACTGGAGTGGAAAAGGAACTCTCAGATCTAAAGTGAGGCAGAAGACTGGAGGCTGGCTGGCTTGCATGTGAGGGTGGCTCACGTTTGGAGGGAAGCCCATCTTAAGTGGCTCAAGCTGTAGTCCATCAGTTATCGCTGGGATCTGACTGTGGACAGTGTATTTGTTGGAAGCTGGGGAACCAAGGAACAAGAAGGATCAACCTGTGTCTGCCTTGATCTTACACTATTTTCTTAAGCTTCTGCTACTGGCTGCTGCCAGACAGGATATGTGTCTAGATAGACCCTTAATCTGACAGATGCCAGTTTGTGATCTTTTGGGTATGTATGATGTTTAACTGCATAATACTTTCTCACCTCTGCTGAGTTGTGTTGAGGACAAGAGGGCTAAACTAGATCTTGGAAACAGCTTTATCAGTATAGTGTAAAGCCATCAGTTGCATGGGACAACAAGACAAAGAGCAGCTTGGTTGTCCTTGCCAGGATGCTTCCACCTTTCTGAGCTGTCTTGTGCTACCTGCAGCTCTGCCAGCTTTGGGGCTGGAGAGGTGAGACTCAGAAGGCTGCAAAGGCAATAATAAGATCCAGCTGCTATGGGCTGCCTGGGGCCAAGAACTGAGATAGCAGCAAGTGCTCTCTTCTCCTGAGAGGCTTTTAATCTTACCAGTGAGGGGACAGGGCCTTATCTCACTGAGGGGCAGGTAGGATATGGCAAGAGTGATCTGTGACTGTGCTATGAATGCTTGCGACAGCCAGGTCTTGGCAGGAAAGCAGAACAAAGAGCTTTAGATTCTTGCCTAGAGTTGTGGTTTAGAAAAACACCGTCCTGCCAAATCTCAGCTGCATCTGGATTGCGCACACACTCTCAGTTTCTCTCTTCTTTCTCCCTGACATGACCCGGCTGGCTGCAGGATGTGGAGATCCGGTCCAACGCTGCTGCTTACCTACCCCAGATCACCCAGCTCCTCAACAACGTCCCCCGCCAGATGCTGCTGCTGCTGAAGACCAATGACTTATTAAGGGGGATTGAGTCCGCCCTGCACACGCGGGCCAGTGCCAGCTCCTTCCTCAACATGTCTCGCTGCTGCATCAGAGCCGTTTCCACGTGAGTCTCTTCTCCAGGCACCAGAGGTCAGACATGGAGCAGCAGGGGCTGGCTGTCCCTAGGGGCCAGAAGGCAGCGGGAAACCCAGCACCAGCAGGCCAGTCCTGCAGTAGCTGAACAAGGCGACCGGTCCAAGGTCAAGCAAGAAAGTCAATCTGTAGGTCAGGTTCAGTGGTGGTCAGGCAGGTCTGCGGTGACAAGACTGAGAGTAAGTCAAGAAGCCACTACATGTGAGCTGAGATGCAGATCACGGGGCTTCATAGCAGAGCATGAGCTGGGGACCATTACTCTTGCAGTCTAGCTCAGGCCCGGACTGAAGGTGTGGGCCTGAGATGAACTGGAGCTCCTGGGCCTATGAGCAGAAGGATGGGGGGTCCCAGGCTAGTCAGGGTCATTAAGGCTTATTAGAGCCCCCCAGGCAGGGCCCTGACAAGGTCTAGTTTGACTTCTCGACCTCTTACTCTTAGCTGTGGACTTCCTCATTAGCACATCTGCTGGTCCTACCTCTGCTCAGTTACATGTCTTAGCCTCTGACTGTGCTGTTCGCACGCTCATCAGCATCTTCAGAGGACAGGTCTGTCACCCTGAGGCTGGTGACAGTTGGAGGCCTTACGGTAAGGGTTTAGGGTTTGCCCCCCCCAAAGGAGGAGAAACGGGTTCCTGCCCATTGCAAGCATCAGCACTGGGAAGTACTTGTGGGTAGGAAAGGTCTGCAAGTTCACTGCTGCTGACTGAGGGGCTGGGGCTGGCTGGGAAGATCAGGCTGATGTTTAAAAGACAGGAACAGGAGTCATGCAAGTGATTTCTATCTGTGAGTCTTATGAGTCAGTGCACTTCTGCCTCCTTGCAGCAGAAAAAACAGTTATATTTCTGGCTGATGAGAGACCTACAAAGTCCAGTTAACCTCTGCTTCTAAAGAAAGGTGAATTATATTTCCTGGAATCAGTTTGTCAGGATTGCTGGACTCTCATGAGTGTGCTATCTGGAAAGGCTAACACTTTGTGCACCTATCCCTGTTAGCTGAAGTGAAGCTTGGCATAGAAGCAGAGGATGGCATGGCCCAGGGTGACTAGGCATAGCAGGGAGAGAACCAGGCTCACGAGGGAGCAGGCTGTCTCTTCTGCCAGATTCCTGCTAGGAAGGCAGTCCCCAGCTCCTCAGGAACATTACCTGGAGAAAATCCCTAGTCCCAAGGGTCTCCATTGCTGATGATTCTCCAGATGTGGGAGGTTCCCTTCTTCTGGGGAGAGTCAGTTGTACTGAAGATGTAGGACAGGCCTCCTTCCTGCTGGGCTACATCCTGCTGGATCTAATGTGGCTGCTTCTCTCATTCCAGGTACCAGAGGAGCAAGAGTCACTCACTTTACAGGAGAGCCCAGATCTCACTCACAGAAGCCCTGAGTCTGTGGCAGATCAACTTGTATGAACTCTTCCTGTGGCTGAAGGGGTCCCGGCTGGGGAACTGGGTCATTGCTCTCCTGAGCCGAATGCACCATTCCACATACTGACATGAACTGGTGGGAAAGGCCTGGGTTTTCCCTCCCTCCCTCCCTCCCTCCCTCCTGCTCTCCCCGGCACATTTGCCTTTCTGACTGTTTCTGTCTGTTCTGTGGGCTATTTCTGGGTCTTGTTCCATGTTACACACAGCACTGTCCTTGCCTGTCACAGCATTAGCTTTCTCCGTGGCGCTGAGAGGTGGAGTTGGTACTGGAGCTCTGCCGTTTTATGGTTCAGGAAAAGGAGGTGTGGGATAACGTGTGTCAAGAAGGACAGGGTACTTTCCCCATCTGAGCCACAGAAATCCCTCAGATTCCAGTGGGACTGCACTGGAAGCAAAAACCTCTCTAGACTCTTTCTTAAACGATCTTACAGAATTTAAGAGAATCCCAACCCTGCCTAGAATGCCCCAAAACATTTTTCAGACCCTCAGAGAGAGTTGGTAAGTCCCTTTAAAATCCAATAGGGTTTGGATTCGTTTTTGCAGTCTCCTTAGTCTTATTTCTGTTCAGGTGTGCAGAGAGTTTTTCAGAGGAGTGAGACCTTGTGGAGAGCTGGCACTAGGGCTTCCTCTCCCAGCACCAGGGAAAGGGGCCCTTATGGTAAGAGTGTTGGAAGAGGAGTCCAGCTTTCTGAGGTTCGTCTCCAGTCCTGTCAGCAAGTGCCTCTGTGGTTTTGGACTTTTCCTGGCCTGTTTCCTAGCAGGTGGCATGGGGAAAAGAGACAGTGGTCTCACCTCTTTTCTGAAGTGCAGGGAAGGCAGGAGGAATGACAACTCAGGGCTCTGAAACTGCTGGTAATGTCTGTGAACTGTACTGTACTGCTGCACAGCAAAATAAATGTGTTGTATCAAAGACCTTTGGGGGAGGGATGCCTGGCTGTGAACTCAGGGTGACGATTTTGCCTCTAACCTCATTCCTGTTCCCATTTCTCTGCTGGGTGAGTGATATCAGGCAGTGCTATTAACTCATTGCAAGCCAAGTGAAAGGACCTCTTGGTCTTTCCTCTTCCTAAGAAGTTTGTTCCACATCTGGGTCTTCTGGTTGTCGTGGTTTCAGCCAAATCCACCAAAACCCGATTGACAGATGTTCCCCCCTCCCCCCTTTTGGTCAGAGAGGAGAGGAAGGAGTTAAAGAGATTCAAGAGTTTAGAACAAACTAACTCTGCATACCATCCCTTGGAATAATCAGGTCTTATCACTGTGAGACGGAACAGCTCTGAACAATGTGCTGTTAATTTCAGAGTTTAGCTAGTTAGAAGAGGCCCAGCTAAGAAAGTAAAACTGTAAAACAGAAAATTGGTTTGTTTTACCTCAAACCAGGACACTGGTGCTGTGTCAGATGTGTACTGGGATGAGAATGAGAACTGGGCATCATTCTGCTGGCAGGATTCACCGTTCCTTGCCACCCAGATCAATGCTGAGTCTGACTCCTTCCGTGCTTGTGAGAGCACCATCTGTGAGATGTCACCATCCCCATGCCATGCACTGGGCATTTTGCTGTGTCATTGCCTGTCACTGCATGTGCCTGTGCCTCAGACAAAAACCTGCCACTTTGCTCAGTGGTGCAAGTGACAGGTCTGGTGGCTCTGACTCTGCAGCCATGGGATGACCACCAGGAAGTCTCACCCAGAGGCCTCTTTTATGTGAGACATATTTGGGATCCTGGGAGATGTCTCTGCTGCTTGTGAGGATTCCTGTAGCCAGGAAGGGTGGATGGAGCTGACTGCTCAGATCATTTCAGCTTTCTCATAAACTGTCTCTGTGAAAGGGGACACGAAGGACAGGATGGGAACATCCCCCATCTGCCAGCAGGCTTACTATGATGAGGGTTACTCAGGCACCAGGCTGTGCCTGAGACTAAGGTGCAAAAAGATTTTGCATGTGGTTTCCCAGCTTGCACAGGTGCGAGACCTGACCTTGCAGTGAGTCCATTTCCATGGGAAGGAAAGCAGGGGACAGAGTGTGGGTGAGTGCGTGTCTCAGTTCCTGAGGAACTGATTCTCTCGCTGTCTCTGTGGCGGAGGAGAGAGATGTGATCCAGAAGAGGTACCTGACTGTGGGTGTGCTTGGGCATGGTGAGTTAGTGCCTGCAGACATGGCTTATGATGGCATTTGTGTACGTGCACAAGAGTGCAGGTACAGCTGGCTGGCTCAGGACTGTCAAGAGGCAGTGTGCGATTGGCAGAGTTGTGGATGAGGAATTACTGAACTTGGGTTTTTGGTCCCCTGGTTGGTCAGTGGCCTGACCCTGAGGTGAGGTCTCTGAGCCCTTCCTACCATGGGGGAAGCAGCAGGAGTGATGTGCTCTCATGTCTTTACTGAGAGCCCAAAAAAAGAAGTCCCAGTAAGACTGAATGTCGTCACAAAGCTTGTCCCCGAGCTGTGCAATGACAGGTCAGAGGTTCCCCTGACTGCTGAGTTGTGTGATGACGTCAGGGAATGGAGTGGTAGTAATTGCAGTGACAAGACTCCTGAGTCGACACGGAGTTATAGGGGCCCTGGAGTATTGGTCCTGCAGCCTGTGCATGAGTAATTCCAGTTCATGTGAGCAGTCTGGCTGAATCAGTGCCTTCCTTAGGCACTTATAGCTTGTAGGCTGGCCAGTGTGGGTGGGCCTGTCTTCTTCATCTCACAAGCAGATCCCCACACAGAAAATTGCCCTGGTGCATCCATTAAAGTCCAGGAGGCCCTCTGGCAATGGTCACTGACTGCAAATCTTCATCTTTGCCCCTGCAAGTGCCTTTGCCTGGCCGTGTCTGGATATACCGAGCAGAGTCTGGGCCTCACTAACATCTGTGTGTGAAAGCTCATCCCACAGTGAGACCCTGGTTGTGTCCCTCATTTCCAGAGGATACCATGTTGTGGAGAGGCTCTCTGCAGCTGGCATTTGCATTGGCTGCTAAGCCCCCAGCCCACTCTCAGCCATGGCTGTTCTTTCACTCCCCCCAAAAAAATCCCACCATCCAACTGCTAGTCCTGCTGCCCAAGGGAGGTTCTGGCTCTAAAAGTGGTAGGGAATTGGCAGCCCCTCAGACTGCTGGTTTTGGCAGTGTGCAGGAGGCAGAGCACGGGCTGTATTTGGGAGAGCTTTGCCTATTGACATTGGTCTCTGCTGGGAGGCTCCACGCTTCTGTGTTCACGGTGGGACTCCTCCATCAGTTGTGCTCAGGTCTCCCTTCCCACGGTCAATGAATGAGGGTTTGCCCGAGGAAAGAACAAGCAAACACCCGGAGTTTGACCCTTTAACATTCCTGCCTTGCCTTTCTGCTGAAAGCTCTCAAAGGTGAATGTGTTAAAAGGTCCTTGAAAAGACACTTTCTCATCCCGGTTTCTGGTTGTTAGACATGGGTAACCTGCATTAGCTCCGTGCATTGGCCTCTCGTTCCAACCTGCATTTATCAGTGTTTTCACCACCAGCAAACACAGCCTTTGCTGTTCCGCTTGTGGGTGCCACACAGGCTGCCATCTGCCTGGATTCGGCTGTGAGTGACCTGAAGTTTGGTGCAGGCACTAAACATTGGCCTTTGCAGCAGATTCCAGAGCCCACCCACTCTCCCTCAGGACTGACAAATTGGGGATAAGAGCTGGGGCCAGGGTTGCAAAACTGATGGACAACTTTCAGCTCCTGTAGTATGAATTACTGTATTGTAGCCTCGTGGCAGCTCCCGTCCTAAAGGATGCTCTCAGAATTGCTGGGGAGCCAGCATCTGGCATTTAAATATGCCATCATTAGGTTGGCTGGAGGTGGAAAATGGGGCAGTGGGGCTAAATGCTGGTGTGCAAAACTGCAAGAATTCAGGTTATGAAGTGAACACTTTTTCATATCCAGCTGAAGAAAAAGCCATTAGTCCACGCTAAACACCATAGCCTTTGCCTAGCACATCCAGTAAGCTTTAATGATGACAAGCGGGTGGCACATTGGTTTGCAAACCAAGGCTGCATGGTGCCCTCCGCCATCTCAGGGGCATACGAACCTCTTGCAGTCACAGTGCAGAAGCTTTCCAAATGAATTGCTCCCTGCTTCTTGTAGCAAATGAACTGTGACCAGCAGGCAGCCTGGCCAGTCCCAGAGTCATTCCCCTTGCAAATGACTCCCCTGGGTCAGCAGGGCTGCCTCTCAATGCATCGCTTGGCAGGGCTCTTCCCCCCACCCCACCTCTGTATCCCCCCAGCACCATTCTTCCCTGCCCTGTATCCCCACTCCAGAGGGGTGTGGGCAGGCTGCTGGGTCCTGGAGCATGTGAGGAGCCGTCACACATGGCAGGCTGTGCCAGGACACCCAGCATTCAGCTGGGTGAGGGGTTTCTGGAGGGGTGCAGCCCTCAGGGCATCCAGTGCCTTCATCTCAAGGTGACCTTGTCAAAGGGTAATGGCCTTTTTGGGTCGGCTTGTGCGACCCAGAGAGCATGACTCTGATTCCCTTCTTCTGTGGGGTTCCAGATCAGCCACCGTGTCAGATCGCTGGCTGCTCTTTGCATGGCTTACCTGCTGAGCCGCTTGCTGTAACCCAGGTACTTCAGTTTCTGGTGGTCTGGGAAAACTGTTCAACTGGACCGCATGAGTATTGTGGAGTAGGGAGGAACTTTGGTATTTTACTATTTTATCTTACTTTATTTTCANGCTGAGGCTACTTTTCCCTACTCTGATACATGTGAGGCATAAAGCCTCTCCCTAGAGCTGGAGCACTGCAAAGAAGGGAGCAAGACTGAGGTCTGACCTGGCAGGAGGTCTTTGCCTGTGAAATGCATGTGAGCTGCTGGTGGTTTGCAGGCTTGCTGCTCCGGGCTCAGCATAGCTGGAAGCGAGTGTCTTCCCAGGGTGGCTGTCCCTCGAGAGCCCCTGCTCTCCCCGCAGCCCAACAGTGCCTCTAACTTTAATAAAGCACAGATGGAAGAGATTACTAAATGGTAGCTAATAAAGAAAGTGGCGTGCACGAAGCCTGGTAATAGCATATTGCTCTTGAAGCAAATATGAAAAATAGTAATCATGGCCATTGTTATTACTATCTGGTACTGCACCGTGGCTCAACTATCCATCATGCCGATAAGGCTGAAAGGAAAACTCGGCAATATAAGATGCATATATCACAGGGCAGCCAGTCCCATGGATGCCTGTGCTGCACCCAGTCTGCGCTGGGGCTGCTGTCGCTCCTCTGCATCGTGGGACCACCAGGTAAATTGGAGCAGGGTGAGCCCATCGGCGTAGCCTGTGGGAGCAGGTCAGCACGGAAATAACTGTTCTGCGACAGGCGGTGTGGAGACCTGAGCAAGGAGGTGATGTGGGCTGGGGGTTACTGCGGGGTATCAACCTATCTCATATAGTTTGGTGTGAGCTGGGCAGAGCCCCAGAAGAAGCCAACTGGTGTGGTATGGGATGTCAGCTAAAAGTGTGGCGCCACTGCTATCCTTGCATAGCAGGTTCAACAGTCAGTTTTATGGGAGAAGAGTCTCCCCCTTGGAGAAATGATACTTGGCTGTTCAGAAAATGTCAAGAATGAGAGTTGCTGAAGCCAGGGAATGGGATGGAAAGCTGTGCAGGCTGTGGAGATTGCCTTCATGGCCCTCATAGGCCAAGGGCTGTTCCCTGCAGTTTGCATCCTGTCTGAATGTTCAGGAGTTATTTTGGAGACTGCTCCATGCTCCATCCCCCAGGTCTTCTCCACATGGTTTCCTTTGGTCACTGCATTCACACTTTCCAGCAAGCAATGGCCAGACAAGAGATGGACCCTAGAGGAGCCTCTGCAGGAGTGTACAAGGCTGCAAAGCTGCTCGGGTGCTCCTGTGCTGTGTGCCCTGTCCCTGGCAGCACCTGGATTTTGCTATGGGAGCGGGTGCTCCTCCAGCCCTTCTCCTGGAGCCTCCCGCTGAGGCTGGGCTGGGGACTCCCACCTCGATGACACGGGTGGCTCTGGGTACGCTGTGTGAGCTCTGTCCACACGTGGGAGTGGGGAAGGATCATTTATTTGCCATCTTGTACTACCAAGGGAAAAAATATCACAACTGCACGTGTAGCAAGCAGGCAGCAGAGCACAGCGCTGGCTGTTAGCGGCAGTTACCCCCTTCGCCTGCTCAGGGGCCTGCAGATGCCAGAGCATGGCTGCTAACGTGAAATGTTAAGCCTGGGACATAAATCATGGTCAGGGGCCACGGGGCACTGGACAAAGGCTGCTCCTGGGGTTTAGCTTGGCCTTGTCACACTGGCACTGTAGCAGGGGCAGCCTTCTGCTTGGGGACCCTGCTGGGCTGGGTCATGCTTTGTGTCCCGGGTGGCCCTGTGCAAACATGTCCTGTGGCAGAGGCAGTTGAGCAGAGCCCACAAAATGGCTTTTCTGCCTCTTTCCTGTCCCTGTCTCTTTCCCTCTGAGCTGGGCCCTCGTGCTGCCCTGTCATAGCTGTGGCCAGCCCCATCTCTGGCTGTTGGGGGCAGTTCCAGGAGGAGAAACCTCCTGAGAGGTTTTCAGGGGCACCTCCTGAGAGAGAGGTGTTTTGGTCTGCAGCGGCACACATTGATAAAACACAGAAGAAATACAAAAAAAGGCCTCGGGAATGGCCCAAAGCAAACTGCTGTGTTGTGGTGCCGCTCACAGTGGCACGGTGGTGCTTTGTGATGCCAGGGTCATCCCTGGCTTACACCAGGAGGATGCCTGTCCCAGGGCTTGGCTGGTGCACGAGGGTCAGCCGGGAGCACGATGTGAATGAGCTGCCTTCTGACCTCTGAGCCTGGGCATGGGACGGGGTGGCATTGGTGTGGGGAAAGGAGCTTGCCAGGCTGCCCAGCTCTGGAAATCACCGCCACCGCTTTCTCTGAGGCTGCTGGTTATGAAAATAACCATACACGACAAATGCCAAAGGCTGGGGCTGTCCCTGGACAGATGATGCCAGGTTGTTTGCTCGTTCTCCAGCCCTTGCGTGTCCCTACATCCCCCTTTCTGGTCTGAGCAGGCCAGCGGAGCTCTGGCTGCAGCAGACACGGGGACCCCGCTGCCATCTGCCCAGCCCCAGGCCCTTTGCAGGTACCTGCCAGGATGGGGAGCTCCATGACCCAGCCCCACGGTGGGGTGCATCCCCATCAGCTGCCACCAGACAGCTCAGGCCATGCCTTTCTCCCCCACACAGCAGATTTTTTGCACCAGCCACCCCCTGGGGACATCCAGCCGGTCCCCCTCAGGCAGTGACAAAGGCAATTACCGTGCTGCCAAGCTTCCCCGGCCGGCCGCCGAGACACTTACCTGAAATGAGCTGCGGCCAGCCTGTCGCAGAGGTGAATGTGGTTGCGATTATGAATGCACTTCTTGTTTGTCTTTTCAGTGCCGAAATCCTGTCAGCGAGGAGAAGCGATAATAACATGCTATTAAGTTCTTTCTGGATAATGTAATTCAGGAGTCAGGAGGCAGTTTGGTCATTTATGCCTTTGAAAAGCTCAGAATAATTTTCAGTGTCATTATCTTCCATTTTAAAGAGCCCGTTTCAAACATCAATAGCCCCTGTCCTCACCACCTCCCCCTTGCTTGTGTGGTTGTCTCCCACCCTTTGTTCCTGTTCTCTGGGATTTCGGGTTTGTTTCCAGTCAGTCATACACCCTGAAACACACAGTGCATCCAGCCCCTTCTTGCTCCCTTGCTCTTTTTACATTGGGTTTGGGAACTCGCTGCTATTTTATTCAGCATCTCTAAGTTGTGGTTGGTGAAAGAGCCACTTAGGAGGCTGGGAAGCACCATGTGGGCCTCGGTGGTGGCAGGAGAAGGGTGAACATGATGTGGATTAGGGTCCGCAGGGCAGGAGCAGGACCTCAGGGGTTTGCAGCAGAGTGTGGCCCCTGGGGACCTGCCAGTGGGCAAGGAGAGCCACCTTGAAAGCCCAGCTGCAGGAAGAGAGGCTGTGCCTCTCCATTCTGGAGATTCCGGTTGTATTATGATGCCCCGGGATGTGGGCTGTGCCACCCAAGCCATAGCACAGTGTTGTGGTTTCAGCCAAATTTACCAAAACCAGATTGACAGATGTCCCCCCCTCCCCACTTTGGGAAAAAGAGAGG
>VZRU01004516.1:395069-448041 GCA_013398155.1 Pedionomus torquatus | reverse complement strand
GCAGGTGGGACCCCTTTATGCTTTTCCATTTCTGACCCTCCAACGGACAAACGACGAAAATTCCCTGACCTTGGTTGTTCTGGCAATAAGTATAAGCAAGGGCCTCTCTGCAGACCTTCCCTTGGTATAATCAGGTCTTATCACTGCAAGACGAAGCAGTTCTAAACAATGTGCTGTTAATTTCAGAGTTTAGTTAGTTAGAAGAGGCCGAGCTAAGAAAGTAAAATTGTAAAACAGAAAATAGGTTTGTTTTTCCTCAAACCAGGCTATAGCACAGGCGTGGGGCTGGGGAGCCCGCGCAGCCCAGCCGCTGTGGCACAACCAGCCACCCTGCTCCAGACCACTGCTCCCTCTGTCTCTCCGGGCACGGCAGCAGTCAGGGAGTTATCTGCAGAGCCTGATGCATCATTATGTTCTTTGCTCCTGCTTTTGTGAAGTGTGTGCTTCAGAGTAAGCGGTTAATGGACTCTTTTTGCCCTGAAATAGCCCCCAGGATAGGGAGCAGAGAGGTTCCTCAGCAGATGCAACACCAGCTTACACTGCAGGCATGAAAACAAACAGATGTCTCTGAGTGAATGCAGCAAAAATTATTATCCAGAACTGGGGCAGGAAAACAATCGGGCTCCTCTCCTGCATACACAGAGACACAGCTGAAGAGGAGATTTTTACTCATTAAGTTAATTGGCAATGATCCCTGAAATGTCAGCTTTGGCCTTAAGTTCATTTCTAGGCTTGGAGAGCATCCTACCACTTCTGTTTTTAAAAGATGTGGCTCCTTCCATTTTTTCTGTGCTCATACTGCCCATGTTTCAGTGCAAACAGGAGGGATAATGCCCTTCCATTTGCCGCCTTCTTCCTTCAGAGGGGAAAGAGGATCTCCCAAGCCGCATACAGAAAATCCTCAGGGAGCAGGCGAGAGTCGCATCCATCATTAAGCCCGGTTCATATTGTTCGGCAGCTTCTGAGGAGACTGGCGGGCACTCACGTGCCAGCAAAGTCAGCGGCAGAGTCAGGCTATGACCTGGCATGAGCTTATTTGCAGAGAGGGTGTGGGAAGACGTGCAGGGAGAGCAGGCTCATTGGCCTCACTCTGCCTAGAGGATGCAGCAGCATTAGCGGCACGTTGCGGAGCTGGCCCGGCGTCGCTAGCATAGAGGATACAGTCTCCTTGGGACAGGTATAAAGAAGGATGAGGATGCTCTTTCTTTCATGAGAGATGGAGGGGCCATTTAAACACTCTTAGCAGTCCCAGACATTAACACACAATTCAGTGCTGGCCAACAAAGCCAGGAAGGGAATCCACACTGTAGCAGACCAGGTGCAATGGATGTATCTGCTCCCAGATGGTTGTGCCCTCCATCTGTGCAGAGGCAACGGGACCAGAGACCCGCCACCGATCCAGCCCTCATGGGCTGTGCCTGCCTCCATTGCCTGCTGGAAGTCCTGCTCCGTGTCCAGCTCCACATGCCCTTCGGAGTGCAGAGGAGGATTAAATGTGTCTCCTGTGGCCTGGGGTATTTACAGGGTTTCTCCCATGAAAGTTTTCTGGTGCTTGGTATTTTAGCTCACTCTGCAATCTCTCCCGCAGTGGGGACGCTCAGAGAGTCTTCTCTCCTCTGTCCACCTACCTATTTTCATTAAATCTAAAGGACTTTTATTATCCCTGGGATCTCTATGCCTCTCTCTTAGTTGAGACTGAGGAAGGATTTGAATAAATGCCTGTCAGTAGGGAACTGGTAGAGGGTCAGACAGCCCAGTCCCTCCTCTCAGGGCACCTTGATGGGATAAGCTGCCTGCCTTTAAAAAAACAGCAAGGGAAACCTAAAGGAAAGAAGGGAAAGGAAAGGTAGTGAAAAGCAGGGGAAACTGGACTTCTTAAATGGCTTGTTATATCAGCCAGATCTCCCCTCTGCCAGCAGCCTGGCCATCGTAGCTCTGCTCCCAGCAAGGAGCCTGCATCTCGCTGTTCAGCCTCTCTTCTTGCCAATTTTCCCCCACTTGCAACTGTTTTTCTCAGTGTGATTTTTCCCCAGTTTCTGCCACGCTGACAGCCCACATGCCATCACCTCGTGGCACAGCTGACCAGTGCTATGGACACGGCAAACGGGGCAGAGGAAGGGACCACCAAGTGGGGTGATATGGGGCACGCAGCTCGCTTCTGTGAGCTGCCCAGCTGCCCAGAGCAGACTGCGTGGTGCAACCCCATGCCGAGACATTTCCCCCTTGCTTTTTTTTTTTTTTTTTTTGCTGGACTCTGCTTTTGAAACCCACCCTGCAGTGATGTTTCTGTCACTCTTGGTTTGCCTCTCCAAGTCATCCTGGTGGGCTGTGGTTGGGGCCATATCATAAAGATGCTGATATTGTTTGTTGATGGTCCTTACTGCAGAGGGATGTTGAGTACA
Organism: Pedionomus torquatus; assembly: GCA_013398155.1. Classification (NCBI taxonomy): domain Eukaryota; kingdom Metazoa; phylum Chordata; class Aves; order Charadriiformes; family Pedionomidae; genus Pedionomus; species Pedionomus torquatus. The sequence continues at coordinate 445,639 of VZRU01004516.1, read as the reverse complement.
TTTTAGATCACTCCAAATATCAATAGTTTGGTCTTAAATAGTGGTGTAACTCAGTCTTCTGCTCAGCCTGGGAAGGTGACTGGGACAGACACGGTAGTCCAGCTGGAGGTGTTTTGGAGGGCTATGTTGAGAGCCATGTCTGCAGTGGCATCACTGGGCCAGGAGGTGCCATCCCACACTTCCTGAGAAGATGTCCTGGGCTCTGTGTGCAGAAAGGCTGTAAGCAGGGACAGGAGATGCTGTCTAACCATGGCAGGCTGCAGCCCATCTGCTGCAGTAGCAGCTCTAGCAGGGAGATCCGGCAGCACCTCAAGAACAGGGCTTAAGGCACCCTGTGTACTCACAGGCTGTGGGCTCAGCATGGGCATGATGTTCAGTTTCAGTTCATTTTGTCATTTGTTTGAGATAATAACACTGTGCAGGGTCCATAAGTCATCTGAAAACCCCACCTGGCTCTTGATAAGGAGGGTTCCCTCTGCTGGAGGTCTCTGCATTTTGAGAGCAGGCAAGATGTCTCCTGAGAGGTAATTCATTCCTGGGCTCTTCTGCCCACCTCCTCAGATCCATGGCTGTGGAGCTGCTCATATGAGCATGCACATATGTGCTCATGTCAATGTGTGTCCGTGCTGGCTGGAATGCTGAACTCCAGCCTGTGCTGGTTTTGCTGCTGGTGTGCTGCATTCTCCACACTCCACTGGCCATGCAGCCAGAGACCTTCCAGCACAAGAGCCAAAGGACTTTGTCAGACCCCTGGGTGGCAGCTGGCCATTTGGCTGATGGATTATCCACTCTGAACACGAGACAGTAACCTTCAGAGGAACAGACCCAGAGAAAGTGGCAGAGTTAATCACTTGGAGCATGGACGGCCATCAGAGAAGGAGATGGTGGGCAACTCTGAGGGAGAGCAGCGTGGTTTGAAGGGGAAGAAAAGCAAAATGGAAAATAAAAGCATAGAGCAAAAAGCCAAGGGCTCTCGCTTGTCTAGGGACAGAAGGAGACTGAGTGTTTCACAGCAGGATGGGACTCAGCTTCCACCAGCACCCTCGTTTTGTCATTGATTTCTCATGTGTTCAATGGAAAGCAGCTGCCCAGGATCTCTCCATGGGGGAACAGTGCAGCCTCTGCCCAGAAATAAATGCTAGGTGGTTACAAATGGGAGAAGCAGAGAGCAGAAAGTGCCATTTCATCTCTGTCCCCATCACCTCTATTGGGACAGCAATGAGAAGTGCTCAGGCAGGTATTTTATGCCTCATGGATTCAAACAACAGATTCCACTGGACACTACACTTAGAAGCAGGAGAATTGAAGTTACAAAGGTGGCTCTGTGGTACATAGTATTCACAAAAAAGTGTTTTTGAACTCCACATTGCATTACTCCAGGGAAGCCATTCTGGGCTTCACACCAAACCAGCTATATGTTGGTCAGAAGGTTTTGTCAGTTTTCTGTACATTTTCAATAGGTCAATGAGTTTATTAACCACTATTACCAAATTTTAACAGGTTCTCCCTAGGCTCCTACCAGCCTATACAGCATCTCTCTTTCCACAAAATTGCTTTGATATATATGGATATAAAATGTTACAAGTGTGTATATAAATATATATATAACTAGTATCAAGAGATGGGGTATGTTTATATTGTTAAGGCATGTGTCAATGGGTGATCACACTACACATAATCTTTCAAATTATTTTTCTTATGTTTGGCCATGGAAGGATGTGATGTGGCATTGGGGTTTTGCAAGTTTTGGGGTAGAGCCAGGAGCCCTAACAAGAGAGCCTTGTGAGCACCACTGTTTGGTCTTCTATTAATGTCAGTTCAAGGGGAAATCCACACTGGTCCCGGGCTGAGGTCCCCAATGGAGCCTGTGCAGGCTTTACACCACCTCTGCTCCAGGGCTGTGCACATAGAGAAAATGTGTAGAATATTTCCAGACACAAATTTCCTAGTTCACCTATGCTGGAAGGATAAACCACATGCCCTGAGCATCTGGCATTGCACAGACTGAAGGGCAATGGTGATATCTGAATGGAAAAAGTTATTACAATATTAACACTAGTCATAATTCAAAGCCGCCATTTCTAACATTAAACTGGAATCTTAATGGCCAGCTTAGACCAATGCTCCATCTACTCCAGACTGCAGCCTCCAAAAGCAGTTCATGTGGAGGTGGAGGAGCCACATAAATGGACAATACTTAAGACTTGCCAGATGGAGAAGTTTCTTCCTACGCCATACTTCTGTTTATAGCAGTTCTAAACTTTTGACAGTAAAGTTTCTCTCTCTTCTGTTAACATATATAAATATATATCTATGTATTTACATATAAAGCAACTGTTCCTGTTTTCAGTAATTACTTAGTACCTTGAAACCTTTAACCAGTGCAGGGCACAGTGACTAACCACTTGGCTGTGTCTCTCTGCGCCCGGACATTCCTTGTGACACAACAGTGGCAAAGACTGAGTCACAGTGTTTGCTGGGGTGTCCTGTCCAAGCCTTCCTGGTCAAATGAGTCACCTGGCTCCGTCACATCACCAGATCATCTTGGGCACTTGGGTTATGTGGGCTGGAGTTGAATCACCAAGACCACATGAGGCATCTAAGTTCCTAAGATCAGTTCAGTCAATCCAGTAAGTTGGATAACTGGATAATCCAGGTAAACTCCAAAGATGTCCTTTAAAAATACAGAAAAGGTATGTTCCATCTTTAATATTTAATCAATCAGAACAATTAGTGTTTGGGCTTGTTTTCTTCCACTCAAACTGATGCAGCCTGTGACCATTGCATCAGTTGTGTTATAAGGTAAGCTGTGCTTGGAGAACCTCTCCATATCTATTGGGCTGTAGAAAGGACTGTATGGAAGCTAGAGAAAAGACATTGCTAGTTACTATGGAAGGAGTAGCCTGATGAAAGGAATTTCTGGCTGTCATGGTTTTTGAAGGAGTCAAGAACAAGGGCTGCAAGGGTTTTGGCTGAAGAATTTGGAAGAGCCAGAGTGGAGGGCCTTCAGGTACAGACAAATGGCTAGGAGATGGAAGGTGGAGGAGTCTTCCATGGTATAGTCTCAGACTTTATATGTGGGGCAGAGGGTGGCCGGATCCTCCTATTGATCGCCACTGCCTGGTGGGCCTGCAACACTTGGGGGTATGTGGAGGCTGCCAAAGGGCAGGATCTTGTGGGGATGTATGTGGTCCCAAGCTGAAATAAGACAAGAGAACTCTTGATGTGATTCAGAGAGAAGCCTTGCAGATACACCACAAGCCTGCCCTGCAGGAATCCCCCTTGGGATAACAAGATATTCCCTAGCCCAGCCTCTCCACCCTTCTCCTGAAGCTTCCAGCAGGGGGGACACATTGGGGAAGCATGGCAGCACCTGATCTGTGTTTCTGCCTTGGGAGACCCCAGCCCTGTGCAGTATTGAGTGCACGCTCTTCTGTAAATACATATTTTGCAGTTTTCCTCTGTGTGAGATCACCTGACAGCATGCATTGCTTGAGGGGGACAACTTTTTTAATAGGTAAAATACAACGGAAAAAGAGCACTGTGGTTCCAAGCACTTGTTAAAGGGTCTTAAACCCCCAACCACAGCAGTCTCTGGGTGCAACATGACTGGGTGCCTTTGGCTGGCATCTTTGATGACATCACTGGTGACTAAAGAAAGGTTTTTCCCAAGCAGCAGAAAAGCTTAACCCTTGATTTGCAGCAAGGGCTGGTATATTAATACCAGCAGTATTTCTCTTCTGTTGTTGCCAGGCCGCAGAACAAATTGGGGATGTAACAGAGTGACTATACCTCTTCCTGCTGGGCTGAGGGGAAGAGATACATGGGGGACACTAGAAGCTGTCCTGCCATTACAGGTGGGACAAAATGGGAGGCCAGCCAGCTTCCACTCATAATCACCAGGAGCTTGTTAAGGATTCTAATCAGGCAGAAATATTTTCCCATCAGCTCATTAGAAACTTTAACAAGGTTGTAGCTCTGGGTTGTGGCTGCTTTTTCTCTTGCTGGAGGTAACAAGTGCATCTGCTGAGGGCTTTAGTAGCTCATTTGGTGTGACATGTAGGTGATGTGGAGAAGGAAGGGGAGAAAAGGGCAGAGCCAGGAGCAGTGATGCTGCCCCAAGGAGGGGAGTGTTCTGCCTGGTTACCTGGAGAAAGGCAAGTATTTCCCTGTTTTTCTGTTTGGGAAAACACCAAGGGAAGAGTGGCTGGGGAAAGTCCTGCTCCTGGAGATGATGGTGTTTTTTGAATGCGTGATAGTGTATCTCTCCTTAGACTTCTTTGCAAGCCTGACAATGAGTAAAGGAGGGGATGTGCATCCTATCTTGTGTGTAGGTGGTGGGCCTGGGATGGTGTGTGGTGGCAGCTGAGGGCAAGTGGGAGAAGGCATGAGAAAAGCGAAGTGGTGCTGGGGTTTTTGGAGGGCGCTGTGTTCTGCGGAGGTCTCTGCCTGTTTTCTTCCTCGCCCCATGTCAGCGAGGGGAGTTTTGACAGTGCACAAATGCATTGCTCACACAAAACACTGCTGCCTGTGGGCTCACCAGCACCTCTGTTTTGTTCCCAGGACTTTGAAGCGATTTAGCCTTGCAAGAAGAAGCTTTCAGTAGAAAAAATTCTGGGAGACTCAAAGCATAAACCATGCTTTATTATGCAGGAATCGACACTTTTCCTGAGGCTAATACTAGGTCTTATTGACTAACCAAATCTACCCTGAGAGGCTGCTTTTAAATACGGACATCTGTGGCAGGCTGCATTTATTATGAAGATAACCCATGGTTTTGTTAATCCCCTGCCCTGTGTCAGCTACTCAGTAACCTCCCAGATTCCTCTGCATCTCCAAAGCCATCTTTCTGCCCAGACAAATATCTGCCTTTCCTCCCGTCAGTGGCAAAGGTTGTCATCAAGGTAGAAGCAAAGAGCTTTTGTGAAGTGACAGAAATTCGTGGCAAAACTGGGGATGGAGACATAGTTCTGTAAATTCATCGCCTGCTTTGCTGACAAGAAGCTAAATAATAGCTTTTGCTTGTGCAGACCATTCAAAGCAGTCTTGACTTTCTCGGGTTCTGTAGAAAACCCATGCTCCATCCTTCTGTCCTTCCTTCCCTGGGCTCCTCTGTGCCCAGTGCTGGCTGGCCACTGAGGCTGGAGATGCTGCAACAAATAGGGGGGGATGTTTCTTTTAGCTGCAAAGACCTTCTAGAAACTTGAGGAGCAAACAGTGTCAGAGGGGAAATAACCAAGATGGGAGGAGTATAAGCAAGGGTAGGAGGCTGCTCTCCAACATGAGTCTGTAAATAGAAAGGAATTGTTGAAGATAAGCTAGAAGAGCCCCCTTGGGCTCTATGGCTAGCTCTGCCTTCCAGCAGAGTCAGGCAATGAACCTGAGAAGCATCTTCTGGATGCTGTTAATATATAGTGGTGTACCTCTCTGGATTGTATAACCTTCCCAGTAGCCTTTGTTGAAGCTGGATAGTTATAGCTGTAGACAGACAGGATTGAGGCGTCTTCTCTACCTTTTGCATTATTATTCTGTCTTCCCAGTTTGCAACAGGTAAGACAAAAGCCATTTAGGAGTTAAAATAATGCTATTCTGATTCGGTATCTAGGTAGTGACAAGCAGGAGAAACATTCGAGGAAAAAGACACTTGGAGTCTATTTGTGTTGGGGCATTAAATTAGATTTACTTTAATTTGGACAGAAGAATGTTCAGTACAAAAATTAAAACACACAAGTAACTAGCATCTGAGGTTTCAGGAAGCAATTCCTTTAGAAATTCCAGAGTGAGTTTGCTGGCTTTAAGGTTCTGGGGTGTGTTCTTAGTTTTTGTGTTTCTAGCTTCCAACTGCTATCTCTATGCTGCATTGCTTCACACCTGGATTGACCTGCCTTTGTAATGTGTCCTTGACATCCAGTCAAGGTGGTTTTGAAGTAGAAACGCTTCTATTAAAACGCTGGTGGGAAACCTGAGGCTCTCTTTCTCCTGCAGATAATAGTGAGTTTGTATCCTTCACTAACGTGGCTGTGCTCCTGTCAGAGTCCCCTGGTGTGCATGCCCTCTGTGGAGATCCTGCTTGTGGCAAATCTGGGGGTGTGTGATGTAGCAGAGGAGAAGTGCTAACAGGGCCAGAGTCTAGTCCGAGTCTGATGGAGGGCCTGAAGACTGGGAACCAAAGCAGACTTTCTGTAGCGCTCCTCTTGCTTGTCCTTACTCTCTGGCTGTTCCCCTGTGAACAGTACCATTCCTCCACCCAAGCGTGAGGAGGTAGAGAGCTCAGTTGTGGTGACGATGGAAGCCTTGTGAGTATGATGGGAATTAGCCAGGCAGCTCTCGGGTACTTGTATGCAATCCCCTCTGTCTGATCTGGAGAATATCGGAGGAGTCTCACAGCCAAGCCCTGCTGAGATGGCTGGTGCAGCTCCTCCAGCAGGCAGCCTGCGCAGGCTGTGGAAAGGAGCATGATGAGTAATTACGTGCTGTGTTACAACACAGCTACACAGGGAGGTTTAAATGGCTCTTCCCAGCTATTGCCTGGTTGCTGCTGCGTTAACAGGAGCAAAGATCCTCTCTCTTGGCATTCAAACTCCCTTCCCCCACATACACGCTGCAGCATTTGTAGCAGAGGCCTAAGCTTTCTGCTAACTTTGCTGCTATTTTTGCAGTCTTCTACCTTCAGTGTCGTCTCCACCCTTCCTTTCCAAAACTGTCTTGCCTGCTATCCACCCATTTACCGCAGCCCCTCGCCTCCTGCCCAAGATGTTGGCATTTAGGCATTAAAAGGCAAGTGCTTTGCTTGGATGCTCAGTTTTTGCAGCAGCAGACGGAAGGGAAAGCCATAGAAAAGGCACATTGGCTGAGTTTCACTAACGCACTTGGCTTTAGGAAAAATGAGACTTCTCTTGAAGCAAATAGTTTAAATCAGGGTACGAAAGTGCCTCAAATGCACGGCGATCTTCAGGCTTTTAACTTCGGAACAGTTACTACTGCAGACCCAAAAGGTGCTTGGCTTCAGTTTGGACTATAACCATCACCCAGCAGCGTACTCAGGGTTTCCTTTCACTTCTGTATCTGCTGGAAAAAGAGAGGGGAAGATGGAGTAAGCTGGTAAGATAGCCTGGCCTGGTTTCTGCACTGAGCTCGTCTACTTCCTGAAGAATAGTAGCCTTTTCCAGCCTAAGTCACTGACTGTGGGTAGTACATGGTCAGTTAATAACCTGTGAGTGACTACCCATCTCAGTGCCCTCACCCATCAGCTGAGCCACGTAGCCAGCCTTTGATTCAGATGCATATCCCATGGTGGGGGCAAGCAACCTGGAATTGACCTGCTTATATGGGACTAGGGTTCAGTTCAGGAGGAAAAGACAGGATTAACATTATAAGTGAAAGAAAAGCCATGGAACGGTTAGCATAGGACCTGGAGTTGGACACTGGGTTGGGAAGATGGAGGCAGGGAAGAACTGGTATGGTTTTGGACATGGTAAATCCATCTTAATGCAGGTCTAAGAAAGTTAAGGTGGGTTGGGACTTTTTTTCTGGAGGACCAACAGAGAACGCACAGCCTTGGAGGGAGCCAAAATCATACGGTGTGGAAGTAAACACCTATTTTTGTTACAAAAAGGTTGAACAGTTCATCCCAGTCTTCTAGTCTCCTGGCAACAGTGAAGAACAGACCATACTGGGACCACTATTTTAATCAACCTAATTGCAGGTCCTTTCTCTCCTCCCCCAGCAATCAGCCTCCTGGGAGATGGAAAATCCTTTCGAGCACGTCATCTAAAGGACTTGGAGACTCTCTCGTTTGCCACACTGCAGTTACACATTGCTGAGATCTGTGCAGTATTCCGGTTTTGTATTTCTTGCCTGGAAACAAGGCATTACTTTTGGGGGTTTGCATTTTTCCCGCAGTTATATCAAAATTAACTTGTTGATCTCACTTCACTAAGAAAATTGCACTGGGATATTACCTCAAAATAGGAATGCTTTAGAGTTCTGACCTGTTGATAAGAAACATCTACCCTTATCACAAAAAACATCACCTATTTTCAGCCTTTTTTAAAAAGAAAAAGAAAGTCTTCTAATACTCTATAAGGGGTTTTAGATGCTCACCTTCTCAAAATCCTGGACTTTTGCAGCCACCTGAGCTGCCCTTCCAGCATGGGCAATGAGAGAAATCATAGAATCGTAGAATGGTTAGAGTTGGAAGGGACTTTAAAGATCATAGAGTTCCAACCCCCCTGCCATGGACAGGGACACCTCCCACTAGAGCAGGTTGCTCCAAGCCCCATCCAGCCTGATCTTAAATACTTCCAGGGATGGGGCATCCACAGCTTCCCCGTGCAACCTGTTCCAGTGCCTCACCACCCTCACAGGAAGGAATTTCTTCCTAATATCCAATCTAAATCTCCCTTCTTCTAGTTTAAAACCATTACCCCTTGTCCTGTCACTACACTTCCTGACAAAGAGTCCTTCTCCAGCTTTCCTGTAGGCTACCTTTAGATACTGGAAGGCTGCTATAAAGTCTCCCTGGAGCCTTCTCTTCTCCAGGCTGAACAACCTCAGCTCCATCAGCCTGTTCTCACAGGAGAGGTGCTCCATGCCTCTAATCATGTTTTGCCCTCCGATGGACCCATTCCAACAGTTCTATGTCCTTTCTCTGTTGAGGACTCCAGAGCTGGACACAGTACTCCAGGTGGGTTCTCATGAGCGCAGAGTAGAGGGGGAGAATCACCTCCTGAGACCTGCTGGTCACACTTCTTTTGATGCAGCCTAGGATACGGTTGGCTTTCTGGGCTGCCAGTGCGCACTGCCGGCTCATGTTTAGACCTAGTGGCAAAACCTGTACTGTGGGAAATTCTGGCACCTGGGATGATAACATGAACAAGCTCAGAAGCATGTGGCCACACTGACAAACCCATGTAAGGGCTGGTGTGGAGGTCCTTCAGTTCAATACAATATAACTGCTGTGCTTAGTGCAAGGGGGCCAGGGTGTCTCTTCGACTCTTGCGCTATTTTACTGTCTCTATGGCTCTACAAAGCAAAAATCACACTGTTCTGTACTTTTTCTCTTTGAAGCCATGTATGCAATATTGGGTCAAGAAAACCCACTGCTCTGCCTTGCTGCCCTATGACAGTGGTATATCACAGGTCCCAGTGTCAGCTGGCAGGACACATAGAATAGTCCCACATCAGAGGCTTCCTCTTCTTCAGAGCACCCAAACACAGTTAAGAAGCCATTTCCACCCACTTTTTTTCTGGTTACGCTGTTTTACCACTTTGTTCAAAGGATCGACCTCAAATCTGTCCTTATCAGACAGGTGACCTGACCTGCACGCTCATCCCTAGTGGTGGTTCTCCCATGGTCACTGCTGGACAGCCTCTGCTCCCAGGCATGAAAAGAGGCTTCTGTTGCCGCAGCTGATACCATAGCACCCACAGGAAACCTGCCCAAGGAATGGGTAGGAGCCATCACTGAGCAGTTGCTGGAGGTCCATGGTACCCATGCCCATGAGGGCATCTTGCCTTGCCAGACATGCTGGGAGCACTGGGTGTCCCGGGATGCTCTCCTGCCCCTCTGCAAGTTTATTCTGAAGCACTGGACAGTATCTTGAGCTCTGCTGTGAACCTGGATTGNGATGCAAGTTTGTTCTTTCCCCCCCCCCCTACTCAGTTCTAGTGCTGTAGCTCAGTAAAGGTCTGCCAGAGCCGGGAGCTGCACACAGTCCCCAAGGGGACACTAAATAAACCACCTGGTGCTGCTCAATGGCTTCTCAATTCCTGTTGTATTGTTGTTACAGGAATCATACTTTCTTTCTTCATTTGTATCTTTGCCCTCCCTACCCTTTTTCTTTTTAAAAAATCCACTGAGCGATTAGATTTGCAAATGAACGGGCAGGGAAGTGACAACAAAAGGGAGCTGGAGCCGAGGAGCGCAGGTATAATTACTGTAATTAACTCAAGCAGCAGGGGCACAGCCAGCGATGGGAGCATCGCTCAGAGATGCCGTGGGCGAGAGACAGGAGAGGAAGGATGGCCAGGCGCAGAGATCGTCCTCCGCCCTGCGGGTCCCCGCTGCCTGCATGAGCACCTTGATAACAAAAGCACAGTTGTGCCATGTCCCTGCAGCAGAGCCACTTGGACAGGCTGCAGGGACCCGCATCTCCATGGTCAAGGCACAGCGGGAGCTCCTCTGTCTCACACCAGAATTTCTCTGACCCTAAGGGATCACCTTGAGCCCGCTTGCCATTGATCCCCAGGAGCAGGGGGTGCTCGTTGAGGGGTAGGACTAGACTCTTGCCAGGCAGACAGAGCCTGAGTTCTGGGGGGAAAACACTGCAGCAGCTGAGGCCTTGAAGGAGGAGCTGGGACAACCAGGGCCCAGCTGACAGCTTCTCTCATAAGCTCTTTAGCATCAAAATACATTAGTTGTTGACTTTGCTAGGTGCTGGTCTGGGACTTTATGGTTCATCTAAGAAATTGCATTAATTATCCTCATCACTGGCAGACTGAATAGGGAGCATGACCTTCTCAATTTGGAGAGAGTTGCCATGGGTCTATGTGGACGCAACATGGGAGGGGGTGTTTCATGCACTCTTGATCATCTTAACACCTGAAAAGTTTTATGATCACTTAAGAAGGAAGGAATATGTCTTTGCCTGCACTGCTTCTTCTAATTATAGTCCTGTGGTCACTTTTTCTTCTCATGGTAGTATCCGTATCCATAACGTGGATGTGTTCAGCTTAGGAGCACTTCAGGGCATAGTGTTCCCAGCATGTGGTCCCTCCCCATTTCAAAGGACCTACTCTGCCCTCCTGCAGGACAGCCTGGCATCTGCTGGCGCCACAGGTCCTGCAACAGCTCTGGCTCTTGGCAGAAGGGCTTCTCCTCTTCTCGTAAAGAGACAGGAGGTTGATTTCAAACACAGCTGTTGCAAACGTTAGTTGCTGTGGGTCCTATGCTCGGAGTCTGAGACTGTTCACGGTTTTATAATCTTTTCTAGACATATCCTTGGATTATTGGATGAGTGCATAAAATTTAATGTATGAAAAGTTTTCACAGGAAGACACTAAAACAAAAACACCACCCCCACCCCCCACCTCTATTTTTGGGATTGCACAGACCAGTGAGCCTGGGATGTAAACACTTTTCTTAGTTGGGGCTACTGAGTGAGGAAGGCATGTGCAGTGAGATGCAGGGACCTGTGGCTCCGTAGCCACCCCTAGGAACAGCTACGCAGACTTGTTAGAAGAGGACTGTATTTTTGTGGCTGAAAGATTAATGTCTCAAGCTCTGTTCCACATAGGGCTTAAAGAACCTAAATGTGTGTCTGGCATATTTAGAAAATAGATTTAGTGAAGCTGGGTAGGGATTGGTGTGCATGTGTTCTGCTGCACTGTAAAAACTTCAAAATTTTCCCTTTTCATTGCAAAAACTATCCAATACAAGGGAGGGGGAATGGATAGTTCTCTCTTCGAAGTTGCTACAACTGGTCAAAAAAGCTATAGGAAATAGGACTGGAAGGGACTTTGAGAGATCATCTATTCCATCTCCTTGCCCCAGGCATGTTCAGCTGCACCTCCTTTGCAATATTTTAACTGAGCTCTGGGCGATATATTACAATGCTTCCCTATTGTTAACAGATTAACCCAAATCTTCCACGCTGAAGTTAAATGTATTGTCTCTTGTTCACCATGGGCATGGAAAACAGATTATTCTTTTCCTTGTAGCAACTGTTCAGATATTTGAAAACTGTCACAGTGTCTTCCCCCAGTTACCTTATCTTTAGCTAGACATCCTTTGTCCTCTATGCTCTTGTTGGCCACAGATTCTAAACGTTTGACCATTCCCCTTCTTTCCTGGGCTCTCTCCAATTGGCCTCTGTCTCAGAAAGGGACACACAACACTGGATATAGTCCTCCAGGGAAAAACCTACATCCACAGGTCTGTCAGGTTAACCTTAGTGTCCCAATGATAGATGCTTGTCCTGTGGTGGTGAGACCTTTTTTACTGCGCTTCAGCTTGTGGTGTACATTAACTCCCTGGCCCCTTTCTGCAGAATTGCCACCTAGCCGACTGTTCCTTTTGCTGTATTTATGAAGTTGATTATTTCTGCTTAAGTCTAATTATATGAATATGTCCTGGCTGAATTTCATCTTGTGTTCTCAGATCATTTGTCCAATTTGCTGTGATTGTCTTGTATTCTATTTCTGTCCTCCAGCGTATTCAGTCCCTCCCAGCTTGATGTCATCTGCAGATCTAATAAGTATACTCTTTATTCCATTATCCAAGTCATTAATGGAAACATTGACTAGTGCTGGACCCTCCAACGAACACCTGTAGGATCCACTCAATACATCTTTCATCTGACAATGAAATAATGATAACTATTTTCAAGAAATGTTTTTCTAACCAAATGTTATTATCCCACAGCAGGTTCACCTAGACAATCTTTTCTTGAATATCGTGAGTCACATGTCAAAATGTCAAAAGCTTCGCTAGAGTCGAGATGTAGCAGCCGCTGCCTCCCAAGCCCTGTTACTCTGTTGGAAAAGGAAACAAGATCCCTGTGACTAGAGCTGCTCTTGCAAATCTATATTGGCTGTTATGCTTCTTTTAAGAATAACTTCTACTTTAAGTTCAGGGCCTGTCATGTCGAAAGGATATGGCTCAGCACTTTAAACCAATAGCTCTCAGCAGCTTCAGTATACTTGTAAAATCCACTTCATGCTTGGAGGGAGTTACTAATTATATTATTTATACTGAGGGAAAGGCTGAGTCCCAGGAAGCCAGGCTGACCTGACCATCTGCACGCAAAGGACCTAAGAATGGACCCAAGGAAACTTGTCCTTAAATCCTGATCCAAAAATGTAACGTGGGTGAGCCAGGATGTGTGCCTTATGGCATATGCACGTGGGCAGCAGTTGTGCAGCAGCAGCTTTCTTCGGAGATGCAGCCAGCAAATGGGACTGGTTGTGGCAACAAACCCCACCTGTGCTGGCCACTGGGCCACCTAACAGACACCATGTAGGGGAAGTGTTCAAAAAAAGCATTAAGCATAGTCCTATATTCCCTAAAGAAATAATTTACATCCTAATTCAGGAACACTGGGTTGTCCATCCCAGTTGCTCAGAAATGTCCTGGGCTGAGAGTCTGGTCATGCATCTTGCTCCAGCCCTGCTGCTGGCTTTGGTGGCCTGTGGCCCTGTACCCTCTGCTTTGCCTGAAGGAGATGTGGGCACCATCTCTCTGCCTCAGGTGAGGAGTGGTGCTCCAGACCACGGGCTCTCAAGGCTGAGCACCGGCACACCCAGGGGTGCCACTGAGCACCTTGGCTACGTGCTGACCCCCATGCCAGCCTGCTGGATTGGGCTCCTCGCCTCCTTCTGCAAACACAGGCATTTAAATGCTGCATGTTGAGCAGACAACTGTCAGGGAATCTCAAACTGTGATTGTCTACCTCTCTCGTTGCTGGGATAATTAGGTGGTAAAAAGCAGAAATGCTGATTCCCCCACCCCACCAATAAGTGCATTTAGGTATTTTTAGCAAGCAAATGTGCCAAAATGCAGAAGCTACTAAGTATAGAAAATATCAGCTTGTTTTGTTTTGCTTTATTTTTTGTTCTTCTTTTCTTGAAATCTTATTGATGAGAACTCTGCTTCGTGTACTTAGGAAAGAAATGAAGCAATTCAACAGCAATACATATTTTTTTTCTGGTTTGGGGAAATTCTTTTGTTCTGACCCATTAATTCCCAGCTGTATTCCAACTTCACACTGGGCAGTATTAATGTGACTGAAGGGACTCTTTCATTTCAAAGTTGAGGTTTTCAGTTTCTCAGTTCTGCCAAGGAAAGACTCACCTGCCACTGTACCATGTTGTGAGTAGGTGAGAGCTGGATGGAAAATTCAGGAGAAAGGAAAGAAGAAAAAAATCATAACAACCAACACATAGCATGCTCTCTTAGTCATCCTGGAGTTTGTACCCTTTGAGCTTGTCCCTTGTTCATTTTTATATCTGAAGCCCTGTTGCTGAAGTCAAACCTTCATGTATACGTGTAGGATCAAGGGGCTCAGACGGGAGCTTTTCAGGGCAACGATTCCCTAATTAGATGCTTGAAAAACGCATAGCACATTTTTAGAAATAATTAGAAAAATAAGGGCTGATGCAAATTTGTGACAAAATGGTGTGACTCATCAAAATGTCATCAAATTACATGCAAAAATGTTATCCTGCTGTTTCTTAAATTGACTTTGAGTCCAGTAAATATCCTGTAAGTCATGGGTGCTACTGGAGCATATAATAATGCTTGCAGAATTGGGATGTGTTTGCTGCTATGATAGATCAGGTGGCCACAACAGATTGAGTTTGTGACTTATACTATTAGATCAGATTATACAGATCTAGTTGTGGCTTATGCTACTAGAAATTGAGAGTACTTCATAAGTAGAAAACAGGTACTCTGCTATAAAAAAGAGAGCATCTGGCCAGGGACACCAAAGAGCTGCTTCTTTATGACTTATACCTTTTTCCCTAGATGTTTCTGATGTTGGCATGTTGTTTACTTTAGCCAGAACCCTTAAGGCAAGGCTGGGGAGTGGTATTTGAAAAGTGTGAAGTGTTGCCCTTTTTGGAGCTACCTGAATTGTAGAAGGAACTTCTAGAAGTGCTTTTAGAAGAACAACATGCTAGGGAAGTGGGAGCTGGGTGTGAGCAATTGAACCTTATTTCCCTACTGTACTGAAAACATCTGACCTGGATGGGCATAGACCTAGCAGCAGACTATAAAATATTAATTGGGAAATAGGGAAAGCAGTAGAGTCCCTCTTTTCACTCACCGGTGTGCAGCACTCTCGCCACATGCAACCTCTCAGGCCATACCTCCATCAGAGCTGCACTGACTCTTGGTGCAATTCCAGATGATACAGTAATGGCCCTGCTGCTTGGGAAGTTCTGCACAGATCTCTGGCGAGATCCTCCGTAAGATGCAGCTATCTTCTGGTTGTGTATGTGTGGGCTCAGTGGTTGCAGGGCAGGGATCGCTTCAAAGAAAATGACTGACGAGCACTTGGGTTTACACTTGTTCCCAGCTTGGGTTTAATTTGCTGCCTCCTCTGGTGTACACCTCAGAAGGGACATCCCTGGGGAATGGACTCAAACGAAATCAGAGGGAGAGCAGGTATCAGCGTGGAACAGAATCTGAGGGTCGAGGTTATTCAAATCATAGTGGGTTTGCCCGATTGCTGGCCAAAAACCTACTGTTTGTAGAGTTTGAACTTTGTTGTGACACTTATTCATAGCACCACTCTCCTGTTTGGGTACTCTGCTGGGTGATTATACTGTTGAATTCACATTTCAGCATGTCCCTTCATAGAAACTTGGCTCTTCTCTGCTATCCATTTACCTGTTTTCATAAAACTTGTAAAAGCTTAATACCAGATGGAGATGTAGCCATGTCAATAATTTAGCTGAAATTTGCCCACAAATTGAAAAGCTGTGGGGAGGTGGGGGAGGCAGGAGGAATGGCAGGCTGCTGTAGTTTCAAACAGTACATCTGTGTGAACCAGGCTTCCCCAGGCTCTGCAAAACCTTAGTGTGCTTAGAAAGCCTCCAGCAGGCTCTTCCTTGCTCTTGCTGCTAGTTCCCAGAGGTTGCTTACACTTTGCCCGCTTGGAAGACTTTGGGCACGGAGTGTTCCCACTTTCGTGCTGTCAACTCTTGCAGGGACTACTTGATGTACCTCCATGGCTTGCATGCTCCCCTTTTCCTAACCTGTTCCCTGCATCCCTGCATTGCTTTTTCTTCTCCCAACAGCCCCTTATTTTTCCCCTCTCTGCCCCCTCTTGCCAATTCTTCCTCCCCTCTTACAAAAAGTTGGCTTGGGGTGCAGCAGAAGAGGGTTAAGCCTGTGAGATCTCACTGCTGCAAAAGTGTTGGTGGCCTCATGCGTGGTAAAGTGCCTTTTTGGCATGCAGAGCTGTGAGCAGCCTCCCTCTCCCCCTTCTCCTCCTCAGGCTCTGTGCCAGTGGGCAAGCATTTGCAAAGCAAAATTACAGAGCTCTCTGGGTAATGATCTGCCCGTTCTGTACAGCAGGTGGCTGGTGGCTGAAGCCACACCACTCCCTCTCAGCTCTATTCCCATGCACATCAGGAAGAGATGGCTATTCCTCCCTTACAGCTGCTTCCAGCCGAGTGAGGCCAGGGGAGTCACCCTCCCAATGGGAGGACGCCGTGGGGATGATCCCCTCTCTGCAAACAGCTGCAGGGGGCTCTGACCAGTAAGGCCATATTGGAATGCCAGCCACGGGCACGAGCAGAAAGGAGATGGCATCTTTGCTCTGACTTGTACAATGCGGCTGTGAGTTTTAGACTGACTGCAGGGACTCGCCAAACTCTGCTAGCATTGCTGGGGAGGGATTTGGAGGCGTCTTGACTTTCCTGCAGAGCTTCAGGATATCCTACAGTGCTCACTTCTAGCCATAACTGCTTAACCTGTTGCATTTATCTGTACTTCCTTTTCCTTTTGCTGACCCAAAGAAAAGCTCCGTAGGTGTGTACACAGCCCGCAGGCTCACCAGTGAACAGGCTAATGCTAGCTGGGCTCCATCCACTTGATCTCCCCCTCTCCCTTCTCCGTATTGCTGCTGAAGTCTTCCTATCCTGGTGCCATCCCACTTTTCCCTCCTGCCCCGCCAAACCCTTCCTGTAGCAGCAGCAACACTACAGCAACACTCAGGATTCCCTTTCACTGTTTTGGGAAGCACAGGATCAGGCCCTAGGGAAAGAAGAGCATGAGACCCTTAAACATCTCAAATCCACTTTCTTTTGCCTGCTGGGGATAAACTGAGCATTAGGGAGATGAAACTGTTTATCTTTCACACTGCTAGGAAGGGTGGGTGCCATTCCGGGTAACAACCCAACCCGGATCTCCACAACCATTTTATGCTTTTTGAGACTCTTAACACTCTGCTTCCTCCCAGAAGGAATCCCGCTGGGAACCCCTTATCCACATTTATCTTGCAAGATAAATATTTAATAAATAAAGCCAAATACTGTTAAAGGGCATTCTGAGACACAAGGTTATCCCCCTAAGCAATAGAACAAACCCAGCAACTTCATTAGCAGTAATAAGTAACATAGTCCCCGAGCATCTTTTGCCTTTGGGCAACAGAACCGGGCTTGCTCAGGTTAGTTGGGGCTGCTGGGGACTGGGATGGACCAAATTACGATTGCAGGCTCTCCTGTGGCATGAAGGTGAAGCTCTCCTTGAGGAGGACTTCAGCCTGGTCCCTGTAGAATACCTGGGTGGCCACAGAAGCACACATAAATCAAGAGTCACAAATTCATAGCCCTGCCATGACTCTGAGGGGCAGTTGGTGCATCTGGAGCAAAAGAGACACAAGTGCTGCCATCCTGGTGTGGCTGCCTCTGGGGCTCCAGGTTACTTCTCAGGCCTTTTGACTTCTCTGTGAAATCAAAGCAAGCCTAGTGAGCACTAATTTCTCAACAGCAGACGGAGGAAGAGAGGGTGAAATGGGGGATAACAGAAGTGTGGATTGTAGAGAGAGAATTGAGGGGGAAAAGAAGACCATGGGGAAGAGAGGGGTCTATGGGACAGAAATCTATGAGTTATAGCACCTTTCTAGTTTCCCTCCAGAAGTTTAGTTCTTTTTAATACAGTATGAGTCCTGTAAGAAATCACGTGTGATAGAGCACATCTTTATATAAGAATAGTGCAAGAAATACTTTAAAATTTGTTATAATCTGATAAAATGTTAAGCGTATTGCAATATTCTGCCTGTCTCTTGTATCTTCTCCCTGGTGATTTTAAAGCACATTGCAAGCTTTCCATTCAGTAAGTTTCCCTGCATCTTTGTAGGTCAGACTTATCTCTGGTTTACAGATAGCAAAATTTAAACTAAAAGTTCAAATGGCTAAGCTGAGAAAGTGAGCCAGGCCCCAGTGTTGCTGGTTTGCTTGAAGCCTGTCCATTGAGACACAGTGGTACTGGAGGGGCAGTAACTTGTGCCCAGCGAAGAGCTGAGAAAAAGGAGGCGCATGGTGCTCCCTGCTTGTGCACTACTTACCTTGTATTTGTGCTGGCACCTCATGGGAGACCTTCACTTGCTGGCACGGGGCTGATTCCAGCACCGATCCAGCCTCATGCACAGTCCCCAGAGGGAGTTGTTAAGTGTTTAGGATGCGGCCACTTTGGGCTTTGAAGTCTGTGGTTGTGCTTGCAGCCGGTTCCTCATGGCTGAGGCTGTCCAAACTGGATTTAGCTCCTCCAGCCCTTCTCCAGTCCATTTGTTCCTGTCATCTCTTCAATGCTCAGCACAGAAATACTGCTGCCAGGTTGTTGCTGTTGTCGGTGGCAGCAAGGCAAGGGGGCCTTGCTCAGTGCTTATTTTGCTCTTAGAACTATCACCCAGAGGGGAAAATATTGCAGTGCTGATGTGGAGAGGTGTCTCCTTCAACATGTGATGTTACCTACAGCAGATGAAAATTTGATAGTTTCAACACAAGAAAAGGCAAATCCAGGGATGGGTAATTCAGTCCCTTTGGACCCCTCCCCTATCTCTATTTCTTTGTTGGATAGCAATGGCTTCTCTGCCTCTCTTTGCTGCTGGACAGCCCTGTCACTACCTGTTAAGTCAGCAGCTTCTCGAAGTGCTGCCCTGGCGCTCCCCGTGCTCCCTTGTGCCAGTGGACTCTGTGTGTGCATGCTGGAAAAGCACTGAGAGTACTGGGGCCAGATGCCTGTCCTGGGAGACTATTCCTGACTAGCTTGGCCACGCTGGGTCAACAGCGGTGGTTTGGTGGTGACCCCTGAGGGCAGTGAGTGGGTTGTTAGCAGTCCTGTTCCTGGGTCACCTCATCACAGAGATTGCCACTGACAGCCCCCCTCACCGTTGCCTGAGCTGCTCCCCTCATTGCTAGGGTTCTAGTAGAGAGCAACAATGACGGGCTTGCTGCAACATTGCTCTCGTAGTCCGAGATCAGGCAGGTTTCCTGCACCCAGGGAGCTTCGACTGCTGACTTGGGACTCTGATCTTTTCTGTGCCCAGAGAGAGAAGGCAGGATCAGATTTTCATCTCACATACATCTGCACTGAGCCAGAACCATTGGTCTTTGGTAAACCAGAGCTGGCACTGGTCCTTGGGGCTATCAAAGCAATACAATTTCACCAGTGTCAAATTCTCCTCAAAACTAAAGATGTTCCCACCCCCTGGGAGGATGCACTGCAGAGCCAAATCAGTCTGGCTTGGAAATGTGTACTTAGTCTGGATCCTGGTCCTCTCCTCTGACTGCTCTGCATCATGCTCTCCCAAAAGTGATTCTTCTCAATCCCCAGCATATGTGCCTCCGAGTAAGGAACAGGAGATGCTGCCAGAGTTCACACTGAGTGCCACAGGGATCTAGAATAAATACTGTCATGTAATAGATTTTTATCCACTGCCTTGCCGTAATCCCCACCTGAATCCCTTCCAAATTGCAGTCAGGCAGATGTTTGTACAAGTCAAACATTGATTCAGCTGCTCTCGAAAGGGACTCAGGGAGCGCGGGCTGGAGGGACTGCTAGCCAGGGAGCTGGAACAATGGGATTTATTTGTTCCGTGCTGAAGGGTTAAACTCTTTTCACAGTGCCCAGCATCAGAGTATCTCCCCTTTCTGCACACAAGGAGGAGGTATTCACAGAAAGGATAATTGCTTAAGCAGTGAGCTTGGCACCTCCAGGAGCTCTTGTGCCCCTGCTCAGCAGCACTGTGGAGGGCAGGATTGCAGCTGCCCAAGGATGGCTTGTAGGGGCTGTGGGCTGGGAGACCTCCTTGCAGTGCTGAGTAATCACCTGCTTCTCTGGGGTCGGAGCAAACCGTAGTTTCGTCAGCATCCTGGATAGCATGTGTGTGGCTTTTGTTCCTGGGTTGTACCTGGACCTTCAAATATTCTCCATCAAGACCCTTTGCTAGGATTGCTCTGCCTTATAGGGGGCTTGGTGGCAGGGGTGATGCCTGGTGTCCAACACATGGGGCCTCTCCCAGGTTTCCTTAGCCCATCTCAGAGCAGCCGTGTGGAGGGAAGAAGTCCAGAAAAAGTTCTGGAGTCCTGGACAGTGGCTGCCCACACCACTCTGCTCACACTCTCTGGCTTTCTTAGCATCTGCAAGGATTTTTCTCAAGGACAGACCTTTCAACCCCTCACTATGTTTTGGGGTTTTTTTCTACTTCATTTCCTGCTTCTATAATGGGTTTCAGCATCATGCTCTTCTCTTTGCCTAGCACTTCCCTGGCAGGGTAAGAGCACGGGGCTGTTACAGGCACGGGTGGCCTTGACCCTCGTGACTGAGACAGTTTTGGGCAGCTCACAGGGGTACGAATACTCTGGTTCAGGCCAGCTTCTCACCCCAGCATCCCAGGGGCCAGAATGATGGAGGGCCACCGTGAATACCAAGCCAGCAGGACAAGGACTGTTTTGCTCTACTAGCAGTGGCTTCTGCAGGGCTCAACCTCCCAAAGAGTCCTTCTATCCCCGTGCCAGAGCAAGGGAGGAAATCCTGCAAAGCCTGTTGCAGGCTGAGTAAGACTATCTTATTTCCATGGACGAGGACAGGCTGGAAAGAAATATTGTGGTGGATTGTAGGTTAGTGGGGTAGAGACTGGTCCTTGGCCTGTGCTTTGTACAGCACTGAGCCCAGAATTTAGTCATTAGTGAGTCATTTTACAAATCCTCTTTCCTTTCTGTGTGCTGCATATGGCCATGGTTGCCACTTAAAAAGGTCCTGCTGGTGCTGGATTAGCTATGCAGCATCAGAGCTTGGTGGCGGTGTTCTCCATAGTCCCCATGGTTCATCCATGATCTGTGAGCACAAAGATCTTGGGGCCCATGCTGTATGGTCCCGGGCACTGCTGCCTCAGCTCAGCAGCCTCTGCAGCTGCCTGCAGCAGAGCAACATGAAGAAGACAGAGGTAAGCAGGAAGGAGGGATGAAAAGTCCCTGAATGATTGCTGAACTGGCAATGATGGTCTGCTGGAGCAGGGGAAAAAAATTCCCTGGAAGTTGAACACCAACAGGCAAATAGAGATCTTCAGTCTAATCAAGCCAGATCTGAGCAAAATCTCAAGTTTAGCCTCAGAGGAGTGTTGGGCTATCCATGAAATGGCTAAAGAGTTTCTATGTGGGGTATTTAGGCTCATTTCCACACCCGCAGAAGCAGGCGGGATTACGGTGGCAGGCAGTGTGGCTGCAGTTCAGGGGCTGGGGCAGCCATGTGTAAGGGAGCAAGGGGGTTGCTGGCAGCGTTCAGCTCCTACGTGGCTTGAGCTTCGCAGATCAAGTTGAAATTCATTGAGAGAGAGGAAACAAATTAATCACCTGATCAACAGAGAATCCTGCTGCAACCAGACTGGTCAGAGACTCAGGGTCATCTCAGGTTGGGGAGGGAGAGGAACAGGGCTGCCCACTCTCCAGGAGAGTGAGAGCAAGAGGCTTAAGGCTCCTCAGTGCTGGAGAAAGTAACGGAGTGCCCTGGAGCTCACAGCCCTGCTTGAAAATGATGGAGGCTGACAGATCTGGGATTAATCTAAAGGTTTCAGCTCTCTGAGCACCGAGTGGAAATTCGCCTGGAAACCACAGTGCAGGATCTCAGCGTGACGAAAGCACTAACTGGGAGGGGGGAGGCAGAGGCACGCGTGGGTCAGATACTGCCTGATTATGCATGAAGGCTAGAGCATGTCTCGTCTCTTGCTCTCCCAGCCATGTCTCTGGGTAGGGAGGCAAGGCATTCAGTGCTAATAAGAGCATTAAAAAATAGGCCACTTTTTTAGGCGGACTCTGCTGCGGGTGCAACTTTGCATTGCTAATTAGATGTAAAGGCAAAGCTACGCTTTTGGTGCTCAGTACTCCTGATTGTACCTGGTCACAGTCTTGGAGCAGATGGGTGTTGGACTGGGTCAGGCAGTCTGCACAAATGCTGTGAGCTGTAGTTTTGCCTGTACAGGTATTTGTAGGTGTTTGACTGCGGGATGGGAAGGCAGAATGGAAGGCTGGCTAAGAGCTGGAGCCAAGGTGTGCTCTGCAGATGCAGGCTTGGACTTCTATCGTTCAGCTTGTCTAGCTGCATAAGGAAAAGGCTACCTCATGCTATGTCTAGAGCATTCTTGTGAGACTAGGATGCTGATCTGTTGCTCAGTCCTGAATGTGGAAGACCAGGGCACTCCTTTTCATCTGATTCGGCATCCATTTAAACTGCTGCTTTAGCCCACAGCGTTATGGGGACATACCAACACTGATGCTACACAGAGGTGCAGTCTGCAAGGGCGGGTGTTATATGGACATGCACGTGCCCTGCCTTGCCCTCAGACACCAATAGCCTTTGGCTGAGGCTGATGAAAATCTTTTCTCAGTGCAAGAAAGCCACAAGTTCTAACACATCCTGCACCATGCAAGCCTCCAGATATTGGCACAGCTGTTGTGATACTTAGTCACATCTGCACGTTCATGCCTTCATATCCGATTCCAATAAAACAACACCATCACCCCTGTTGTTCACATCAAGGGACTGAATGCATCACAGTGCACAGTCTTAACTCCTTTCAGTTAGCTCGTTCTATAACTATATAACTATATAACCCAGCTTTCTTGGGCAAATGTAATATATACCTGTTATATACCTGTACGGTTCTGCTAACTGCTGTGGATGGGACTGCTGATCTCATTATTTTAAAGTCACTGGGCTACATCTTCTGCAGTTGTTACAAATTGGTGCAGCACAGTGGCATTACTGGGTTATACTAGGTGAAAATCCAGCCCATAATGCTGATCTATAATAGAAACTTGTTTGTATTTCTCAAAAGTGGATGTATTTTGAGTGTGCAAATTGGCATTCTTATCTAGGCTTCTACATGGTATAATTGTCATTTCAAGATTATAATATCAAGATATTAAAACATGTATAGTGGAAGGTTAGTTTAAGGTTGCGGTGTAATTTTTATCTCTTTGATGTGATACTGTTCAACTGAAATCAGCATGGTAATATGTCCCAGTGCACAAACTGGGTAGGCAGCAGACATGAATGAACACAGGCACAGTTTCAGACAAACCAGCCAAATCTGAACACATGTCCTCTTCTAAGAAAGGAGTTTGGGAGAAATAATTTTCAGTTCCATGATCCACACACCCAGTCATTATCACAGACATTATGATGGTCTCTCCCTGCTTGTATTTTAGAAAAGCTCAAAGGCTGAATTGCAATACAGTCGTTGCTAATTCAGAGTAAGTGGGCGACACTGCAGCTGGCGTCTGTTTGCCCATCTGATACATGAATAGCAATCGATTTGGATTTTTCCTCTAAACATGATGTGACATTGAGTATGAGATCATTGCCAAATCTCCATGAAGAATTATGCTTGGGTTCACTAGAAGGCTGATGCAGCTTGGCCACCCTATTAATGGGTGAAGCATATAGTCCCCTCCAGCCTGGGGAGTTGGTTTGCCGTGGGCATCTTCCTCGATACTTAGCTTCAGAAACTATAACAAAAAATTACAGCAGAAAAAGGAAATAAGTGCTCCAATTCTGATTCCTGTACTAGCTGGATTTCCAATAAATGTATGCTAATACTCATCCTAGGTTTATTTTATGACCTTTGTTCTTCTCTGTTCAGATTTAACCTCCTATAATACCTTAACTCTTCTTCAGAGAATCTGCCAAGATTTGGAGGTGATTGTCTTTTTATTGTGCTATCCTATGGTTATTATGTATAATGTATGGTTAGTTAATGGTAATATTATTAATTGCTATCACAAACATTTTGTAGCATGGGTACACCAACTGAGCTTTACAGCTATCTCAAGCTCACTTTATTTTAAGTTATAAATCAGCTCCTTCAGTCCCGTCAGCATTGATTGCTCTTTTCTGAAGTCTGTTCTAAGCTGTTAATCTCATTCTGGGACTGAGATGTGGGGAGAAGCCCTTTTCACAATCAAGTTGACAGCAAGTCTGCTGCTTTGAGATCTTAGGAGCCAAAGCACCACGTGAGTGCTACATACTGTTGGGAACATCAGAGAAGTAACTGTGAAACAGCACTGCGGTTTGTGTTTATTCTCTCTCGGTGGTGTCTGCATTAAAGCACTTCGTTTACAAGTGATGACAAATTCGTTCTCTGCTGCAAGCTCAGCCTGAAGGCAGGAGGGCAGTGTGTGATGGAAAACACAGAGTTTTTCAGAGCGATACACTGCCTTTGCTTTCTCCCAGCACGCAGTTTTGAGGAGGAAATTCTTTGGTTTGATGTAAAAGTACCGGAGACAGAGTCAGCGATGATGGGAAGAACTCGGGGATGGGAGGGAGGTAAAAGGGCTTGGACGAATCAATAACAAACTTGAATCTTTGATCAAAACAAGAAGTGACATGCATGCCTCCTTCCCCTCCCTGCTGCTGTCTGTGCCAGACTTGGATGAAGCTTGGGGAAGTTGGGGAGTTAGATCATTTTTAGCAAGTGACTTTGCATCTCTGCACTATCTCCACATATGGAGATACAGTGTGCCAGTCCCTAGGACAATGTGACGTGACAAGTGAAGAGACTACAAGGCCTCTAAACCTCATGTAAAAGACCATGTGCAATTTCTTTCATTCTTTTCCAGCATGTGTGGAACAAGCCGTACTGCAGACAGGCTGTCTGGCAGTGGAATGGCAGGGCTTGGGTTTGGCTGGGTCCTGTTTTTTTCTGCACTTGCTGCACATTAGTTTGCACATTAGCCTTCCTTGCTTAGCTGCTTCTGCATCTCCCACCATGGGCGGTTAGAGCCTGACACTGCTCCCTGCCCTCTGCCAAGCCTGATGCTCTGTGACAGGACTTCTGGTGTTGCCTCTTCCAGGTGGAGTCAGAGACACCAGCAATGCATTAGCTCTTTCCCATCCAGTCCCTGCCAGGGTGACAAAGGCATCACCTAGAGCAAATTGTAATTGTTGACTCTTGTAATATGTGCAGGTCTGAAAAGTTGGGATGGCACTCCTGAGAAAAGCAGTAATGGTACTGGGAGCAAAAAGGGCTGTCGCCTCAGGCCCTTGGCCTGCTAGCTGGTGTGAGGTCACTGTTTAATTTTGAACATGTGGTTTTTTGTACAGATTCAAGAGCTGCTATAATACTCTAGCCTCAGAGTTTTGGCATTGTGCTGCTACTAATAAGATTTTGCACCATCAATCTGGT
Organism: Pedionomus torquatus; assembly: GCA_013398155.1. Lineage (NCBI taxonomy): Eukaryota > Metazoa > Chordata > Aves > Charadriiformes > Pedionomidae > Pedionomus > Pedionomus torquatus. Next base: position 420,446 of record VZRU01004516.1, on the reverse strand, counting down.
AGAAATTAATCTGTGATGTCCCAAGGGAAATAAAAGCAGAGAAGAAAGTTGGGTATCCAACTTTTGAAAGCAGGCTTTGATTCCTCCAAGGCTCAGCTTCCAGAAGAAGCTCCACTTGGCTTACACCTGTCTCTGAAACTCTGGGAGATATTCTGCTGAGGCACTGAACACAGCAGGAGTTTATACAGAGCTTGGGAAATGTTTTTCAGCTATGGAAATGCCCTGGTAGTTGTAGTCAAAAAACTGATGACTGTAAGTGCCGACAGAAACAGGATGAGATTGTAATTCCAAGTCTAACACTATACTCAAAGAAGTTTGAATCTAGCTTTATTTTGATCCCAGGAGACCCGACTTGCAGGATGCCTCTGAGTCCATGCCATGGCCCCAATCACTCCTCACTGTGGCAGTCCACTGAGCAAAGAAGTTGTTTTCACAGTCCTGTTTGTACCTCCGTGCCCTGTTCTGCCACCACCATTGCTCCTGTCTGGGCATCACTGGTGTGAGCCTGTAGCAGAGGCTTTTGTTGATTGATTGGAGGTGAGAAAAAATACTCCATCCCTGGCTGTGCAAGTGCCTGAGAGCACCCAGCTGTCACCAGGTGTTCAGACAATAAATCATCTGCATTTACTCCCTGAATGAGTTTGTAAAGCTGGAGGTGCAACAGCAGGCCATGTCAGTGATGGAGAGTCACTCACAAATATGGATGCAATGGGAGCACCATGTCAAAGTTTTTCCTTGAGCTGTACTAACATCCAAGCCAACTGTGTGGAAAGGAGCTAAATGGGGAGGAGAATCTACCATACTCATGGCCGGTGCAGGTGGTGTCTCTGAAGTAGGGGATGTGCTAGAGTTGACTGTATCTAAGTTCCTCCAGAGTTTTACAAGTTTAGCACATCCGAGTTTACATCTGTGTTTGGGAAGCTCAGCAGAGGTGGTAGTGGTGCAGAGTGTGGGAACCACTGCTGCTGGCAGCTACTGCTTTCTCAAAAGCCTTTGAAATAGAAGCCAGTGAACCAAGCATCATATGAAAAAGGATAATATCTAGGACTTTTCATCTCCACAGCAGTTCAGAAATATTACCCAAGTAAACCTACATTGTTGGACTCCATGCTTGCCTCTGCTGTCAAATGGGTATTTTCTCTCTATGCATGCCTTAGTTTCCCTCTTTGTCCAGTGGCAAGAATAAGACACCATCTATTAGCATGAAGGACTTTGAGAGCCCTGTATTAAATTCTTAGTGTTATTCTTATTGATTGAGTGAGACTTGTCTGATGATAAGCAGGGATAAAAATTAAGAGGATAAATATGACAATAAATGAGAAAAATTAAAACCCAGCCAAAATTTTCACTTAATTAGCTCATGATACCTACTAGTCAAGGAAAAGCAGTCTCTTCCAAAGGTCATTCACTTTGTCTTGAGTAGAACTTCTTTATGATTTGTTGTAATGTCCAGCTCCTTTGGCTGACATCTCATCTCAGACTTTTCTGGCAAAAATTGTTGTCATATATATTAATTTGGATAGTAAAATCAGCCTTTTATGTTCATTAGAACTTGACCAATTTGGGCATATCTAACTAATGAGCATTATTTTTCCTATTTATTTGGTGGAGAAACTGCGGCAAAATGTGGAGAAATGATGCCACCAGTATTACCCATTGATCAGCATTGTGGATTCTTCACCTTCTGAGTAATCAGAAAATTAATCCTTATTTTATACACCAGGGCAGTTTTGAGTTTCTGACATTCTTTTGCTTTCAAAGATCTGAGCAAGAATTTAGCAGAACACTAAACCATTAGTTGCCTGTCTGGAGAATGGAATATTTGCAGTCACAGTATATTAAAAATATGCATCAGTTAGCTCTTGTTTGGTGTTAGGAAAGAACTTCCTGATAAACTTGTCTTTACATCTGGTACTTATGAACATGGAAGATCTGAATAAGATGGACCAATGGACCCATTAGGTATGAAGGTTCCCATGTTTTCTTTAATGCAGAGGTGCTGCCTATAAAATGGAGCTCTCCAAAATATAATATGTTGTCGTGATTTTGGTCACTCTGCATGCTGCAGCCTTTGAAGCTTACAGTCTTGTATTAGATATAAGAATGCTGGTTTCTTGTCCATTTTATACAGTTATGTGCTGTCCTGAGCTAGAGGTGCAGCCTTGCAGCGGTGCAAGTACTGTGGTTGTGCCTTAAGGCAGAGGAATAGATTATACAGCCCTTGAAGTCTCCCTTCCAGGCCTATTTTCTGCAATAGTGATGCACATGCACCTTGGAGGAGTAAGTGATCTGCAGCTCCACACCACTGTTTCTACCAACCATCCCCTTGGTGCCTTCTTTCTAGATGCAAAGCCCTCATCCATTCTCTACCCTTATCTGCAGCTCTCTGCTTCTCCATAACCATCTACAAAATCACTGCTGGGGGAATAACCGCTGCTGGTTCTCCTGGCATAGCTGTGTCCCCCATCCTGTGGTAGGGCACCCCACAGCCAGAAGGAAGATGCTCCAGAAGCAGTGTCAGCTTTTTTCTGTTGCTGAGCTGTGTTCCAGCCCCCCTTTCCTGGTTGCTGCTGGTGAGGTAGCAATTATGCTTCCATCGATTCCTCCTCTCCAGGAATCACCTCGTGCACACCAGCACACTGTCGCAATCAATAGCCCAGCCCTCATGTGGAGACGATGAGGGGGCCAAAGAGGCAATTTGCTCACTGGACAGGTTACGATGAAATAATATTGTGTCAGGAGGTGAAGCGTCAGAGTGGCTGGCACTAAAGATTTCCCTCTGTGGCCACAGGGAAAGCTAGGGTTGGATGAGATTTAAAGTCAAGCTCGATAACTGCTACTTAGATCCTGCTGAAGATAAAGTATAACTGAAAGAATGCGGAGAAATGATAGTTTAGGAAACAAAAAGCGGTGTGGGCCTTTAAACCCATTTCAAAATCATTCTGATGGCGAAGGAAAGGAGGAGATATAATACCTTTTTTTTTTTTTTGACCCGTGGCTGGTAGGTATTAAATACATGCAGGGTTCATTGTGGACAAAACTCAGGGCTTCCAACAGTCAAAGCTCAATCAAATGGTTTATTAGCAAAAGACAAATATTGCATTCAAAAAAAGGAGGCACTCGCCTTGACAGTCCCTGCTGTCATCCTGTGTTAGAGGCATATTACAAACTAGGTAATCAAAGGTACCACTTAGATTTTCTGCCAATTTCTGACAGATAAAGCAAGGGGAGTTTCAAGACTTCTCTGAAATGTTTTTATCCTGTTTTGAGTAGCCCCTTGACTTTGTATCTCAAATGAAATGAGTAAATAGCTTTATGCCTGTTACTCCCTGATGCAAAGCTCATGTTTGATACATGATAGTAATCTCTCCTCTATATTACAGTCTTTAGCTTTGTTGAGCCTAAGCAGTGGGCACTGCGGGTGCTGCTTAGCTCAAGGGCCTTGGTACCTGTAGTGCCCATTTGCACCCAGTGCCCTCTTCCCAACATCTAATAAATACTTAGAAATACATACAATTACTTAGAAACATAATACTGATCTCTGTCATGGAATCTACGTTAGAATATTTTTATAGAAATAAACCAGAGGTTAGCGTAAGCACTGAAGCCACTGGTAACAAGGCTTTCAGTCAAAGGTGGGTTCACAGGAAAAGAAGGCTTAGTGGTTAGACCTGGGAAACTGCCTGAAGATTGCTGCTGCTCCCAGCTACAACTCACATACACTTTTGCCACTCCAGGCACATTATTTAGGCCACATTTTTCCAAAGTGCCTGGTTATTTGGGGTGCCTCATTAGTGATAAGCCAAGTATGGAGCACCTGCAGATGCCCCTCCATCAGGAGGGCCTAGCAAGGCTCTGCACATCTGCTCCTCAAGTCAGTAATCTCTCCTCCATCTCACAGTTATAATGGATGCTTTCTGCTTTTGGCACCTCTGTGAAATGGAGGCAATGCTGCAGGAGATGAACAGCAGGCAGCTTCTAAGCCAGAATAGCCTGTTCATACTACATGGGAACAGGGAAACCTTGGGTGACGTGGTAATCCTAAGGAAACCTGGGTCTTAGGTGCTGTCACAAGCTGCTCACTCCAGCTGTGTAGCTAAGCCCTTGTGGTTTCCTGCAGCTTCCACTCAACCCATGGTTTCTCTAGCGCAATGCTCTCAGCCCCAGTACAACACAGGGATGGACACCGGTGCTCCCATCAAGAGGTCCCTGGGTGCTGGGAAGCACTCTGTAGCTGGCCCAAACACATGCTGCCCACAGGGCCCCTGGATGCCTTCTGCTGCCCGGACGGCTTCCAGATCAATAGTGTTCCACTGTCATCCTGTGCAAATGCAACCCAGGGCTGCTTGCCCCTTTGTGAATAAACGGGGGCAGCATGTTTGAGCTGGGCACGGCAACGCAGGGAACAATTCCCTGGCAAGCGGGGAGCACCTGGCACTGCAGAGGCAGAGGGTGAAGCATGGTCCACCCTCTCTGTGCTGTACGGCTCCTATCTCCGCCAGTCTAATGGTGCTTATTTGTCACTGTGGAAAGGAAAACCCAGCCACGTGCAAGCCCGACATCTGCTCGGCAGGCTGCCTCTGCTCGGCACTCGCCAACGCGCAGCACGGTACTGCGTGCTGGACCCCGTGCCACTCGCCCTGGGTGCTTTGCGGCAGTGCTGGCCACACTGGGAAAGGGTAAGGGGTGCGGGTGCCTCCCCCCAGCAGGCTCACAACTGCTGCATCCCAGCCCAGAGCAAAGCAGCCTCGGGTGGCCACGCAGGGATGGCAGCAGGGACTGGCAAGCTGAGGCCAGCGGGCTCCGCCAGGGCACATCTCCTCCCTGTCCGTAGGGGCCAGGAAGAGTTGGGCAGAGTGGGCTGGTGGCTGACAATGTGTTCGGCTGCATTTCCAAGGGTGTGTTATGAGAACTGGGATAGTGCCTGTTTCTGCGGGACAGCTCCTACCTGGAAATGCATTTAACAAGGCTTTTGAAGACGTCATAATTATTACCCTTCTTTGCAGTGCAAATTGATCCAACTCAAACCCCCAAATGCCAACAGTTTTTGGGTACCGATTTAGCTCTGGGTGTGACACTAACGTCTCCTCCTGTCCCAAATGCTGTGGTTATGTTAAGCCATAGCATAGGGGCAAGCCTGGGGGCAAGGGGCAAAAGGAATAGGTTCCTGTGCAAGGCAGAAAAGCTCTGCCCTGACTATAGGGCAGCATCAGCCCCTGCGATGCAGGGCATCGGTGGGGAGAAGATCTCCCTTGCTTGAACTGAAGATCCCATGCCTCTTATGTTTTTGTGCAGTGATGAGGCCTTTCCACTAGAGAGAGACATGAGTACACACAGAAAACCTGTTTGCTATTTGTATCACGCAGTCCATCTGGCCAACATGGTGCAAAAGGGAATGGCTGGAGCTGATCATGAAATGAATTTTTTCCCACGCTAAATTTTTTATTAATCTTTTCTGACTGACGCTTCTCTTCAAGACTTTTGGGTTTTGACAAAATCCTCACTCTTGCTTAAAAAAAAAAAAAAAGTTGGTTTTAGATCTTTCAGTAGAGGCCAAATATATTCAAATATTGTACAAAATATCTTACCAAAATACGAAGCAACTTGCAAAAAATATTTTTATTAGAAATTGTATTTTTAGAGAAAACGTTCAGCTAGTTGCTGTTTATCTGATGGGGAAGAGTCTTATCTGAGAAAAAATTGGTAATTCTCGTGTACTTTTTTGGTCTCTATAGAAAAAAAAGCCCTTTAGTGATCTCTGAAATATAAAAAGCTGTGGGAGGACCATGGTGTCTACTGAACACAAGGTGTTTTAAGAGCAGAAATAAAGAATAGCTTTCTCAGTTGGGACTCCTAGGGAAATAGAAATGTGTCCAAGGACAGTGGTGTCAATATTTCTATATTTATGCATTGTGCCTTAATCCTTGCAGGCATCCAGGCCTGTGTTCTGTATGCCAGGGGTCCTCTCCACTGATTCTTACCAGAAGACTGGTGCAGGCAGCAGAACCAAACCTTCTTGGTGGTGCTGGGGCAGTGCCCATTTGGAGATAGGAGCACTGTTGAGTGAGATGCCTTTAGCACACGATGTATTGCTATATGTATATTATACAGGTTTTCTTTTGGGGTCACTGGCAGCCATGAGTGTGGAAGGTGTGTAGCACCTAACACTGCTTCGCCAGGGATTTCTGGTGAGCTTACAACTCAGGGTGGCAGGGCTGTGAGTCACACAACTTCATCTATTTTTGGGTCCTGTTTTTGAATGCTTTCCACTGTGCTATATGGGTGGTTGAAGGAAACACACACATGCACGCCTCACGTAGTACAAATAGAAAGTCTGAATTTAAAGGTCTCCTGTTGCTTTCTTGCAGACACTGCCAAGCTTCAATCTGCTAGTCTTAATAAACACACTCTCCTGGGATAATGCTTACTGGGAACAGGTGGTCCTATGGGGGAGAGATGGCCCCAGACTGGGAACTGCCAGGGGCTTTTGGTGGGTGATGGGGTCCCACCCTTTACCTGCAAGATGTCTCCTAAAGGCACAGTAAGAGCATTCTACTCTGGCATGTTTCTAATTCCATAAAAAAGTCTTTCTTCGCTGCCGTCAGGTGTAGGTCACCATCACAGGCCACAGTGAAGCAGCGGGTTCCAACACAGAGTCCCCCTTTCTGCTGGACATAGAAGAAATATGAGGAGTGAAGAGGGAAATAGGTAAAACACATAGAATCACAGACTGTGAAATAAGGGCCTTATTCTTTGGTGCCTCCCAAGTGGCTTCTTGCCCTCAAACATGTCTCCTGCACTACCCAGGGTAAGACCACTGCAAATCTCCATCATGGCTGGAGACTGGGATATAAATCCATGGTTTCAAGAGTGTGTTGTGAGTTAACATGAAGCTGAAGAAATTTCTTCTCAACATTCACTCTTTAATTACAGTCCCAGCTTCCCTCTGTCTCATCATCTTGGGGAACAGAGTTGCAGGATCCCTTCACCATCAGCAGCCATTGCTGGAGATGAACCACTGCCTCCGAGATCATTTCCTGGATGCTTTCCATAGAACGTCTGATATCTCATAGAGATGTCTTTTCCTTTTCTGCCCTGGAGCTGTTACAGTCATAGTAGCTGCTGGATTCATAGCGCTAGCCTGGCAGCACCCTGCCCAAGGCACCCCCTCTCCTCCTCTGCAATAGTTTCCTCGACAAATAGTTTTTCTCGAGGTGTATGGCTTAGACCCAACAAGATTGTTAAGCTCCCAGTTCCTATTCATTCATAATTTTCCCTTTGAAAACTACCCCTTGGCTAGTGCGGTTTTTCTCACAACCCACAATCCTTTGTTATACCAAGTTTTTGTTTGCTCCGGCTGGAAGCCCAGCCTTCCCGTGGGGAGATAATACCACACATAGGCCACTGACTGTTGAGAGGTAATATAGTTGGGAATTTTTATCTCAGAGTCATGTTTTATTGTAGGTCACTTTCTCCCTTTGTAATTCCCCTCTGGGCCTCCTAATAAACTCCTCTCTCCACCTGTTTATGGACTCTCATTCTGCTTCAGAAATCTGGTAAATGCAGAAGCCTTTAGACAGAAAATGTAGACTAAAAGCTGCTCTAAACCAATGTTTCTTCCCTTTTCTTTGTAAGCCCAGTGCACATTAAATGAAACTTATATGCTTCTTGAAGCTGCCTGTGTTATTATTGGAACTGATGCACATTCACTCCAACCAATCTATTTTTATTTGAACCACTTATGCTGTATGAAACCAAGCATAATAACTACAGTCAATATAGATATATTTGTTTTTATTTAAACTCCTAAGTGTGCTAAAAGCAATAAATGCTTTCCCCCCTGAAAACCAATACATACGTATAATAGGCAGAAGATGTGTGTATCAGTTGGAGCAGGAGTGACCGATGGCCTGCGGGGCCGCTGCTGGGATCCACTGGGCTGCCACCCATGCAGGCGGCTGCAGGGGGGCCTGGGGGCTGCCGAGGCTCGAGGGGATGGGAGGGGAGTGGGTCCACGGGTGCTGGCAGTTGCCCAGAGGGACGCTTGGCTTGGTGGGAAGGGCTGCTTCTGCTGTTGGCGAAGGCACAAGGCACTGACCCCACTTTCCTGCATTGGCCCGGGGGCAGGGTATAATGTGTGGCCAGGGGATTGGGGAGGAGAAAGTAGGGAAGAAAGGTTTGGCAGAGGTAAGGAGTGTCTTCTCTGTGTGTTTGTTTGTTTGTTTCAGTACCAGAATCAATAATTAGAAATTTGTTCACTGTCAGTAAATTACATAGTTTGAAATCTGACACCACCCCATCAGTAAACATTTTTGCCCATAACACCACTACAGCAGATAGAAATCAGTTTGAGGATGGGGTTTTAGCCTCAGGCATGGGAAATGGGCAGTTAACTGGCATCTTCCTTCTGCTCTGATGGGAACTGCTCTTTTGCTTTTGTTTGTCAGGCAACTCGTCACTTCATCACCAAGACATTATACATAGGAGAAAGAGAACTTCAAGAATGATAAAAATGGTGTATGAAGGTTGGAGGGACAATTTAAGGTAAAATCCAAGCCAGTCTGCATCTATTCTTGTTCCTTTTGAAAAGCAACATCATATCTTCTAGCCTGACCACACACCTCATCAATTACTACTTGTGCAAAGTGCAAATAACTGCTTTTTGTATCCTTCCTCCACAACTGTATAATATGTCAAAGCTAGAAAATGATACAATCTGATGAGGAACCATGGCTGGGTTTTCTGTGTTCCGCAGCTCCTCCTAGAACTCACAGACCATCAGCTGTGTTTTCCTACACTCATGTGTGTCTTTTCTATTAGAGTAGTCCCCTCTTCTTGCAACAGCTTTGTGATGCCTACTCTTACACAAAAAAAGATTAAAAATCTCTAGTTTAGTTATTCTGTTCCCATGCCCCTAAGCAGCATCAATGCTCATTACCAGGCCCTCATTAAACACATTGAATTGTGAATGGCGTGTTTCCAGTTGTGTGGCCTTTGTTGGGCTTTTAAATAACTGTTGTAGCAAGAAAGCTTTTGGGGCATTTCAGTTGGCCAACAGCTGTGGTGTGTCTATATCCCGAATGCCACATGTTTTTTGTTTGTTGTGTGACTTCTGTATTGCCTGGAGCTCCTTTCCTTATGTCCAATGGCCCAGTCCAGGAAGGTGTGTCTGGATGTTTCATACTGTTAGTGTGTGGCATCAAGTGATGCAACAACAGTTTTCATTCAGTGCAGTTTCTAGCTTTTTAGCATGTACCAATCTTTCTGAGACAGATGTGCATATTCAGCTGGGGGAAGAAAGAAAGCAAGTTCAGTTTTACTGGGTGAGTCTGCAGATAGAATTTATAAACTATATTACTGGACTAAATTTACACTTTGCCTGCTTCACACATGCTTTAGAAAACAATATGCAGTGCACAGTCACTCCTGTTGGTCTGGGTTCCTGGTGTGAGTGGCTTGTGCCACATTCTGGCTTACAGAAAATTGTTTATTAGCTTTAAAAAATGAGACTCGCATGCATGCTAGACAGGCTGGTGCATAATTATTATTTTGTAGTAATCAAAGGTCTAGAGAGCATCAACATTAATGTGGGCTTGGTTTGGATAAAGTCTTTTGTTCAGGCTTTAGGTACTGTTCAGATAGCAGTAGCTATGCTGGCCGTGTACTCTATCTTTGAAGATTTGTATAGCTGTTAAGTAGCGTAAGTACAAGAACACTTCCTTGTGTAGCTGTTAAATAGCATAAGTACAAGTACACTTCCTTGTGGCAGGCTGTTTTATCCTCTGCCATTAACCACCTCCTTTTTTGTAGTTCGAGGCAAAATTGTTTTCTACTGATACCATCATGTGTGGGCACATGGAGTGTGGAATATGCCACCAGTCTTAGTAGGCACCTGTGTATCTGACTCACCATCATGGTGTTAAGCACATGAGAAACATTGTTCTCTTTTTTTGCCCTGAAAAGACAAAATTCTGGTCTGTCACCCACCTTAGCACAAAGTGAGACTGTACTTTTTTACCTAGTGGTTCCAGTGAGGGTTTCTGTCTTTCCTATAGCCCCACAAGAAATATGGGTGGCGTGTACCGAGGCAAGCCTTGGCTCAGCTGTTACTGTAGACTCCATCAAAACAAATGACTGGTTCAGGAGTCAGCTGACTGAAAAACACTTGTTCTGGAGTGGTGTCTCATCCTGTTTCCAGTGTGTCAAAGCCCTCATAAACTGTAGTGCGCTATGATAATTTCCTTATCCATATTAGCAAAGGTCAAGAGTTCCATTGTCATGAAGAAATCCCGATGGTCTTCCCCACACTGCTCTTGGTCTACAGAGGAGGTTTCAAGTAGAAGCAGTCATCCCACTGCCCATCTTTCATCCTGGAATCATAATGCCTCCCCTGCCTCTGCTGCTTGCTGCTATTGTGTGTGTGTCTGTGAGGGCAGTTCTCTGCTGTCTGAGGTGTTGGGCATAGAGCCACCAAAAGCACTGTGTGGTCTGGGACAGAGAAGAGCTCTGTGTAGAGCGTGGCTCCAGTTTGACAGCAGGGCACTGCAGCCCAGCTCATGAGCCCTCCCGTATGAGCTAGTGTGCTCAGTGCCAGTGTGGACATGGGAGTTTTTTCTGGTTGTGCAAGGTGCTGTGGTGTAGTGATGCATTAGTCTCTGCCTCAGGTGTCTCCTCTTTACAATGAAGTAGATAATAAAATAACTGGTATAATATAGATGGCTAATATGACAATAACAACAACCAACAGGGGATGTTTGGAGGCTAAATTCATGTCTGGGAAATGTGCAGTAAGGACCTAAAAATGGAAGATCATTATTGCTATTATTGATACTGCAGTAACATCTCAGAGGTCTCATTTTCGGACCTGAGTGCCACTCTGCTAAACTGTCTCTATGCATATGAGACCCCAAACACCTTTCAAAAGAACAAAATGACAGTTCGCAACATGTGGCTATATAACTAGAAAATGGTGGAGAGGCAAGATGGTAAAATTTGACATCATAATCTGCAGTCATTAGCACACCCACTCCCTTGCCATTGCCATGTGTTAAAATCCAGTAGTGGTCTATAATATTACTGAATAACTAGCTCCCTCTTACAGACCAATATTATTCTTCTTTTCTGCCTCTCCTGAAAGGAGAGAGCTATACCCAGCATGACACTGGACCTGTGCTGAACCCTCAGAAAGATCAGGAAGAGCTCAAGACCGTTAGTGATGGTATGCAGAGCTGATTGATCCAGGAGCATCTATTCAGGCAGGCTTCAGATCCCAGTACCTCCCAGTTAATCCATTTAGTATTGTGTTTGCATGTTTGCTGAGGTATTCAAAGGGGCTTTATGAAAAGGAGGATTTCTCCATAATGAATGGAAACAAACAAGATAAAAAGGCAGAGATAAGCAAACAGACAGGATTTCAGTCCTAACCTCCATTTAAAGTGAGTGGCTGTCAATACTAATAACATAAACGCAGCAGTGAAGTGTGGCTGACACACGCCAGGTAGAGAATGCTCAGAGACATCTGAAAATCCCATCAGAAATAGCAATGGCAAATGTAATCAGCATGTCTGGAATTGTCTTAATTCATTGGTTTTATATTGCCTTGAGAAAATGGCAGGGATCCTCTGCACATAGCTGGTGCAGACCCAACTGTGTTCTTTTTCTGTTCTCTTCACCCCCTTTTTGGTACCCAATAAAGGGAGGTAAGGGGTGATATTCAGGCATAGTGTTCCTGTCCGTGACTGTAGGTGTGAGCCACTTCCTCAGTGTATTTAGGATTCAGGACATGTTGAAATCCAAGACTTTACATGTTGGTCTGCGTGCTAGAAGAATTCAGTACTGATCTGATTAAATGTGATGTGATGCAGGTCAGGGGAGAGGGGCACTTTCAGAGTGGTGCGGAGGCCTGTGGCTGGACCAGCTGGTGGCAATGTAGCTGTATAGGGAGATGCAGGAGAGAGGCAAGTGCTGTTAGTCACAACTGAGGGTGGCTGAACTCCTTATGGGTTAGCAGTGCCTGTGTTAAGACCATCCCTAAATCTAGATGTAGCACTGTGAGGAGCAGAAAACCAACAGGTGTGTGTCTGTGTGGAGATATGAGAAATCAGTTACAAAGAAAATGCAGAAGCCCAAACTGTAACTTAATATATCCACAAGCGCATGTTTAGCAGGCAGTGGTTGATGACAACATAGGGATTTAGGGGCTCTACATTAAATTTCCAAAGCCATTTGCACAGTAGATTAGTGCATGACCCAGGAAATCAATAGACAAAAGTGTATTTTATGCTGAAGCTGGCTAAAAGATACAAAATCACAGTAAATGGATGCAGAATGACTAGTGACCACCTGTGGTTGACACAGATTGTTTCACGCAGTTTGAGCTACACTGTCATGTCTCTACAAATATATCTGATAGAATTGCGGGAGGGCTGCAGTGCACTCAGCTACATACTTCTGTGGGGCTTTGGCAACGGAGGGGGAGCCACTGCTGGGGTCTTTGGAAGGATTTGAAGTAGTGGTGGTGGAAGTACCTTGTGAGATCAGGCTGCAGGGCAGGCTGCTTCCACTGTCAGTCAGGGTGCTGGCCTTATACAGAGAGGGTCAGCACCACAAAAGGTTAGCTGTAAGGAAACATAATTTGATTGAATGAGTTCATCCACAGAACTACAGGGCCAATACAACTCCTAGAAGACTAGCACTGTAGGAAAATCTGTTAACAGGGACTAAAATAAAAACCAATCTGGGAGCAAATCACAGACCCGGCTGTCACAGAGCAGTGGTTACTGGTCACTAAGCCATGAGTGCAGTATACATTGCTCAAGAGAATGAGTGTGTCTAATCCAGAGATTGTTAACTAGTTCTGCAGAAAATCTGCTGCCTCTGGTCAGGTTTACTAGCTCAGTGTCAATGTTAGTACTGCTGACACCACCTCCGGAGCTGGTAAAGAAAAGAGTGAGGGCAGCACCACAACACCAAGGCAGGTAGAGAAGCAAAGTAAGTGAACAAGTTGGAAGAAAAGAGAGAAGACAGCTATGAGAATAGCTGAAGCAGGATAAATGGCCTGAGGAGGTCAACTAAACAGATGTAGAGCATTACTTGATTTCTAAATGAAGCTCAGCTACAAATAATGCTGTCTTTGAGCAACCAGGGGCTGCTGTTGCAGCCTAGATTTACGAGCAAGGAGGACTGGTGAGAGAAGAGGGCAAAACCAGATTTGCTGTGAAATACTTGGGTAGAGCTGAGAATGAGCCTTGGGTGAGTAAGGCCAGATGGGGAGAGGCTGGAATAAGGTAAATAGAAGAAAATGGGATACTGGTAAGAGACTACAGGCCATCTTTCCAGGTAATTTCTAGAGCTGGATCATCTGTGGCCTCACTGGTGTTGCAATATCAAATGAACTGCTGAACTTCCTTGAGGAATGGCCAGAGCTGGAATAACCCAGCAGCTGGTGGGTTTGTTTTCATTGCAAACAATGACGATAATATTTCCCTCCTCCTGCTGCCCTTTTTTCTCAAGTGTTTAGAGTCGGTATTTCTGCTATAACTAGGTCAGGGAACCTAAGTAGGTCAACGGTGACTCTCTAAACGTGGCAGATCTAGAAGCAAAGCTAGGGAGGGAAGACCTGGCTGTGTGTAAACAAAAGGCAGCAACTGGGCCTAGAGGGAGGGACCACCCCCAGGGTGAAGTGGGGAGAGCCTGACAAGCACCTGCAAGGGATCCGAGGAGAGAAAGTGAAGTGTGGAGCTGGGAGAGTAAGAGTTTTGGGGAATGGAGTACAGCTGAAGGGAGGAGGAAGGTAGGGAATGGGATTAGAGCTGTGGGTGTGAAGAGAGCAGAGAAAGGTGTTAGGGCTAAAGGGTTAGAAAAGGAGGGGTTAAGGCTGAGGAGTGGGAGAGCAAACAGATGTGTGGGTGGGAGCAATTGGGAATGGGCATGCAGAGGGTGACAAAAGGTGGGAAAAAGGCTGAGATGGTGATGTACATCTGAGAGAGAAAGAGCGTGATTGGGAGAGCAGGGACACTGTTTGTCTGGAGGGTGAAAAGTAGGAGATCAGGGAGAGAGGGAGTTGGTGTTCATGTAGCATGAAGCTGCCAATCCCAGCAAAGACTATGGTGAAGCCATCACTCTGTGCCTTCTCTCCTCTCTAGGAAAGGTGAGCATGTTGAAGGCAAGATTGCAAAAGAGAAGGGGACTGTGACTCTGCTTGGGCTGCTCAGTTGTATGTAATTTTGCGTGGGGATTTCTCTTTTTTTTTTTCAAAGCTCTGACTCCCACCCAAAATTTGGTGTGGATCAAAAGTTTCCCTCAAATGTGAAGAAAAGTGATGCTGCAGCTATAGGAAGAGCTATTTACACCAAGGGAAGAAGCCATCAGGATTTGAAAGTTCATCATTTTCATGTGGCTAATTTTTGGGTCTTTGCCACACAATGCCTTGCACATTTGGTGTTGACAGGTTGAAACTGATGCATGCTCCCCATCCTGCCCTGCAGGACCCCTCGAACTAATGTTCCGTGGAAATGCAGAAGCTTCCCTTTCCCATCTGCAGTGTCTCCCTCCTTTTATCACAGTGCAAGTGTGTTTGTGGCTGCAAAATCAGTGCATCCACACAGGGTATATCTGCTGCATGGGACATTCTGGGTCTATTTCATATGTTTGGGAGCCCTTCTTTTGAAACTGAGCAGAACACTGCGTTGCATTATATCTGGTGGCCTCTCAGGCAGTGTATGCCTGCATTCAGTCTTGCTCCCACAGCTTGTCTCTTGATAATGTTTAGGCTGTCCCATTATGTTATGCGTATTGTTGCTTAGACAAGAGGTAGAGCAGCAGCCTGCAAGGAGAAATGTCCCATTTTATTAATACTGTCAGTTATGGCTGTAAGATCCACTGGGGTAGTGTCTGCAGTAGGGCAACCAGAGCTGTCATTTGTGGCTTGTGCACAGAGATCTGCTGCAGCTGAGCCCTTACCTGTGGTTCTCAGTTCCCCTACCAATACTGAAAGTATTTTAGTCTTCTTCTTCCATGGAGGTTATTAGTCACAACCTAGCTGCTGATCTAGTCCTACTGGATTTAGCTTTTTCTATTTGTTTTGGATAGTTGTTACACAGAGTCCTATAGGAATTTGCCTCTGAAATTGGCAAATTTGGAGTTTTTTCTGAATTTGGAGACGAAGGAAGACAAAAAGGAAATATTAGTAAGGTGTGTGTGTGTGTGTTCCCCAATGATACCAGCCTGGTGAGCCTTTCTTCCCTTTTCATTAGCAGAGATGTTGCTGTGGAGGGGTTGTATGGCTTTGGTTCTAGCAGCAAAATCCACTGATCATCTTTGGGCCACTGGCAGTTCTTGTCTGTAAGATCTCTAAAAGTTATCTGTGTATATGGTTACATAGAACTGATAGGGATTCAGTGCTTTACTGATGAGACGTTAGAAAAAATGACTGAAATTATCCTCATGTATCAGCATGCACATCCTTGAAGGCCAAGAAGAGCCTTGACTTTGTCAAGTTATTGACTTCGCTTATGTTCTTTTTAACCAAAATCTCTATGTGAATGCAAGAGCATGTACTTTTCACTGTCAGTGAAGCAGAGTTTTGTCTATGGTCACCTTTGTAATATTCAGACAAAAGTAGAGGGTGAAGTCGGATATCACATCTGGGGATGCTCTTTAGGATGAATTAAGTCTTTGGGATGATGATAACTTGATTGTATTTCCAAAGCTGTAATTTGATGACACCCTCTAGTGACTGGGTTGAGAGCATTAAGCAACAGTTTGTTGTTGGTTTGTGGCTTTTTTTTTTATGTTCCTGGACTTAAAAAAAAAAAAAAAAAAAAAAAAAAATTATGTGTTTTTCAGTTATTTCAGAGCAATAAATGCATTGTTTCAGGCTGAAAATTTGCCTCAATACTTTAATTTACTAGGAAAATTGAACTATCATTGTTAAAATCCCCTTTAGGCTATAATTTATAGTCATTTAATCTTTTTCTTTGCTCCAGATTCTTCTCCTGACCAAGAATGCTTATATTGCTTTAAAAAAAAACCAAAACAAATACCCACTTATTTTGATTGGGGAGTGTGTCTGGAACAAAAATATTATATTTAGACTCTTTTTCCAAATATTTTGTCTGATGAAACACCATAAAATTATGTGGAAATTGGGAGGTAATATGAAAAGCTGTTCAGGTGAAGCTGGGAATTAATGCCACAGCTTTGTGAATTGAGGCTTTTTTTTGAATACAAATACAATTTTTTTTTTAAAAAAAATCAGTAGTAATTGCCAGAACTGTGGTGATAGCATTTGATTTATTATTATTAGCCCGACTATTATTGTTATTGTCAGAGTTAAGCTTTACCCATCTGCTCTCTTCTGTGCACACATTAAAAACAAGGGCCACTCTGGGACTTGGCAGCAGAGCTCGGGCAGCAGCAACGCAATGTAGTTACATGCATTAGACATGAGGAAGATTCAATGCTGAAACAAGGCAGACACCTGGGACAAATGATGGGCAGCGCCACTAAAATCCACGATGGTATTGATACCTCTCAAAGTAGCTCCAACAACTAAGGAATTACAAAATACTGTTGTGCTTTGCCTGGTTGTTCTGAAATCAAAGATGGGGCTGGGACCCAGCCAGTGCAAGTGTCCCTCTGGATGAGTTTCTTCCTTCTTCCCCCAGCTCTCCATTTCTTTTACCTGCTCCCCTTTTTGTGCCTTGACGGCTCAGTCCTGCCTTGCTGCCCAGCTGTTTTTCTGAGAGCCTATTGCTTTCCTAAGGAGACTTTATGAATTATAGTGCCCCTGCATTTCCCCTCCAGTTCCCCTCATATTAGGTGTGAAAATGCGTTGTGTCACTTCTAGCTACAAAAAGCACAAGAAGGAGGACCCACTTAACTACTACTTAAGACGATTGTTTTCTTTTGAAAGCCTTAGGGTAGAATGCTTTTAGGGAAAGAGATGAAAAAACATGTTACATATGTGGAAAAGGATAAATCTAATTATATGGTTCAGCAGGAAGTGTCTGCAAATAAAAGAAGGAAGGTTAAAAGAGGGTGCTTAGCAAGAGTTTGCATAGCAAGCAAGAAGACAAGAAGGTGCAGATACATAGTTATTAAACTGTAACCTTTGCGTAATCTGTTGCACTACTAAAATCTTTAATCTGCTAACAAAGTTTATGTTAAATTGCAAAGATAACTCCATGGCTGCATTTTGTGACTTTTGCACATTGAACGTGATGTTGATGTCAGATCTTCCAGTATGTCCAATAGAAGAACTACAAGGGCATCTTTGCCTTATACAAGATGTGAAAGGGCATTTCCTAGCTCTTCAGGTAGACTTTCTGTTGCTTTCCTGTTTCCTTGATCTCTGATATTTACCAGATTCTTTGAAATTTGTCCAATTCTTCCTACAGATAAACTGCATACAAGAAGTTCAGTTCATCTCCTGTAATGCACACATTCCTACAGAATGCCTTATGATATGCTGGGATTCTGATCTTCACTGTGCCAGCAGGGCAGAAAGATTTTCTGTTCTGGGCCTTGACCTGCAGCTCTGGAGATCTGCATTTAATTTTCAGCTCTGCCACATACTTCCCAAGTGACCTTGTGCAAGTCATTTATTCTCCCAGCATTTAATTATCACCCTTTTGCAGATGAGAAGTTGACACTTCTCTGCCTTCCAGAGAGTAATGTGAGGATAAATTCATCAACCTTCATGTTCTGCTGTGAACAATGGGAGTTCGCTGAGGCGAAGTCCAACAGGGGAGATGAGACAACATAGGGAACAAAGCAAGGATGAAGCCCATTTTAGCTACTTTGAGAACTATCCTGTATGAACAGTGTATTATGTCTTGCAGGATTTTACATCAATCCTCTAAGTGTACAGTGCTGTGACTTTATTATCCTATTCTTCTGTATAGTACAGTGTCAAAACTGGGGGGTCGGGGGAGAGAGGATCACAACATTCCTTTTTCTCTTTTAGTAAGTCGTCATCCGATTGCTCATTCGCTTATGTCACTCTTTATGTAGCTCCTGCCTCTTTTATTTCTATAGCTGGTCTGAGTCAAGCATGGAAAATGGTCATTTACTGAGATTGTGGAATGCGGTTTGTATTGCAAATGGGAAAAAAAGATGTAAAGCAGCAAAACACTCTCTTGGAAAGAGAATGTTCCATGTCAGTCTGTAATGCCATTGTGCTTTATTGTCCTAGAACATCTGAGCATTTCTGGTCTTGATGCCAGAGGATTTCAGCTGTGTGGGGCGTCTCCGGCATTTCCTGGGGAGTTGGCTTTCATTTTCACAAGTGACAGCAGTGGGTCTGGGTTGCATGAACAAGCATCTTGACCTGGAGTTGAAGCTGTAAATAAGTAGGTGCAATACAGAGAAGCAGTGCTTCCTGCTGAGGTGCTGGAGTCAGCTGCCTATGTATCTCCTGAATCACTAAGTCACTAGCAATATCCATCTTCCGGTCACTAAGTAAGCACCATAGTGACTTGATAGTCCAGATAGTCTCTCTTAATTGGTTTTAGTTTAAGACTTCCAAGAACCATACAGAACTAGCTGCCCCTTCTTCCTTTGTAGCTGTTCGTGCAAGTAAGAAATTCAAGCAAGTCAATTGGTCTTTGACAGCTGTTGTTCTGCCTGTGTTCAGAAGGGCAGATTTCAAGAACTCTGCTCATCTTGCTCCTTCAAGAGTAGGTGAACATCCTTCTGTGTAGCTAGTGGATGAGCTCAAGAGCGAAATCATCAGGAATGCCAAGTTACACATGGCAGTTGGCTTTTTTCTCTGGTGTAAATGAAGGCAATTTCTTGCCCTAGAATAGCAAAATACTATCAGACAGATCTAGACTAATTTTTGTTTTGTTGCCTACAAGTTTCATTAAAGCTAAATGGAGTTTCACCATTTTGGAAACTCCCAGTAGAAGACAGACCTTTCTTATATTAATGGAGGTTGCAGATAGTGTGGATGGAAAACACTCAGAAGAACTACACTTCGTTATATTTACCATTGTGTAGGTTGCAAAAAGCTACCTTTCCTGCTGCTGCTTAATACTGGATTTAAAAATAAATTTTTAAAAGTGCCTTGGTAATCCATTTAACTTCAGAATGAAGTTCTCTTGCTTTGTGCCTTCCAGGAAATAAAGGTAGTCTGTTTGGAAATATGCATTTTTAGGTCTTTTGGAGTTTTAGCATTTTATAAGATGATGTTGTATCTTGGCTATCAGGGCTGAGAATATGAAGTGAAAAAGGGAATAGAGACTCTAGGGCCAAGAGTTTTGAATATTCAAGGGGCTAATTGTAATCTATTTCAGTTTGAATGGGGTACCTGTATATCCTCATGGTCTTGGAATCTAGTTGGGAGAAACGAGTTTGGGTTTGGTACGGTGTTTTGGGGTTTTTTTTTGGTGTTACATCATCCCCATCCTGCCCACTCCCTCCCCCATCCCAGTGGCATTTTAATATCTCATGGATTAAGGGTTCTCTTGGATTTCAGATCAGAGCAGACCCTAATCACCAATTGCTTTCCCAGCATTTCTGAAGTTAGGATGCATTCCAGGAAAATTAGGCAGCCTGTGAGAAATAAACACTGTCTTTGCTTCATCTTCATCCTGGTTTCTCTGGAGTAATGTTGGAGGGGTATAAAACCTATTTCCCGTTAGGAGAAAATGTGCTGTAAAGAAGGAAGCCTAAATAAATATACAATAAAGAGATGTATAAAAGTGTCTGAGAGAGACAATTCATGGCTCTGTTAGTGTCACAAGGAGATTTTTGTCTTGGGTTTCTATAGGCCCTTGCTGTAGTTGAGGGAATGACTCTGATGCTAAACTTTACCTTTATGCCCCACACTGAAAACAAACAGCCAGCGTGTTCTCAGCCTGTTCAGTGTCTGTTAAATAAGGGAGGTGTGTTGTGGATATTGGAGGTTTAGCACATGTGGTTTTGCTGTCGTCAGGAAAGGGTATTTATAAAATGTGCTATGGAGCAGATCTGGTGTCGCTGCGAACAGTGGAACAGTCCTAGCAAAATGCCTTTGGAACTCAGGTGAGCTGTGTCAGGTAGGAAAACACAACAAGACCTTTCATCAAAAGATTTCTGGTTGGGGGATGAACAAACCCTTCCTCTTCCTGCAGCACAGGTCTGGTCATGTGGGCGGGTACAGCTGATGTTTTTGGCACACCTAACAAAACTTGGCAACAGGAAGTGAAGGGAAGTCACATGCTTAGCAGAAACTTCCAAGGACACACTCAGGAGACAGAATGTAATTACTCAATTTGGATTTTAGCCATGACACTGAGTTAACCCTCAGAGCAAGTATGATTTTATTTATCTCTCATAGCCATCCTGAGATTCCTAAAATTACAGCTAGGCACTGAGAACCCTATATTTAATTTTCTTGATAAGCTTTTTCGATGACCTGCATTCTTGTAATATCTGAGCCTTACAAGCATGAATGAATTCAGTCTGATATCACCTCTGTGAGGCTGGGAAGTCCTTTCCCAGCTGCCTTTCTGTGCCTAGAAATGGTCCCTGAGAGAAGTATAAGACTGGGGAGGTTTGATTTGTTCCTTGCACTGGGGATTACAGTTTTAGTTGCTCTCCTTTTCCACAAGGAAAGGGCATAAATATCCAGGTTAGGAAGTAATTGGCAACTTTATGAGCTTCAAAAGACCGGGTGGGAGACAGGGCATTTCTCCTCAATGTAGTCCTTGCTTATGGGGAGTGAAGAGATCAGGCAGAATGAGGGGCCAACTGCTGTATATTTCATGAGCAAAAGATCAAGTTTGTTGTTGTATAGGGTGTTGTACGTTAGGCAGCTGGCCCATCCCCTCTTCCTTCTGGCTGACAGTAGGATTCTCTGCTCAGGTAGATTTTCCTGCTATGTGAGCCCTACCTCTGGTGCACACATGGAAAGCCTGTGCTTTCTTTAACCTAAGTGTCACTTTTTGATGAAAGGGAGGAGACAGACTTCCCCTCATCTTTCAGACTGTTCCCCACAGAAGAGTTGTACAGCTGCACTGAGGTCTGCTGCTGGCCCAAGCCCCTGTGATCATACAGTAACTAGATAGGTGGTGTCAGAGAATAAAAAGAAAAGGCAGGTAAGCTGGGGACATGGATATCCCTCTATGTTCCCCTCTTACAAGTAATATATTAAATATATACCTTTGCAATGCAAAATGCACTGTTATTCCTCTTGCCTTTCCCTGTCACAGGAATGGACAATGAGAAAGGCTTTAAATAAGACTCTGCTTCGGGGTGTTGGAAGTGCTCCACAGCGGACTTCAGTACCCAGAAAGATTTAGACCCATGTGGTCATGGAAATCCGTGTGACTTAAGCAGAAGGAAAGATGCCCATCCTGTAAAGTCACAGATCAGTGATGATCTCAGCTGCCTCTCTCATCAGGGAGCGATTAGGTCAGTGAATGTGGGAGGGCTAGAATACATGATCCAGCAGCAGAATCTAGAGTGGTAAATCAAGTTTGCCTTTTGGACTAATCTGCCAACACACCGCGGAGTTATTCCCAATGCCTCTGCGGTCTATCTCTGTCTATCCAGCCCAGCCGGGTTATAACGCGGGATAAGTTCGCGTTACTAAGAGGGAACTGGTGGGAGCTGGTCGCTGAAGTGGAACCAACTGGGGCGCGGAGGCAGCCGGTTGGAGTTCAGCACCACGGAGAGCGGCACCGGCCGTCGGGGCGCGGGCGCTGCCTTCGGCCTCACGCGCCGCCGCGGAAAACGCGCGAGATATTTTAAGGCACCGGCTGCTTTTATAAACTCTTCGTACGCCAAGTGCTTGCCGAAAACCCGCCTGTTGGAAGGGGATTGCAAAGAAAGTCGAAGCTATTNTGGCAAGATCATGGAGCAGGTCCTCCTGGAAAATATACTAAGGCACACAGAAAATGAGGTGATCGGTGACAGCCAGGATGGCTTTGCTGAAGGCAAATAATGTCTGACAAATTTGGTGGCCTTCTATGATCAGGTTACAGCATTGGTAGATAAGAGAAGAGCAACTGATGTCATTTACCTGGACTTATGCAAAGTATTTGACACTGTCCCACACAACATACTTATCTATAAATTCAAGAGACCTGAATTTGATGGGTGGACCAATCTATGATTCTATCAAAGTGGCAAGTTTAACAGTCAGTATTTTGGGCAGCAATTTTCATTGAAGGGTTTCCAAGCACTTTATGAATATTAATGAAGTCAGCTGCAAAACCAATCATCCCTTTATAATTGAGGTAGATGCCATTATACTTTTCCAGATGGGGAAACTGAGGCAGATAAAGATAATGTGGTTCATCTCATCCTGTTCAGTCAGCCAGTATCAGACAGAACATAAAGACCATGACCTCTGTGCTGTCACTAATACAAAGTCATATGGTTCCTAGAGTTCTGCTCATTTTGGTTTTAAGAGTTACATTTCCTTCTATAAACTATATTCAATTAACTGATCTAGGTTGGCAAAGGATTTTCCAGCAAGTCTAATTATAGCAGTTCTCACCTACTGCCCTTTTGTATGCTGAGGATAGCTGCCGTTTTCAAAACGGTAAGAGAGTCACTAGCATTATTTCAAATGCACATCAATACACGTGCAGTGTTGGGTTTGTTATTCTTATTCTGGAAAACATTAAATTGCAGCAAAAAATTTGCAGCAATACGTGTGCTATTCTGCACTCAATTGTCAGGCATATCCCATGCTGTTTTGTTGTTCCCTGGACAGGTGGAGACAGAGCAGTTAGGCACTGACGGCTTCTGTCTGGTGAGCTGGCTCTTGATTGACTGATTAGCTTCTTTGTATGGCAGGCGCTTCTCTCAGCTCCATCATTAAAGATGCATCATAACTCCTTGCAAGAGCTTTTTTTTTTTTTTTTTTTTTTCTTTTTCCTCTTTGATGCAAAGCAGTTGCAGCTTAGCCCAACTCCAAATNCCCCTCCCCCCTTTCCTTTCCTGAGATAGAGAGAAAGAGTAACTTTAAATGTTTTACAGTAGGGAAACTTTTGTTAATAGAGGTAGTCTTTGGAGTTGGAGTGTAGCCAGACTTCTGGATCTGAAATTGCTAAAGAGCCTACAACATCTTAAATTGGTGTGTGTATCTGTAAGTAACTTACTAGAACAAAAGAAAACTAAAAATATTGGTAGTCAGGGTAGTAACTCATATGTCTCCTGAAGATTTTATTTTTTCTTTTTATTTTTATGTATAGTGTTCCATTGTTTTTTGTTTGGAGAAGTTGCCCTTAGTATTAAATAGTTAACCTTTGTAAAATACATGAGAAAGGGTTGGAGATATGCTCTTCATTTTACAGTTGGATAAGATGAAGCTTATGGAAGCGAGCTGGTTTATAGACATGGTTGCAGGTGTTTGGACTGTCAAGTTCCAGCTTTCAGTCACTTCAGCTTGACACCAAAGCAGTTTCCTTCCAGAGGTAGGAGACAAGACCCAAGAAATAACCTGAATTTTCTGTCAATGCTGGTATCTGATGTAGCTTCTTTCCCTTTTGCTGCTGATAGTGCTATGGAAGTCACTTATCTAACATGTTGTCTGCCTGGAGAAGGGATACTGGTGTGTATAAGTGTGAACTTAAATTTCTATACTAGTATAACTTCATTGTTTATAAGATAAATTTTCAGAGATCAGCTTGCATCACTTTGGAAGGGGTTTAAACTAAGGGAAAAAAAAAAAAAAAGCAGTTCCTATTCTCCAGCAAGCATCTACACATGGAATTACAACACTTGTTTGCTTAACAAGATTTCTGAAGTTCTACTGATAAGCCCAGTAAAACTTAGTTTCAGACAAAACCTAGAATAATTTCCTTGTGATGCAGCACTTTCTGCATCATCCTTGCAGATACTGTGACAAACTCAGAGGTAACGTGGCAGTTTCGCATTGATCAGTAGCACTACAAGTATGTTGAGCTATAGTTTTAGGACTGTGCCTGGCAAAAGTTACAAGACAATCAGTGTCTTTTGTCTGCAGGTTGACATCTTAACAGTCAGCTGTGGTTTGTAGCTAGATGAGGCAAGGATTGGGTCTTCTATTTTTAGGAATTTGCCCCTGCATAGGGTGATCACAAGCATGCTTTATATGATCGTTGTGACTCCTTGGATAGAGTTCTGTTCAAGACACTGCAGTTCATCTGTGACTGACACTTGCCTAACTCTGTTCTGGTTGTAATAGCCCCCTTGACTTGACCCCCTGGGACCTCTTGCTGACACAGTGGCATTCTGGGCAGAACTCTGTTAATTAGAACCCGTTGGAAACCTTCTCTTATATTAAGATGGTAATACGAAAAGTAGCAACTGCAGACCTGTTGTGTCTTCTGACTCCATTTCTGCCCTTCGGTTTAGAGATCAGTTCCCATAGGATTCTGATGTGTGTTTACAATAGGCCAGCGCTGAGAGGTGCTGCCTTATCATCTAATCAGGTACACCCATTGTTTTATTATGGTTCATATCCCGATCCTTGACCTGAACAGCAGAAAATTTCAGTACCTCCAATGTGAAGTATAGACATCCAAACAGCATCTTGCCTGATAGAAATCTGCTTGTTACAGAATTTTAATCATTATTCTGTATTAAGTCTGCATAAGGATTCACATCTCTTTCTGCATGATGGGAATTTTGTCTACATGGTCATTTAGATATCAACATGTTGAGCTTTGCTGGGTTCTGTATGTGGTCTAAGTCCAAGAGATCTGTAAATCTGTGAAGTTGTGTTTTAAAGTTGTTGAAGATATCCTGTGACTTCAGAGATCTGCAGAGCTCTGCATTGAGAGCTAAATATTAAGCACAGATCCATGCTGGGATGTAGCATGATATCTGGTTTAGCAGAAGTGTGGAGAGCTGAGAGAAAGCAATAATTCGATGGAGCTTAACATTGGCTCCTTTTTAATTATAAACCATGTTGATTGGCTTCTAAGAATGTTTTATTAAGTCATCTTCAGTCAGGGGAATATTGATGGCAATGAACTGTTGTGGAGCTGTATTTGTGGTGGTGTGAGAGGTGCGCTGTGGGAGGGCTGTGAAGGCTACTCTATTTTTGGGATATAAAATTGCAGTGCAAGGAGGAATGGATGGCACCTTGCTGTGAAATAATATAACTCATATCTATTTCTTTACAGTATTGCCCTTTGAATGGGCAGTGACATGGCAGCCTTGTCTAAAGGCAGCTGCCCAACCTTTGCTCATCCATGTTCAGTGCAGAATTCCAGCTCTGTTATGAATTGTTTGCATGCAGCGGGTCTGGTTCTCTCTGAGTTGCATTGGTGCAGTGCCAGTCATCTTGGGGAGGAAAGGCAAACCTTCTAACTGGAGCTTTTGCTTGTTTACTGTGTATTTTTATATCCCCTTCAATCTTTTTTTTCTTTTTTTCCTTTTTTTTTTCCTTTTTTT
>VZRU01004516.1:364237-386404 GCA_013398155.1 Pedionomus torquatus | reverse complement strand
GCTACCCGCCCGGCAGGCGCTGGGCGCCGCCGCTCCAGAGCTTCGCTGGTGGGTTTCTCCTGACCCCCCTTCACGACAACTATTTCGGATCGTTTTCTCCCCGGTTCCCCCGCTGCCCCGGCGGGGCTGGGCGCTGCCCGTCCGGAGAGGAGTGGGCGCGCACCGACCCCCCGGGACGCTCCGGCCCCGGCTCTTTTTGCCCGACTTTTTGGGAAATCGCAGTTCCCAGGGCAGGGTTTTTCGGAGTGGAAAATAGGGGGGCCTCGCGAAAAAGAAGACGACGCTACGCTGAGTTACAGCGGGGAGACGCTTAGAGAGAGCCTACTGTTTGACTAAAGCTTAAGGATTTCTTTTCCAAAAAAAGCCGCCCCAAAACCCAGAACAAACCAAACCCCAAAACCATTGAGGAAAGAAGAGAGGCTGAAGATGAAAGTTGTGGTTTTTTTCTCTTTAATATTTTTTCCTCTTCCAAGTCTTCGGATCTATTACAGTAGCGCCTTTCCTCCCCGCCTTCCATTTGTTTGTATTAATGATTTAGTAGCCGTCTTGCCTGAAAACTTCCACCGTGAGCGACTGCTGTGGGTTTTCAGGCAGTGAGTGACCTTAAAGGTTGGTTCAATGCTTTCTTCGTGCAAGATCTATGTGAAATAACCAGTGATTTGGTGGTTTGTTGTTTTATTGTTTTTTTTTTTTTTCCTTTTTCTATTAAAAAAAATAATATTCCACCATAATTTAAAAGAAAACCATTCAGTCAGGGAATGATGTAATTCTCCTACCTAAGGGCACTGACTCTGGTGCTTTGCAGGTGACTTGTCTTTTGCTTACTCTTTAAATTATTTTAATTGCAGTCTTTTGTAGCTAGGAAGTAACATATTTAAGCAGTGCTCCTTGAGGATGCATTTTGTTAAAATGGAAATCTTTCTCTTTCAAAAAAAAATTTTCCCTGATTTCTCCCCCCCACCAAAGAAAACAATAAAAAAGATTAGGCACGAGATCAGCGGCAGAAAAACCAAAGGATTGGGGAGGCAGAGCCCAGGCTAAAAACATTGAATTGTTTATAAAAAAGGACACTTCCAAGCCTTTTGCTTCTCCAAGCTCTATTTCCACCTTTCCATCGTCAAACTGTTCAACGCATCGCTGCAAATAGTTTTACAATTTTTTTCCTGATTTTACTAAATATTAATTATTCCTCTTGTATTTTTTGCTGCACGCAATTGTTCCGTGATAAGCACACAGCCTTCCTAAAACGGTGAATATTGAAAGGACCGCTCACTAATACCTGCTTATTGCATATTTTGAGGGGCTATTTTTTGAGGGGGTGAACTCTTAACTAGACCAGTGAAAAGTCTAAGAAAGATGTTGAGTAGGTGGAGGAAAAATTGATCAAAAAAAGGTTTTGTTTGCTGTGATGATACAGTCAGTTATGAATTGTAACGTGAACCAGAAGGGTGTTACGTGTATCACTGGTTTAAGTTAAAATGGTCATCGGTGTTAAGGTGGGCAAGTTTATCTAAGGGTTAGTAGTATTTTGTGGGGGAGGAGGTTGCAAAGATTATTGCTCTTGGTTTTGGGACTGAACGCACTTTATCAGCTGATTGAACTAGATTATTATATAGACGTAATTTTCTATTCTATCGGTTTCTTTTCGGTCTTTGGCAGTTTTTTTTAAACGTTTGTGTCTCTAACAAAGTATCTGGTTTTCGGGAGTAGGGAGGTGAAGCTGGTGACATTGGAAGTTTGGGGATAACGGGAGCAACAGGACTGTATTTATTTATTAAAAAAAAAAAAAAAAAAGTAGTTAGGAGGTGAGGATTCTTTTTCTGGAGCATTCGGGCACCTTCCGGTGGGGTATGTCTCTAGGCTTTTAATTATTTATTTCACTTTTGTCCTTTAAAAAAAAAAAAAGTAGAGCGAAACCAAAATGAAACGAAATAAAATTAGAATAAATGTTGAAAAATAAATAAATAAAAGGAAAGAACGGCAAAAAGCCCAATACTTGATTTTCCCATCCTGGTGGTGATGGCTTCTCGATAGAAGTGATATCTGCCGATATCACCCCTGTTCCATGGCTGTAGCCTGGCCTCATTTTACGCTGCGTTTCCAGTGAACATGTTGACGTGCTGCTGCTTATATAAGGGGAAGAACAAATTCAAGCGGATTAGTGCTTGGGATTTTGAGATCGGCTTCCCAGATCGTGTTGTGGGTTTTTTTCCTTTCCTTGGGGGAGCTGATGGGGGAAGGCTGGAGAATGATGGGAGGGGGAGAAATCGGGATGTGTGGTTGGGAGAAGATGGGGGTGATGCGGGGAGCAGCTTATTCGCATAATGTCTGCGCTGCGTCCCTTTTTCTTTTCTTTTTATAAAACCCATTATCTCTAAAAACGCGTTATTCTTCAGCCTGGTCTAAAAAAAAAAATAGTGGGAGGGGTTATCATAGCGAGGGGGTTTGGTATGGGAGTCATTAGACCCACTGCTGCAAAACCAAGATACAGAAATCCATCTGCACCAACATTTCGGGGGGAGGGAGGGTGTAGAGAAGGNTTTTAGTGCATCACAACAGTGGCACGATGACCTTTGCTTCATGCCATACAGATTTGGGTCCCTGATAGGACTATGACCACAGCTTGGGCACACATGCATGCACTCATACACCCGTAGTCACGTACCTAGGACAGGCCGTGATTTAATTCTGATTTTTTGCCTGTGCATCTTTGTGTGCGTGCGGCTGATAAACATTGGCAGAGGGTAGGGAACGCAGTAAATGCCAAAGGCACGTCCATCCATTTCGCCAGCCCATCTCGCCACTCTCTTTCCCTAGACATTGTGTCACACAACATGAGATTTTCGTGTCGGGGAGGGATGTGGATGGTGGGGGCCTGGGAATTGGAGGGAGGGAGGAATTGGGGAGGGGGAGGTAATAGACCTGACGATGCTAATAACATTATTTTGGTCAAATGAACGTCTGGTGATAATGATTCAGTGTAACCATCCGTGAAATACATGCTTGCGACACACTAGAATAAAGGTTACTCCAGGGAGCTCCGGCAGAGCCAGGCATGCTCGGGGGAGTGAGCCGTCCCCTTGACGGGGGGGAAACAAAATTCATAAGCACCCCAGGCCCCCTCCCTTCTCAACGCTTCCTTGCGTGTCCGAGCTGGAGGGCATTGTGATGGAGAGAGGGGGTGGGCTACACTGGAGCCAGGACTGAACAAAGCCTTTTCGCCTCATCCTCTTGTGCCAACCTCCCTTGCCCTCTTTGAGCTTATCTGTATCGTTGATCCAGATGATACAGGAATATCGCCATTTCCATGCAGTCCCTGCTGGATGCTGAAGGCTGGTGAAATGAGAGAGAGGGGAAAAAAGCTCCCGGTGTTTCTGTTGGATGTGCGGGAGAGCCACAGCTCTTTGGGTCTGAGTAGAGCACGGAAAAGGCTTGGGAGGGGAGAGCAAAGGGAGATGAGAGTCTCTTCCTCCAACCCTCCCTTCTGTCTTTCCCACAGCTAGAACACGGAAGGGCCTGGCAAGGTGCGGGTGGCTGCGGGTGGCTGTTGCGCAGCGGTGGGGGTGCCCAGGCAGTGAGAGAGAGGCTTTTTCTGGGTTTCAGGCAGGCCAGGACCCGCTCCAAGGCTCACAGACTTGCTCAGCACCCTCCTTCTCTGAGTGTGAAGGACCTCCTTGCTTGGTCACGAGCTGCTCACACCAAGTGGAAGGGAGCTGAGGGAGGAAGGTGCTCTTGCGGTTCCACCAACCGCTGCTCATTTCCTGCGTGTGGCTGCGCCTGCTCTGAGGTCTCCATGTTTCTGGATCTTTCCACTTCATGGAGCAATTGCAAAAGCTGAATAAATAGATCTGTCTAGGGCTATTGTTGTATGCCTTTTGCTTTTCTCCTTTCTCTCTGACCTTGAGGTGCGATGGTGAACTACAGCTGGGAAGATGGGGCAGGGGTGTGTTGAATGCTCCACACTGTTGGTGTGGGTGATGTCCGGAGACATACCAGTTTCCCCTGCTCCCCTGCTTTGTGTTTGCCAGAGCCAATCTTGCCTCAGCTGCCCACCCAGCTTCACCTGTGGTTACTTTCTGATCTCTCCCCTGCCATCTCCTTTACTCTAGTTGTTTCAGAAATGGTTGTTGTGCTACAGCTCCTGTGCTTGTAGGCCAGCCATGGCAGTTGTTAAGATGATGCAGAGGGTGCTGTGGGACCTGAGTGCCTGCTCCCCTCTGGCAGTTGCCTCCCTGGTACCCTACAGGGTGAAGGTGGGTCCTGGTTTTCTGATTTCTGTTTCCCCAGTGATTAAGGTGCTAGCATGTTCTCGTGGCACAGTGAGCCTCCATTTATGAATTGTTTGTTAGCAGGAATAGAGAAAGCTGGGAAAAGGCATTATTGTAGGGAAATGTCAATGATTGCAATGTCTAGCTCAGTAGTTCTTGATTCTGGTGCTTTGTCCTTCCTCGAGCTTATGCAGCCAATGGAGCAGAATGAACTTGACATAGCACTGGAACTTACTCCTGACCCTCGCACTTGCAGTGAGAGGAGAACTCAGTTCCTGCACAGTATTTGGAGGGTGAGAGGTGGTGCTGGGAGTAATGTGTGGTAGTGATGATGGTGGATTTTAAGACCTAAGTCCCTGTGCAAAAAGGAAATAAGTATTCCTCCTCCCTCCCTTATTTTCCTCCCTATTCAAGCAAGTTATCAAGCTATCAGGTGCAAGCAACTCTTACTCTTTTTGTCTTAGGATTTGATTTAATCCCTCAACCTAGATGACACCTTCAATACACGCAAGATCTCCTGGCTTGTCTGATGTATTCCTGGGAAGGGAGAATTTGGTCCCTTTGTTGCTGTAGCAGCAGTGGTGAATCTACTGAAGTTCTTGGTTGTGTTTGGGTTTTTAGTTTGTGTTGTGCTTTTTTTTTTTTNTCCCCTCCTTCTGCAGCCTCCTCCAGGGCACTTGAGTTTACCTGTTTTGAAATGGAATATATTTTTCCCACTCGATCTGTTTTCCTTTGCCCTCTCCTCAGCTCTGCACTCTGGGGAGGTGCAGGTGGATGTCTGGATACTGGCTGCACTATTATGTACTGTGTCAAGGATAAGGAAATATAGTGACCTGGCTAGGAACAATCTGAAGGAGCTAGAAACTGTGTGATGACCAGAAGCCAGGATAAGAGATGGCCTCTGATGAATTAGGAGACGTGATGTTTAATTTAAAAACAAAACGCATCTAACTTTATCTGCTCCGGCCTCTACCAGGATGAAGAGGAGACAGGGTTTATTTTGGGACTATTGCCAAGACAGCTGGAGCTGGAAATTAGCCAAATTTTGGTTAAGCTTTGGAAACTTTTGTCAGTTCTCTTTTCCCTCTCATCCTTCTGATTGAGAGCAGAGTCTGTCAGACTAGTGGAGTGAACTCTTAAATCATATAGTAACTGGTGAGGAAGATGTCTTGCATTTTGGAAGCCAAGATACTAGAGCAATTGGTAAGTTCTTGAAACCAACACAATACCTAATCTTGGGTCAAATCGTTTGCTTTTTGTTGTCTTTGGTTTCTCCTCTCATGGGCATAGACAAAGGCAATTCCTGTGTGCAAAGGACCTTGAGAATCAAAGATAGTGTTTTGATCTCTCACTGCCAATCAAAACAGCCAGACCAAGACATGTTTGTAGAAAGACATCATGGCAGAAGCTTGTTCTGCATTTCTCCTTGTTGTGGGCAGTGGATTGCATCTTTAATGCTCTGCATTTGTACTCTTCTGTTTTGGAAATGTCATGACTTTGGGTTGGGCTAGCTCTGGTGTGGTTTTTAGAGGTCCAGTAATGATTAAGTGTGGTATCCCTGCAGTGGCTGAAAAATTGAGCAATAATACTCCTAGTGGAAATTGGGCAGTGGTGTTCGAAGATCCTGTGTTCTTCCTTAATACAGTTTCTCTTGTTGCTGTTCACAGAAAAAGGAGCTCTCTGAACTCTGTGGACAGCTGTTGGGAACTGTACACCATGCAGCCAGCTTGGCAGAGTTCTTTGTCTGGGCTAAAGTCTGCAGCCTCTTGGGGCCGTGGGCTGCTGCAGACATTGCTATGTGGCTTTGCAGAGAGTGGTGGAGGTGTGTCCATAGCCATCAAGAAGTTCAGCTCTGTCTGAAATGTAGCCCCTTGCTACAGTCCTTCATCTGCCTTGCTTCCTCATGTCTCTTAGAGCTTTCCCCTTGTCTCTCACAGCCCTGTGCCTGAATTCTCTCCCAGGCGCTTTCCCCTGCCTCCTTCTTGTCTGCTGGCAGCAGGAATGAGCCAGTGTTGGTGAGGGGATGTCAGGGATGAGGGGGGGCTCTGTCAGCATACCTGTCGTCTCTCAGCGGTGTGCTCAGCTCCTGTCCTTCCCAAATTCCTTTCCTCTGCCCTTGATGGTGAGGGACAGCTTATTTTGAACACAATCTGCTTGTGTCATTCCTGGCCCTGCTGCTTGTCATCCATCACATCACGGGAACTAATTAACACTAGTAGCTTTGGATCCTGGGAATGACAGTGCTGGGATAGTAGACTCTTTCAAAGATCCTGATGTGTCCCTTCTTAACTAGGGCAGCCTAGCCCAGGAATTCATGGACTCTCTTGTCTCTTGCCTACTGCACCAACCCTGTAGTGAGGGTGCTTGTGTGCTTAGCAAGGGATGGCGCCCAGGGCCTAGGCCTACCTCATAATGCCCTTGACAGTGCTGCAGCATCCCCTGCATCCAAGTACCTCCCAGCAGCCGGATGAGAGCCAAAGAATGGGATAGAATAATAATTGATGATGATGGGGGGAGGTATGATGTAAACCTTTTGAAGCTGCCGGTAGCTTCTCCGCTGCCTTTGGGTACGTACAGCTGCACGTAGTCCCTGAGTCTGTTTGTAAGTTTGACCCTGGGAGAATCCTCTGCTCATGGCAAAGCATACTGTCCTGTTTCCGCTGCACTGCTGATCCTACTGCTGTGCTGATGCCGGGTATCATCAGGGGAATTGGTGTGCTGCTCCCATGGGGGTGGCAGGGTTAAAGGGGAGGCATTGGTCATACTGTGAAACTACCCAAAGAGTGCTTGCTCCCTTTCCTCCCTCTACTTTCTGTCTTGCCTGCTGTTGTGAACCTCTTCTAAGGAGGGGAGTAATCGTATGGGGATGGAAAGGAAGGTAACTAAACAAGAGGAGTATGTTTGCTGGCAGCTGAAGGAGGATAAGGAGAGGAAGAACTATCCAGCAGGGTAACTGTCTGATGGGACCAGCTGCATCTGCAGAACAGGGAGATGCTGGCTTCGTTGCAGTCTGCTGTTGCAGCCCATTTTTTTTTTTCCAATAATGTGTTAATTAAACATTGATTTCAGGGGAAAAAGGAATCTGCTTGAACTGCAGAAAATAAATGGAGTGTGGAGGAATGGGATCTGGTGAGGGATGTGTGGAAGGACCTTCTGTCAGTTGTCTTCATGACCAGTCATGAAGAGAAGAAAGGAAGGGGCTGGAGAAAAACCCATTCACCTTAAGGGGGAATCTTGTTCCTTCTGTAGCCACACAGTTTTTAACTGATGCGTGCTAAGGAATTACCAGGTAGCCAACTGTATTTTCTTACAAAATATAAATAAAATAGTTAATTTTTATTCAGAAAACAAAACGGAAGAGAGATTTTTCAAGGTGTGTTAGTTTCTATTCAGTTTGGCACTCTCCTGATTTTCCACTCTTGTAGTTACTGTTGTATCTATAAATTAATTAAGCTGTGGTGCAAGCTAAGGCACTGGTTGTAATGGTGTACTTGCTCTCGTTACCTGCAGGTATCTAGTAGCTCAACTGACCCTCATTTACTGTGTATGGATAAGTCAGTCACTGAACATGAGCATAAGATTGCGATGTGCACATTTAACATTTACTCTTCTATTCCTCAGAGCACGGGAAGGTGAGACAAGATTGTGATATCTCCCTCCATTGCTTGGTTGAACTCTGTTCTGTTCATTAGACTGGAAGAGCCAGTGGGAGGCTGTGCTGCCCTCCTTTTGTGCTTCCAGGTGTTAGGGATGCATAGGGAAGATAAGAGTCCTTGCGTTAGTCTGAGATCTTATCTGGAATAAACCCCTCTGCTGATATGAGCAATATATTCTTATGGCAATAAGCAGTTTGACCACTGCTTATTTTGACCACTGTGCTTTCTGTCTTCTGTATTTCTGGGAAATAATGGAAAGGAGGGAATAACCTGTCTGACCTTTCTAAGCATTGCATAATTCTGAATTAAAGTGATGTCACAAAGATCTTGGTCAGTTCATGCTATAAGCAAAATGACAGCATGGTCCTGAGAAGGAACCTGTCCTGGCTGCTGAATTCCGTTCTGCACCATCTGAAATACCAGACTGCAGAAAGATCTGTTGTAGCATTGGAAACATTTGAAAAGGAACAGATTAAGCCACATAGCAACTATTTTCCAGGAAGACTTTTGACCTGTTGGTGGCTGGTGAAACCCACAATCACAGAATGGTTGAACTTGAAAGTGACTGTTGGAAGTCATCTGATCCACTCCTCTGCTCAAGCAGGGCCACCTAGAAAAGATGACCACCTCCAGATGAATTTTGAGTCTCTTCAAGGAGGGAGACACCATAACTTCTCTGGGCAACCTGTGCCTGGCTTTAGTCACCCTCACAATAAAAAAAAAGTGTTTGCTGATGTTCAGACAGGACCTGCTGTGTTTCAGCTGGTGCCCTTTGCCTCTGGTCACTGGGCACAACTGAAAGGAGCCTCAGTCTGCCATCTTTGCATCTTCCCTTTAGGTGTTTCTGGACATTGATAAGTCGTGTCCTGCACCCCTCAAGTCCAAAGTCCAACCCCAAGTCTTTTTTTTTTTTTTTTTTTTTTTTTTTTATGCTAAACAATCCCAGCTCTCCCAGCTGCCCAGGATAACAGTAGTCTTCCATTGTGCAAGGGCACATAGTGCTGACTGATGTTCAACTTCATGTCCACCATGACTCCCAGGTCCTTTTCTGCAAAGCTACTTTTCAGCCAGGTTGCCCTTGGCATGTACTGACCCATGACCATCACTACAATGGGTATGGAATGTCAGCAGAGCAGGCAGAATGGTCCTTAAGTATTAACTTAAGAAGCAGAACCCTGGATTTCTTTACCAGGATGTGTCAAACCAGGTTTTCATACTAGTCATCACTTTCTCCATCCACTGAAAATTTAAAATTATCATTTGTGAAGTATTATGAGTTCCTCAAAAGGAAGGCTTCATGTGTCTAAGAACAGGATAGAATAGCTTCAGTTGGAAGGGACCTACAAAGATCATCTAGTCCAACTGCTTGACTGCTTCAGAGCAGACCAAAAGTTAAAGGACGTTATTAATGGCATTGTGCAGATGCCTCTGACAGGCATGGGCTATTGACCACACCTCTAGGAAGCCTGTTCCAAAATTTGGTGATCCTCTCTGTAAAGAAGTGTTTCTGAATCTCCCCTGATGCATCTTTGAACTGTTCCTATGCATCCTGTTGCTGAATAGCAGGGAGAAGAGATAAGCACTTCCCTCTCCACTTCTCCATCTCAGTAAGCTGTAGGAGAGCAGTGAAGTTGCCTCTCAGCCTCCTTTTCTCCAAACAAGACAAGTCAAAAGTCCTAGCTGCTCCTCATAGGACATTCCTTCCAGCCCTTTCACAGCTTTGTTGCCTTCCTCTGGATGCATTCAGGTACATCAACATCATTTTTAATTTGTGGGAGAGAGAAATTCCAGTTTCTTTAATTGTTCCGTTACTATGGCCAGTTACAGATTGCAATCTTTTTGTAGACCACGAAGAAAAGACATTTTAAATTATTGATAGTTTTGACTTTTTTTAGGGGGGACAAAGATGGGGAATTCAGGAATATTGTGATGGGACTAAGGCCAGGCTTCTCAAGGGACTCTGTATGCCTGATATTGCATTGAAGACCTGGAATCAAAATGTCCTGACCTTTCTGGTCAGCTCATGTAGCACTTTGAAAGAGGGTATGATACAATACAATTTCAGGTATGTGAATCTAAAGTACCTGCTACATATCAGGGAATCAAATGTTAAGGGCTAAATGCAAGGAAACTAAGTGATCCTTGATGTAACTTTGTATGGCAACAATCAAATATGTATTGAGGATGTATCTAACAACAGTGGACAAAAAGGCTTAGTTTTGTTGAGCTGGGTCTTGAAGATTTAGCTCAAAATAGTTTTTTAAATGAGTCCCTTGATTTCCTTGTTGGTTAATGACTTGCTAGCAGCTCTGCTTGGAACTGGCTTGGGTCACGCAGAATCATAGAATGCTATGGGGTTGGAAGGGACCTCTGGAGATTACCTAGTCCAACACCCCTGCCAAAGCAGGTCCACCTAGAGCAGGTTGCCCAGGAATGTGTCCGGCTGGTTTTGAATGTCTCCAGAGATGGAGACTCCACCACCTCTCTGGACAGCCTGTTCCAGTGCTCTGCCACCCTCAAAGTGAAGAAGTTCCTCCTCATGTGTAGATGGATCTTCTTATGTTCAAGTCTGTGCCCATTACCTTTTGTTCTCTCACTGGACACCACGCAAAACAGACTGGCCCCTTCCTCTTGACACCCACCCTTTAAGTGTTTATAGGTGTTGATCAGATGACCCCCAGTCTTCTCCAGACTAAAAAGGCGCAAGTCCTTTGGCCTTTCCGCCTAAGAGAAGTGCTCCAGGCCCCTAATCATTTTTGCAGTCCTCTGCTGGGTACCCAGCATGTTGCAGTGCTTTTTTGGCAGTGGATTGTAATTTCATTAAATAAATGTATTTATGAAGCTAGAGTGAGCTACTGTTTGTTATGAAGACCACAGTGTATCAGATAGAAATGCAGTGTGAAGAGGGAGTAACAAACTGATAGGCTTTCAATAAGACAGTAACTCTTTTAAGAAGTTTGCCTGAACACAGCAGTTGTGCCTTCCGTGCTCTCTCTGTTGCCGATGTGTTAACGTGAGGCAGGAACTTGATCTGCTTTCTTGGCACAACAAAGATCATATGCCTATTAAACTGGAAAATGGTTGGAATTCAATAAGAACAAAGTTATCATTGACAAATGAAAAGGACTGCACTCGAGAAGGTGAAATCAAATGCCCACGTGTAAAATGGGGGATCACAAGCCAGGCAACAGAACTGCAGAAAGGGATCTGGGAGGCACTACAGTGAGTCACAGACTGAATGTGAGTCAACAGTGTGGTGACAGTGCAAAAAAGCAAATCTCATTTTAGGGTATATTTAACAGGAATGTCACGTGTAGCACACAGGCAGTAGTTTTTCTACTCTAGCAGCTGCTGCTGAAGCCGCAGTAGAACAGTGTGTCCAGTGTGAGCAGCAGAACTAGGAATGGTGGAAGGAGGTGAGGAACGGGCAGCCAGAGGTGTGAGTGCTCTCCTGTGAGGAGACCTCCAAGAGCTGGGTTGGTTTGGTCTAGAGACATGATTGAGGGGGCACATAAAAAGTCTTTCAATATTTAAAAGCTTGTGTTAAGAAGGCAATGATTAATCGTTCTCTGTGTCCACTGGGGATAGGACAAGAAATAATCAGCTTAATTTGTAGCGGAGGTATGGAGATGTGGAGATAGATGCTAGGGAAAGCTTTGAGTCTTCAGATAGTTAAGCGTGAAAACAGCTTCCTGAAAGAGTTTGTAGTGCCCTCATCATGGGAAGTTTTAAGAGCAGATGAGACAGGGACACTGAATTTTGTCTAGGTTGTTTTATTATACTTTTGTCTGGTTCAGAAGGGGAATGGGCTGTCTGAACTCCCAATGTCTGCTCCCAACACCTCTAGCACTCCCTGAAAGGCAGGCTTCTCCACTTACTAGCTGTTGTGAGGGGAGCGTAGGAAGGCAAGGCCAGGGCGAAGCGTGCCCTCTGAAAATGCCCCTGCCATACCTTCCATGCTCTGCCATGATCCAGTCTTACATTGCATGACCCAAAAAAGCCCAAGGGAGCTTGTGTGTCCAGCAGTGTCACATTAGCATCTAGCGCTGTAAACCTTTCTATTTCTGCAGATAACACATGAGCAGTGGGCTGGGCTGGCTTTCTGTGTCCTCCTAACTAGGAAATAGAAGTTATTTGAGGCTCTTACCCTGGTTACTGATTAATTTACGCTGGGAAGATTTGGAGAAATCATTTGGAGATGGAAAAGAAGACTTACATTTCTGCTTTCGCCTGTTAAAAAACACTGCAGGTTTGTATGGTGTCACAGTTACTACAAGATTTTTTTTCTGTGCTCTTCCATCAACTGTAGTAGGTAAGGGCAAAGGATTTTTTCTGCAACATCTTTTCTTCTAGTTCTCTGAAGTGGAGTAGTGTGGATTAGGCATTGCAAGGAGGTGTGTTAGTGCCCTGTGGATTTAAAAAAAGGGAAGCCCGATGCTTGATTCAATAAAGACATGTACTACAGTAATTGTGAAAGGGGCTCATGGCACTTCCAGAGAGGAGGATGTTACCCAGGGAATAGGGCTTTTCTTCCCTAAGGGTTCAACAAAACCTTTCAGTGGCTACAAGAATGTAATCCAAGACATACTATGTGATGTGTTACTTCTGTCTTTTCATGAAATGTTAGATTTACGTTAACAGCCTGTCTGGAGCCAGTTGGGCCTAGAAGTGAATTTCTGAGCATCTCCAGTAAAGAGAGCCCATTCCCATAACAAACCTTCTTAAAGAAGGAGTTTTCTTCCTTTTGATTTAACAGAACATATACTTGTTGAACTTGGACAACATTGGGCTTGGCTACTATGCGTGTGCACAGCTTATAATATAATAATTTCTGCCTTCTTACATAAGCTTGTAACTGTAGGCTCATACCATTCTTCAGAGTGAGTGGATGATGGAGATATTATCCTCTACTTCTTGGCATTAGAAGTGAGTCAGGGTTGACACACAAAAGTAGGAGGCAACAGTTTGTGTGTAGGAAGCTTGCTCTGTCCAAGGAAGATCTAAGGGCTATATGCAGGTTGTTGGTCCTGCTGCACTCCAAGGCTGGTATCTGCTTCTGGAACTGGGTTCACAAGCACTCACCATTTGGAGCATGTGGAGAGCTCAGCAGATTCAGGCCTCAAGGGATAACTGGTGAAGTGGTCGAAGGTAGGTTGGGATGTAATTATTTGTTTATGAGGCCCCATATTGCACCAAGTATTAATTGCTTATGAATACTGCTGTGAAGTCAGGAGGGAAACGTTCCAAGCGAAGGAGATAGTAAGATAGAACCTAATTATTGTTGGTATTATTATCCTTGTCTATTGTGGTAGCACCTACACATTGCTGCTTCAAACACAGAGCAAAAAACTGTTCCCTGCCCCAAAGAGCTTGCAAGCTAAGGATGAGACAGGAGACAACAGATGGACACAGATAACTGGGGGAGTACAGAAAAACAAAGATTGGTCAGCAGGATGGGTGGTATGATAGCATGTTGACAGCCTAGCTGTTGTCAGGCTTTCTGGAGGCATGTGCAAAGGATTACAACAATAATTCAAGCTGCGGCCTTTGCTTTGGTGTTTTTGTATGTGCATCTTCCATCTGTTTTATTTAAACAACTTAATTCTCACTTGATGAGTTTTTTCTTTACCCAGACTTCTCGCTATTCGTCTAATGTAGGGAGGGAGACACACTGGCCCAGCAATGAAGTATCCACTGCAGTTTTTAAGGGAAACTGTAGGTGTTATTATGGAAGAAATGAGGCAGTAAGCATAGAATTTTGATGCTGTGTGTCTTAAAGGATAACTGGGAGAAGACTGACAGATGTCAGCAGGACAAATATTCAAAGTAAGTGGCATAATGCGATGAGGTTTGTTGTTTGAAGTGTTGTCTTGCCAGGGTGATGCAAAAAAATGTCTAATGCCATTCATGGGCAACAGTTCTGTGCATCTTGGGGTTTTGTTCTTGGTGCTTTGTGAGTGCAACAGCGCCTGAAAGAGTGGAGGGCTCTGATTCAGCTGCACAGTGAGCAGTTTTTCCAGATGGGTGGCTGTACCACACTGCTGGGGAACCTGGGCACGCTTGGCCTTGTAGGGCCTCTGCCATGTTAGTGGCTACATTCAGCATGTCTTGTTTTGGGTGTTACCTTGAGAGGGCCTCAAAAAGCGGAATAGACATCAGATAGTTTTAGACTGTCCTTCTTTCTGAATTTGAATTGTATCAAGTAACTTTGTGTGGTGCTGTGATGTCCTCTCTCTTTTACTGTGTGGTTTGTCATCATCACACAGTGTGCCAGCATCACAGTATGACACATAGTGCTTAGCTTTAAGGTTTATTACTGTTTCTTGTCTGTGTTAGGTTGATGGTTGGACTGAATGATCTTAAAGGTCTCTTCCAACCTAGACAGTTCTGTGATTCTGTGATCAGGCATGTTATAAATGTCCCTCCTATTAATCCTTATGTTGCCAGCACTTACCTCCCACTTTGGCCTGCTATGCCATTTATTGTTCAGCAGCCCAGAATTGATCATGGGATATAAGGTGCGGCTGCATCTTTTGTAGTATATGTGTGATGATGAGTAGTTAAAATGGTCTAAAACTTAAAGCTTGAACTCTCCAATAATGGCTTATTTAAGTTATTCTGGGTGAAGTGGTTGACAGGAATCCTTCAATGCAAACAGCAGGATTAGGGGATGATGAGAGCTAGAACACATTTTTTGGTCAAGTGTTTATGAAAAGGGAGTTGACCATTGTGAGGTTTAGTCCTGACTCTACTACAGAATTCTGTGTACCTTTGGAAATAAGTAATTGAAAGCACTGTGGTTTTTGGCTTGTAATGTCTCTATGCTTCAGTTTGTCCTTTATGCTCACTTAGTGAGGTTTCATAGCTGCTTGAAGAGTTCTTAGGTTCAGAGCTGAAGATAATAGAGAATGATGACCAAATATTCAGCTCTTCTTGAGCTTCTTTTCAGTTCTCCCAGCTTCTTTGCATATCATTCTCTAGCCCCTAAGCATGCATCTGCTTACTGTGCCCAGTTCCCCAGTACAAGCAAGACATTGATAAAATGCATCAACTCCAGCAAAGACCCCTGAGGATCATCGTTAGTAACCGACTGCCATTGGGTTGTTGTGCTACTGATCACTAGCCTATGAGTGCCGTAGTTCAGAGAGGTTTCCGTGTGCTTTGATCTGATTCCAGCTGAATCCATCAGATTACGTCTGATTCCAGCTGTTCATAAATCATGGAATCATAGAATTTCTTGAATTGGAAGGGACCCACAAGGATCATCAAGTCCAACTTTGTGTTCTTCACAGGGCTGCATAAAACTAAACTGTATGATTAAGAGTATCATCCAGATGCCTCTTGAACTCTGACAGGGTTGATGCCATGACCGCTTCCCTGGGCAGCTTGTTTTGTTGACTGACCACCCCTTCAATGAAGAACCTTTCCCTAATGTTCAATCTGAACTTCCCCTGATGCAGCTACATATTATTATTTACAATTATACTAATGGAAGTTCTTTCTAAAGCTTTACTCTCCTTTTCTTCATTGGGCCTATCGTCTCACCACAGAATGCAGTCTGCCTGATATTTTTCACTTAGTAAATCCACACACCCTCTGGTCACTCGTGTGCCCAGAAATGGGTTCTGGGAGGATTTACTGCATAACCTTCCTTGAGACTGATGTTAGGCTGACCAGTCTATAATTCTGTGAATCTTCCTTCTTGTACTTTTTGGAGACAGATGTGACATTTACCTATTTCCAGTCATCAGGAGCCTCCCCCAGTCGTCATGACTTTTCCAGCATGACTGAGAGTGGCCTCACAGTAACATCAGCCATTGTTACATCCCTCAGTGCTGTTGGGGCATCTTGTCTGTTCGTAGGGACTTGAGTATGCCCAGTTTGCTTAAATGGTCCTTAACTCAATCTTCCTCTGTAGTGAGTAGTTTTTCAGTCCCCTGGATCCTTCCTCTGGGCACGTAGAACAGGAAGACTGAGAACAGTCCTTGACAGTGAAGACCAAGGCAAAAAAGGCATTGAGGACCTAAGTTCTCTTTAACCACTAGCCCCATGTCCCATTCTGCTTTGGGCCCACAGTTTCCTTAGTCATCCTCTTGCTATCAGTGTGCATTTAGAAAGCCCTTCTTGCTGCCTTAAACGTTTTGTGAATTTTCATGCAATTTCAAGCTTTTCTAGTTTTCATCCTGACATGCCAAGGCAGAGTTTCAGTATTTCTCCTGGGGAGCTCACCCCCACTTTCACCTTCCATTTGCTTCCCTTTGTGTTTGAGCTCTGTCAGGAGTTTCCCAGTCAGCTGCCTGCTTCTTTCCACATCTGCTTGGCTTCCCACATGTTGAATTGGACTGTTCCTGTGCTTTGAGGAGTTTGTTCTTTAAGATCAACCAGGTCTCCTGGGCCCCTTTGCTAGATTATCCCATGTAAGTGCTCGGTGAATGATTTCTTAAAGCTCTCCAGTGATTCTTCTGTCACCATAATTGTGCTTGGAAAATGGTTCTGTTTGTAAACTGATTTATATGTCATCTTGGATTTGGTTGTTCTCTGTAATTTTTGTCTCTCTCCATGTTAAAAAATATTATACCTCTCCTCTCTATTTCCATGTAAGTCTTTTCTGTCTGCTTTATAGCCTTTTT
Organism: Pedionomus torquatus; assembly: GCA_013398155.1. Classification (NCBI taxonomy): domain Eukaryota; kingdom Metazoa; phylum Chordata; class Aves; order Charadriiformes; family Pedionomidae; genus Pedionomus; species Pedionomus torquatus. The sequence goes on along the minus strand of VZRU01004516.1, from coordinate 369,850 downwards.
TTTCGGACTCTGTCCAGATGTTTTTGTGAGCTTTATTTGAAGGGGTACTCTTTGTTTATAGTTTTTTTTTCTTTTTTTTTTTCTTTCCCCCATGCCTCCCTTCTTTATACTGTCAGAGGTAAATAATCAAATGGAAAGGGCAGGTGGCATGAACTTTTTTTTTTTTTTTGTTCTGCCATTGAGTTATTTCATGACAAAAGCAAATTGCTATCTCAATTTCTTATCTCTAAAATGGGTCTCAAATTCAATAGAAAAAGTTCAAATTCTTTTTTGTTGAAGATCATAAACAACAGACCAATTTATTTAATCCCATTTAGTATATTCTTTGTCTTAGGATTGTTTGAGATTCTATCCAAAACTGTTCTTTCAGTTAATGGTTGTCAAACTTATCAGCGGATCCTGCCAACCTTCAAAATTCGGTGCTGTGCACTTGTATTGAATTTGCAGTGCCAAGGTTTTAGTAGCATTAGCAGACTACAGAGGTGGCTTCTGTGAGAAGCTGCTAGAAGCTTCCTGTATTCTGATGGAGCCAATGCCAACTGGCTCCAAGATGGACCTGCCACTGGCCAAAGCTGAGCCCATCAGTGATGGTGGTAGCACCTCTGGGATAACATATTTAAGAATGGGTGAAAAAAACCAAATCACCAGTGGGGTAATATCAGCAGAAGTGAAGAGTGAGAATATGTGAGAGCAGCAGCTCTGCAGACACCCGAGTCAGTGAAGAAGGAAAGAGAGAGGAGGTGCTCTAGGTACTGCTTCCCCTGCAGCTGTGGGGAAGACCATGGTGAGGCAGGCTGTCCCCCTGCAGCCTGTGGAAGTTAATGGGAGGTTAATGGTGGAGCAAATATCCACCTGCAGCCTATGGGGAACCCCACAGTAGAGCAAGTGGATGTCCAAAAGAGGCTGTGACCCTGTGGGAAGCCTGCACTGGAGCAGGTTCCTGGCAGGTCCTGTGAACCCATGGAGAGAGGAGGCCACACTGGAGCAGGTTTGCTGGCAGGACTTGTGACCCCATGTGGGATGCACACTGGAGCAGTTCGTGTAGCCTATGGTAAAGACTCATGTTGGAGAAGTTCATGGAGGAGCTTCCTGTGGGAGAGACCCCACATTGGAGCAGGGGAAGAGTGTAAAGAGTCCTCCGCCTGCTGAGGAGGAAGGAGTAGCAAAGACAGTGTGTGATAAACTGACTGCAACCCTCATTCTCTGTCCCCCTGTGCTGCTCAAGGAGAGGAGGTAGAGAATTTGGGAGTAAGTTGAGCCTGAGAAGAACGGAGGTGTGAGAGGAAGGTGTTTTAAGATTTATTTTTTTATTTCTCATCGCCCTACTGTGACTTCTAATTGGCTATAAATTAATTTCCCCAAGTTAAGTCTCTTGTGTCTGTGATGGGAATTGGCGAGTGATGTCTCCCTGTCCTTATTTTGACCCACGAGCTTTTCATTATCTTTTCTCTCCCTGATCCAGCTGAGGAGGGGAGTGATAGAATGTTGGGGTGGGCACCTGATGTCCAGCCAGGGTCAACCCACCACAGCTCTACATACATTTATCCTCAGACTTTTAATAACATTGCTGTTGAAAATCCACCTGAAACGATGCTGTGGACTTACTATAGATCAGTTGCCAAGACCCTGATGATCACCATGTATTTAGAAACTGAACTCATCAAATAGGAAAATACTGCTTAAACCTCTTAGTTCATTTTGTCTGTGTACTGGGCTTTCCCTTGTACTCCTTTTCTTGTGCTACATGGTTATGGTTAGTAGTGGCAGTATGTGGTGTGTACCTGTGTATCTGTCTGTAAGATCTGGTTTTATAGTACCTTTGCAGAGAGTGAAGAGAAGACAGGCAAGGTAGCCTTTGTTTTACATCTCTGCTGAAGTCAACCACACAGCAGTGATTCTAATGCCCTTGGTGTTGTGTCTAATCTCAAACATGAGCAGACATAATAGGACTGAGTAAACTGATGACCTCGTTGTCTTCCCATCTTTCCTGATAACTAGATGGCAAAGAGGCTCAGGCAGCGTTAAAGCTGGAAAACTCAAGCTCATCTAAATAAAACTTGCGTTTTGAGTATCTTAATATGATTAATTTCTTCCCTGAAGTCCTGGCTTCAAATCCTGCTGAGACCATAACTGAAAAAGGCACATGAAGGTCTTCAGTTATTCCTTATTTGGTGTTTGTGGCAGAAATAGCCCATGAAACTTGGTGTATGGCAGGCCTAGGAGAATCAGGAGGATTGTTAGGAAAGGTGGTGGGAGAAGACAAGTCATGGGCTGTTTGGCATGCAGGTCTCCTATACTCTCCCAAAAGCCAAGCAGGCAAGTGCTTAGTCATCTACAAAATTTTTACAGTCTGGTTGTACATCCTCCCTGAACTCTCTGCCCTAGTGTCAAGGTGCTACTTGCTGGCTCTTGCTTTGATAACATCTGCTGGCTTCTGCCTGTAACCAGCACAAGTGAAGCCCCTCGTAGAGTTGAGGCTCATGCTGACTGTGACAGTGTTTTCATAAGGCTCAAACTTTTATTCTCCACCTCGTTCCTTTGAACTCTGTCCATCGCTTTGTGAATACTAACACCAGCCTATAAATTATCCAGCAGGGCTCTAGCACTTTAGCAGCCTGTGTTTTCAGTGGCGTGCATGCATAATCGATCCAGGAGACTGCCTCTGCTTTTAACTCGGGCGTTTGCAGAGACCTTAGACTTTCAGAGTTTTCAATCACAGCTGCCTGCATGTTTGTTCAGTTCTCTGCCTGTCTTCTCTGCCACCTGCACCCATACCTTTGCATCTGGCTGGGTAGCATTCTATGTCACAGTGTAACCTGTCATAAATTTGGGGTGATGCTATAGGCATTCTTCCTGTGAGATGCTGGAGCAACAGGTCACTGCAAGCAATGTTCACGTAGAGTATCATCCATCAGACTTAAAGGCTCCATCCTGGCTCACTGCTTGGAGGTTGGGGTGTATGTGTCTTTGTCCCCCAGATGCCTTACTGGTCAGCCTACTGAGCAGGTGCTACTCTCCTTTTTTCCCTCTCCTCTTGCTTTCCAGGTGAAACTCTTAGGATCATAAATACTGCCCCTGTGACTCATTGCTCTTAGCTTCTTTAAGCAGCTGAAAGGTTGCCTTACACAGTTGCCTCCTGACTGTGTGTAGAGTTTGAACTCTGAAGAGATAAACGGCTTCTCTGGTATTTGGCTGCTGGGGTTGAGTCCTCTTGCTTTGGAAGTTCTTGGTGTCTTTACTTAGCTTTGGCCACAGCCAAAATGTCTCAACTGAATCTTTTTTCTCATGTTTCTAAGGATACATTGTCCCAGAACAGTCAGCCCAAACCTTTATCTGAACTTCAAATAGAGTCAGCCTTGATTATCAAGGCTTGACTTATTTCTTCCAATTAGTTCTTAGCAAGGCAGAGTCTTAAAACTGGCGCATCATCATGCACCCTGTAAAAAGGTTTTGTAATTGCTTCCTAATATGAGCAGTCAGTTCCCAGTGAAAGACTGCTATTTTAGAGGAGGAGGAGGAGACAGGGTATGGGTTTAGTGTTTGTGTAACTGGGAACTGGCAGTGCTGGGACTCAAAGGAGCCAATGGGGGGAATTAAAGGAGTCTGATAAAATCATTTAACTGTAGATGTACTGGAGATGTGGTTGGGGCTAGCGGCATAGATGACAGCCTGGTAGCAAAAGAAGCCAAAGGAAGTGCATGGAGAATAGGTAAGAAAAAGGAAGTGTTAAGAGCAAGACAGACAGACATGAGGAAAACTACCAAGCTTTTGGCGTGGCAAAAGGGTATAGGAAAGTTGGAGAGGCTGGGAGGGAGGAGGACTGGAGAAAAAGTTTTTGAGTGAAGAGAGCGAATAAAGAGAGCAGAAGGCAGCGTTCTGATTGGTGAAGTGTACATCTAACATGGTGTGTGTGCTGACCCCACAGACATCTGCACAAACTGCACAAGAGCCTGGCAGACTTGGCACAGAAAGGGAGAGGGGAGAACAGGAGGTAGCACTGGTGTCTGGAAGAAGACAGGTGGGAAAGGAGACAATCTCTGAGAAGGAAAAGTACGCCAGACGGTGGGTTGGATGTGGGGGAAGCGTGGGGAAATGAGGAAAGGAAAAATTAAGTGATGACACTCCTTTTCAGGAGGAACAAAATCCCAAAAGAAATGCAATGCTTTTAATATTTTTATTCTTTGATGTAAAAACAACCCCCAAAACATTCAACATGCCTTCCCCCTAGGTGTGTGATTGGAGAGGTAGGTTGCGGAATGAATCATAGATGTCTCATGTTTCTAGGGTAGAGTGTGTGAAAAAGCAGATCGTATGCTTTACTGAAATAAGAAAAAAGAGACCATAGACAGTATTGACGCTGTCTGCTGAATGTTGAATATGTTTTTGTGCCTGATGGGAAATGCGTGTTTATTTGAGGCAGAGGATTTTCAGAGTGTGTGTGTTGTTCAAGGAGTGCCCAGCAGCTTCATCTTAGCTGAAAAAATAAATACTCTCCTTGGGCTCACTTGCTAATATTTAGATTTCTGCAGTTACGTTTCCAAATGTATTTTTCCTTCCCTATTTGTATGGGTCTAATCCAGTTCAACTAACAGGGGATCTGACTGCTTGCAAGAGAAACAGTAAAACTGACGACACAAAATGCTGTCAAATACGTGGAGTAAGCATTTAGGTGAAAGGCATTTTCCTTCTAATTCTTCAGTTTTATTTATCTTAGGTGTTACTTGTAACAATAGCAAATTAAAAAAGTGCTCAAATAGAGTCTTTTATTTTTTTAAGTAGTAGTATCCTTTAATGGAATATAATTTGCCAAAGACAATTTATTTTAGGATCCTAGACAAGTATCAGGAAAGCTTTGTAGAATTCTGTTGTTAATTTTAGATGTGCTTAAATTATTACATTCAATTATTATCAACTGTCTTGATTCCACTCAGGTTTTTCTTTGTTTGGTTTGGTTTTTTTATGCCAAGATCTGTCCATGGTGAAAAGGTTTGAGGAATCATATAATTTTGGACCACTTATATTATTGGACAGGTTATTAATTCATAGTGAGGAGAAAGACAGCCATCAGCTGCATAGAGCATCACAGGAGATGAAGACTGTGTTGGCTGGTAATGCTTACTGGCTGGGACGAGTAAGTAAAGGTTTGCTTTTTGGGGAGTTCATGTAGGAGTGGGAAAGGAGTGAGGTCCATCAACTCTGCTGAGGATAGTAGGGAAGTCCAAAATTGGAATGACTTGGAAATAGTGTCTATGATGCAATTCCTTAGTCTGTGCAACAATTCTGTAAATTTAAAATATGAGCTCTACCTGTGATCTCTCCCCTCTCTTCTCTGATGAGGGAGGAGAGGAAGTTGAGTGTGCAAGGGAACACTGTACATGCAGGTTGAGACCCTGAGGACACCAGTGAGAATGTAAGTTGAAAGAAATGAGGCCTGTAAGACTAAGAAATGTGTTCTTGAAGCAAGACTATGGGAAGACTTGAGAGCATCCTATCTTCTGCAGCTGAAAGAGCTTTGTTATATCTGGTGGGATTTTTCTGTGAGAAGTAGCTGGTGAGGCTCATCAATCTTTCCCTAACAATGGAGATCGGGGTTGTGTGGTGTTTGTTATGTTG